>VWYP01019772.1:456-98708 GCA_013400435.1 Pycnonotus jocosus
AAGTAATTTTGATGCCTCGGCTCCTGGGCAAGGAAAGGAGGTCTCTATTTCCTTTGAGATAGAGATGATTTTAGAGGTGGAGGAAGAGAACCTTTGTTGTATACTAGAAGTAGCATTCTTAAAATGATACCCCAGGTGTGCTGAGGCCAATAAGCAGCTTGGGAAACTGTTAAATGGGTGGGACTGCACAGATCTGCAAATCCTGGGCAATTGCAGATTTGTGACATTGAGAGCCACCAGACTTTTTACGCGTGTGGCATAATCTTTGTTAAAATTCCAGAGGGACTCCTCTCCCAAGTATTGTAAGATTATGTATATGGTGGCAACTGACTGAAAATCATGGTTGTCTCTATGTTGTGTGGAAAGGTGGACAGTTTGTAAAGAAGAAGGGAGGAATTTTGAAGGTTTTCATCTGGTTTTTTTTTTCCTTTTCTTCCTTTAGTGTGTGTGTTAATAAACTGTCTGTTTACCTTTAAGTTGGGCCTGGTTTGCCTTTTTCTCCCCTGATCCTATCTCCCGGTTGATGAACAAAAATAAGTGAACCAAAACCATCTCACCCTTCAGGACCTCCTGTCTCTTGCTGCTATCACAAGATCACAGACATTTGGTTTAAACTTTGGTTTTAGCCTTTTTAAGCAGGTTGGGATGAAACCTGTGTTTCTTTCTCAGAATACTAATGACAGAAGTGAACGAAGGTTTTAAAATTTGGAACTGGAGACTCATCTTTTCCCCAGATGATTGCTGTGTGATGCCTCTGTTTTTGTTAAATCCATTACGGAGAGAGGATCTCACAGGTATCTGGACTGGTACTATACTCAGTCGGGTTGAACTGAAGAAAATGTCCCTGTGAGATATTAACCACCCAGTTAATATGATTGACTGATCTAAAGGCAGCTGAAAACCTTAGACACCAATACAGCATTTGCCAGTTTGCTGCTCCAGTGGCTGGTAAGCACAAAATCAGACATGAGAACAAAACTATCAGCCTGAAAACACCTGATTCCCCTAACTGTCTGCAGAAGGTGTTCCAAACTGGATACTTTATGTTTATCTGATGCTTTGCAACACCATTTTGAATGCAAATAAATTGAAATAGCAATAATATGAAGGCCATCAGATAGTTGCCTAGATCATGTTTGGTACCTCAGACAGCCAAGATGAGAACATGGTTGAATGAGAATGTACAAATATGTTTATTTTAAATATTAAATATGATTTTCAACAGGGACCTGTTGAAATCACATTCCATCTGGCCTTCCTTAAATAGTCTCCTGCATGAACTTTGTTGTGCTCTTGAAACCAAGCAGATTGAAAGCTTCTTTAAAACACAATGATTCAGTAGCACTCAGAGATGCTGTGATTAAGAAGCCAAGCAATGCACAGTACATAATGTTACATCACCAGCTTGAATTGTTAATGCCTTGTTAATACATATACCAAAACATGAGTTTATGTTCTATAATACTGATTAGGCTAAATTTATTGTGATCAGGTTTTATTATTTCCAAATAGAAAGCTCTATGTATTAAAAGAAAAGTAAATGCATGTGTTTTACTCAAATATATGTGTGAGTAAACTGGGCAGCTTCAGAAAAATTACACAAATTGACCTCAATGTTAGTAAAGGCATCTTTCCAAAATGTTATTTTCTTATATTTTCCATTTTCCTTTCCTGTAAGTCAAGTTAATCCAAATATAAATAGTGTAAAGTATAGTGAGTAACTGCTGTGAGGTCAGAAATGGGTCAAAGAAGGATAAAGAATTAATCTCAAGACCAAAGGCCATTGTATTTCAGATATGCAGCTCACAAATGGAGGAACTTTATAAATTTTAAATGAAATTTGGCAGGCTGAGGGTGCTGTGATTGACACCCTCTTCTAGACACCACAGTCTGAATTCAGTTTGTTGCTATGCATGTCCATGTGTGAGAAACACTACTGAAGTGAAAACACAGCCTACTATACGGGAATTGGTTAATTGTCATCACCTACAAGAAATGCATTAATTAATTTAATGAATTAGTTTGATTCAAATATGTTGATCTTCCTTATTTTTCTGGGCTAGGTAGTAGTCTCAGTTCATTATAATATGCCAGAAAAGCATACCCAAATATAATTTAACTGTAGAAAGCTTGGTGTCAGCTAATATTCTACAGTTCCCAGTAGTTGGGAAACCTATCTCTAATACAGTGCCAAGACACATAACTGCTTTTACACACACCAGTATCAGGAATTCCTAACATGATTCATCTCCGAAGGGTAGTTCTCAATACCTGCTGATGCAATATAATAATCTTAGAAATTTGATTAAACCTTGTTAGTGGTAGAGTCCTTCTTTTTCACATAGTTATCCCAGCCCAGTATTGGCAGCCTTGCTAAATGTGATAGATCTTCCTCTCAGTTTGTTGTTTGAATTTCCTTCCTGTTTTGATATTCAGCTTGAGGACAGTAATAGCAAACACAATGAAAGTACAGTACTGCTGGAACACTGCTTACAGAATCAGCCCAGGGGACAAGCCACAGCAAGGTATTCTAGTCTAAGCTAATGGCTAAAGATTGATCCTGAGAAGGAAAATAAAGGAAAAACTGGTAAAAGGCTAAAAATCCAATCTGATGCTCCAGTACATGTCCAAATATATATACTTCAATTATGGTGGAAATGAGGACATTAGAGATAATGCTGCCTTGCCTAGCACAGCCTCTTCTTCCTCAAAAAGGCATTCACTTGACCTTCAAGATTGAGATTCTTTACAAGAGTTAATATCCTGTGATTTACCTCACACATCACTTTTTACTAGTGGACAAGAACTTCTACATCCTCTAATAAGCAGCTACTCTTAAGTTTTGTGACAAACTTCACAAGAAAATTTCAGAAACTCACTTACTTTTCATCCTTCCTGTGTTCTGTAGCAGGCTCAGCTAAATCACAGTTATGGCCATATCCAGAGAAAGATATTTCTTCTGCTTGATGTTAAACTCTGGTTTAAACTTGGTTTTAGAAGCTTGGCCATCTGTCTAAATTTATTGGTAATGAATGGTGATAGTTGACTCTGAAAAGAAGCCCCAGATGGATGGACTTCAGCACAAGAATACCAAAACTTCATGTGGCAGAAAGGTGGCAGAAAGGCTACTTCAGAGCTGGGGCCTGACCTTATTCCTCAGCTGGAATCAATTGTTATGAGACATCTCCTTTTTGCAGCTGGCACGATCCTGTCCAGTGGGGAGGTCCTTCTAGCACTAAAAGAGAGGAGTCATGGACAAAGCACAGGGTGCCACTTTGGTCTAGAAAATGAAGACTTGGTGTTTTTATGGCAGAACATGTCCAAGAGGGGAGATGCCCACTGGACCCTTTCCAGGGATCCTTATTAGCTGACCAGCAAAGGACTATCAGACAAAAGTCAGCTCTAAAAGGGGTCCAGGCATAATGCTCACTTGGCTCCTTTGTAACTAGTAAAAAGTACTCACTCCACTAGTGAGGAGGATGAGCAGGAACATTTTGGTTCACCCACTCCAATGTCAGCAAGTAGCCAGCCCAGTGTCTGTGGGACTGAAATTCCTCTGCCCAAGCAGTAAAAAGGAACCAAGATTTTGTCAGCAATTTGATATGCTTCAGATTATTCAAGTGGATACTTAACTGATTAAAATCAACATAAACCAAACTGGTATCTTTTGGTCAAGGTATACCATGTAAGTATGCGATCCATTTTATTTTCCAATTATGAAATATCTGCAGTAAAAGGATTAAAGTATTTGTCATCTTGGTGTCTCAGCTCAATTAGCTGCACAGTCCTGACAGAGTTACAGAGAAATTTATTTTTTGATCATTAGGTGCCAGACATAAGAGCAAATGTCATTTCTGAAAGTGAAGATGAATATAAGAACTACGCAAACAGTTCTGAGAATTTATATAGTGCCACAGAACATTTCTCCTGAATTCCTATTTAGGAATTAGGGTTTGCTACGGTGACTGAGCCCAGGTGCACTGGCTGACGTCCATTTGAGCAATTACATTCAGCTCAAATTCCTCTTTTCAGAAGAGCAATGCACTCTCTCTTCATCGTGACACATTGTATGGTGGTGGTGCCTATTATTTCAAACATGCACCCAGCCTCACAGACACCTGTACTTTATTGATAGCTGAAAAAATCCTTGTATCCACAGCTCACATTCTCTTTCAGACTCTGTTCTAATTCACAGAACAGACTTGCTATTGCAGGTCTTGTGTCAAAGTTCCTACCCTCTTTTGCAAACCACTTTGAGAAGCACAGAAGAGCAAGTGAGTCACCTGGGTGACAGCTAGTCCTTCCAAACAGTAAGAAACAATAAAGCATGAGGGAAGGGGAAAAGGATCTCAAGATCATAAAGGCCATCTCCTGTGTCCAGACACATCACTACAACATCCCTTTCTCAGCTTGCCTGGAAAAGCAGAGAACAGCTCACATCTGCCCCAGCGATCAGTCAGTGAGATGTGCACAGAGCCTTAAAATACATTATTTTTCCCAAAGACAAAAAATTTCCTTCAGTCCTTTTGCAAGGTTAATATTCCACCTGGAGTAAGTACTGTGTAGCATCCTTATTACTCAGCCTACCCCTGCACTAGACAAACTGTGTTGCCACTGATGTGTGAGCAGTCCTTGCAAGGACTGGACATAAGGCAAGCCAAAGAGTAAGACAAAAGCATGATACAAGTATGATCTTACCATTCATCAGTGTTCTGTTTTTAAGTCTTTCTCTTTGATTTGTCATCTTCCCTCCCTTTTTCCTTCCTCAGCTACAGCTTTCTGTCTCAATGCTATAAATTCTTTTCTTGGTTTCATTACCAAGAGAGGTTTGCTTGTAAATGCATTAAGTGTCTTAAGATGTTTAGTCTTAAGGTGTGGAAAAGGGCACTTTGTTTTTTTCATGGAAGTAGCAGCACTGTGCACTGGTATTTGATGCCATGCTGTTTAAACAATGGGCGTGCCTCTATTCTCTTCTTCAGATCACTGTCTTCCACTTTTTAGTGTTTTCTTTTATCCTATTTCATGTCTGAACCTGGTTCAACATCTTTAAAACTACACAAAGGCAGTGCCAAATTCTATTCCAATACATGACTGGCTGCTAGTAAATCACGACACACTTAATTTTTACTTCATTAGCAGTTTACTGGAAATAACATTACTACCTATGATGCCATCATGGGACAACAAAAGATTTTTATGAAAAAAGCATACAGGAAAAGTTATTCCTACACAAAAAGCTATTAACAAGTATCTTTATTGCATTGTCATTTGACATATGGGAGGGGAAAATAAATGCAATGGTGTATTTCCCAAATGGGAAAGTACCAGCCTGGTTAAACAGGAAAAATTATTTTCGGACTTCTGATAAGATTTTACAACTACCAAAGAAATGTGATATTAAATTAAATAACACACAGAAAACATACAATTTTGCTATTTTTGCCCTTATTTCTTATTCTTCCTAATAGTCCTGTTTACTTGCTTTTGCCTCTTTTGATCTGACTCGATGGAGTTGCCCCTTTCTCTGGCTTTCATTGTAATCTCACACTTGGCCAAAGAACAGAGGAAATGAACAAAGCTGTTGATATGTAAATAACAGGTTTGAAGATAGAAGTACCAGATTGTTCCTAAAAAGAAAAATGCAATAGCTTTTTCTTTTTACCAGATTAAAAAAAAAAATCCTGATGTATTATTCAAATAGTGACTGAAATAAAAGATTCCATTATCTCTGAAGAATAATCATTTCAGTCAAACCAGGTATTTCCAGAGAGCCAAGGAAATTGTATTAAGAGTTCAAAATGTTACATTCTAAACGTTGTTGACAAAATTGCTTATTTCAACCCTATTTCACTTTCCATATATTACGAGTACCTTTTAGCAGGACGTTTTAAGAGATGGGTTCATTTTCCCCTGCATAAAAGCAACTGAGGGCCAAATTCTGATGCCACAGCTCCTGTAGGTGGTATGGAAATCACAGAGTCACAGACCTGGAAGGTATTCTATGGATACTATCTACTGGATGGTCCAACACCTGCTCCTCAAGCAGGGCCACTTAGAGCTAGTTGCCCAGAACCATGTCCAGAAGGCTTTTGAAGATCTCAAGGATGAGGAATCCACCACCTTCTTGGGCCACCCGTGACAGTCCTTATTTGGCCTTGCAGTGGAAAAAATGTTTCCTGATGCTCAGAGGAAACCTCCTGTATTTCAGGTTTTGCCCATCTATGGTTTCTCCTGATCACAGAATTTTTGATAAATAGGCACCAAAACTCACTGAAATCATGTCGGTGACTTCAATATTTCTGGACTTCTCTATAACTAGAAGGAAGAAATTAGGTTCATTTTCCTGCAAGTACTATTGCAGTTTGCATTGTAAAGTCTGTATTTCTGTATGAAGTGTGTTCATGGAACAATTTCACTATTCAGTGAGATACCCAATGCCTTAGTCAAAACATGCAGTGGTGGCATGCAGATAATTTGCAGATTATGAGTTGTATGTGCACAAATATGATAGAATGAGCCTTAATAATTGAAAAGGGCTTGTTGTAAAATAGCCTCAGAATGGAATAACTGCTGCTGAGGCATTGCCCCAGAATACCCAAGGAGAGCCTTATTGGTTGTCCTTCTAAATAAACAGGGTTCAGATATTAGTTTTTTGAACTACCTAAAATTATTAAAGTGTCCTGGTTTTAATCCTTGATACCCAATAGGGAATGAGTGGAAGTGAGCATATCTGCCCCATCTGTTGTCTAAGAGAGATACACGTGGTGTCTTCATGTGTCAAAAGACTCCTTCCCAGTGTTCAGAAACAGTTACATTTTTACCTTTTGGAAAAAGCCATGGGGAAATTCAGGAGAATCTCAGGTGAAGTTCAAGTAGTTCACAAATTATGTAGTGGCGTTTCCCAGACAGCCCAGTTTGCCTCTTCTTCAGGACATTTCAATGTTTGATCTGTTATTGATTCTGTCCACATTCTGAAAACTGGCAAAGTGATGCTGCCTACCGCTTTCCAAAAGGTTACAGTTCTATGTGATGATAAATGATGGGTAAGCACTACCATTAGTAAACAATCAAGGTGTCTGATGGAGAAAAGTCAATGAAAGTAAACAGCCCATAGCCTGATTAAGTTGGCTCCAATTCAGAATAAAAGGGAAACAAAATTTTCTGCTCTTATCTGGCATGTAGGCTTATTAAATACATTTGTTTCAAACCTGCAGATATAGAAAAGACAAGCTCTTGCTTGAAGGATGATTTTTCTTGTCTAGTGACTATCAGCAATATGAAACTATAGCATAGTAAGCAACAATAGAAGTTGGTTTGGGGTTTTTTCCCCCACAAGGTTCCTTTTAATAGGAAAATTAGACATCTTTGTAGTCCTCAGTACAAGCAGGTGAAGAAGAACTAGATTAATGAAAAAAAGCAGCACATTTTTTCCAAAACAGATGTGGTGAATTGGAAAGACTTATAAGCAAGAGAAAAGACTGATTGAGAGAGATTCCAAGAAAGTGAACACAAATGGTAGTGCAAAGGCATGGGGTAGTGTGGGAGTACCTGGCTGCCAGGTTGAGCTTGATAAGAGAAGAAAGCAGAAGCTCATTTCTACTCTTGGATCCATAGACCGAGGAGCATGGGAATATCTGCAGTCTCAGAACAAAAGGAACCTTATGCCGGTAGGACCCAGCTGGGTTTGATACCCAAGGTTCACTGCTCATCAGTGGGAAGATGAGCAGAAGGATGATTAGAGGGATGGAGCACCTCTCCTATGAGGGAAGGTTAAGAGATTTGGGATTGTTGAACCTGGAGAAGAAAAGATTTTGGGGTGACCTAATTGCTGCTTTCCAATACTGGAAGAAAGCCTACAGGAAAGATGGTAAGAGACTTTTTACAAGGGCATAGAGTGATAGGACAAGGGAGAATGGCTTTAGACTTTAGATTAAATGTTATTAGATTAGGTAGGAATTCTTTACTGTAAGGTGGTGAGGAACTGGAGCAAGTTGCCAAGAGAAGCTGTGGATGCCCCACCCCTGGAAGTGTGCAAGGACAGGTTGGATGGGGCTTTAAGCAGCCTGGTCTAGTGGAAGGTGTTCCTGCCTATGGCAGGTGGGTTGGAACTAGGAGACCTTTAAGGTCCCTTCCAACGCAAACCATTCAGTGATTCTGTGATTTGCTAAGTCATCAAGGCTTTTTTCCTCTGGCATACCTACCGCTGGCACCCAAGACAACGGTCCTTTCAGGCACTGCAGAGATGTTCATTCCACTTTGGACTTCTTGGCTCTCTGTGTCCATCCCCTAAAGCAGCTTGGAAGGACAATCCACCTCAATGCAGGGGACAAGGGTGAGGTGGAAACTCCCACATGCAAGTTCTGCAAGAGACTGCTTGGACCAGAGCATTAGATTACACTTCTGTCTGAAGCTGCTGCAAAACTACATGCTCAAGTGCCAGGGTGAATCACTCCCCTGAAATGAATTCTCCATGTGAGGCAATTCAGCAACTCTCTAGTGGGGTGTTGGGTTTTCTCATCTTGTCCTTGGGCTGTATAAATGCCCTTGGCCACTACCAAGCAGTTTAGAAAGAAGAAAAGGGAGAAAACCACTTCTGGTTTTAAATTGGAATTAAAATGCTATTCTTCTCATCTCACAACCTCCCTATTGTATCCAAGTACAAGGTAAGAATAAAGCATATGAAGTCTATTCTCCTCAGTGGAAAAAAAAATTTAAAGGTGAGTTTTGAGAAATTTCAACTTGCTCCCTTTCTTCTAGCATGAGTTAGGAAAAAAAAAAAGCCTAAATCTCTGGCCTCTAAACTCATCCACTCACTCCTAGAGAAAAAAAAAATAAAAAATCATGGTATATGCTAGTAATAATCCTGTTTACCTCTGAGTAGACTGGAAGATTAAAGTTTCTGCCAATCTACTGAGTGAACAGTCAGGCTGCAGCCCTCTGTATATTACGAGGCAATCAGAGCTCACTTTTAATTAAAGCACAACGTGGGCAAATAACTTATGGAGACAGTTATTAGACACACATTATTAGACAGTCACACATTAGATTGCCCCAGAAACTGCACAAATTTAAGCTGAAGAAACTGTTTAATTAAACAGTACATATAAAAGTTTAGGCATGCTGTGCATGCCTAAGGATGTCTGTGGATGCGTAACACAAATGAATCTTGGTTCTGATGTGTCCTTCTGTATCAGGTAACATTTGCTCTTGATGTGAGGTAACATTCACTGCTACTATGAATAACATTTTGCATGTATTTGTTTATTTTGATTCCCCCCAAAGCAATCTCTCTTAAGGAAGCTGGGGTCTGGAATATTACCCATTAGCACCAACATGATGATGTAATGCACAGAATATATAGTCATTTGTCATGAAGGATTTCAAAATACTTAAAAGGTGTTCATTGAAAGCCTTTACATGTTTTTAATTCTGTATCTGCAGCAGCACATCCATGAGATTTTTATCCTCAATTGGGTGGATTTTCTAGTGTACCTATCATTGGTTAACTGGGTTAATTAGGAGAAAGAAGTCAAAGATTCTAAACATTATAATTATGCTTTGAACTTGAATCTTTCACAAAAAAAAAAAAAAATCCTTGTAAGGCCCAAAAATGGTATTTCTTATTTATTTAACCTGATTGGAATAACTGAAATTAAATTTTAAAAAATGGGGTGAAAACCCACTAGTGCCACTTAGCATTTGAAGACAGCCTTTTGTGAACCTTGCTATTAAAAAGGCCATGATAGTAGGAAGCAACTATAATTTGGCTATGAATCACAGAGCTATTCACAGGAAGACTCTTAGCAAAGACAAAGGCCCTGCTGTCCATTATAAACCCATGAATTGCCTTCAGATAAATGCAGCCTGTCCTTCGATGTAAAGCTACTCATCGCCACCCAGCCAGCAGCCTCCATTGTTCACCCTAATGAAAATGCACTCTGGAACAGACAAACTGTCTAATTCATTACAGGGGAGACTAATTTTTTTCCCAGCAACTGCTTTGTACTGAAAAATTTAAAAATCTCCAGTGAAAGCAGAAACAGGCTTTATTTTTTTTTCCACACAAAATTTAACCTTTATTTGCAAATGGCAAAAACTCCTTTTTCTTAAAAAAAAAAACAAAACCAAATAATAATGGTGTTCCTTTTGTGTGTACTTAGCAGAAAGGTAAATCTCAAAGAGCTTTCCTCTATACCATCTTTAGAAAGAATCTCCTTTTTTTCTGGGTTTTATGCATCTACAGAGGCTTTGAAGAGAGAAAGCAATTTCTTTGGCTACACTTATCTTCCTCCAGACTCCTTTCAATTAATATTTGTTTAATACTTGTTAATTGCTGCTAAAGATGCTGTATCAGGTAATGCTTTTCATTTACCTACTGAGCTTGGTACTGCAGGATAGAAAATGTATCTGTGGATATGCCATTGTAGAGTAGCAACAATAGCTTTGGGCTACAGCTGCTAAAAATAACTTGCTCTGTGCTGCAACTCAGGCATGAGAGATTCAGACCATTCATAAGAACTGCAATTAAAAGCTTCAAATGCAGTGGAAACACGCTCCTCCATCATTCTGGCAATTCCTTTTTGATGAGTCTGTGCAGTGGTGGAGTTTTCCTCTTGTTTTCCATGTTTACTATTACATGAAAGGCATGGCATTTCTTTTGATTTCTTTGCTGGGAACCAGTAATTTTAGAGTAGGAAAAGGTAAGTAGGCATAATTTTAATTTCAGACAGACAGCAAGGAAGAAAAAAGACAATTTTTCAAGGACAAGCAATGTTAAGACTGCTGGCAATTTTTTAAAAAGCAATTAAAACAGTAGTCTTCATGATAAATAAAATCCCTTCATAATTTAAATAAAATGTGGCCTCCTGCATATATTTAATTAGCATATTTTTCTTCACAAAGTCTCTGTGGGCATGGTTGACCTACTCTTACCAAAGCACACATCCTTGAAAAGCAGTCCCACTGAAGTTGAAGAGATTGATCATGCAAATAAATCTCTCATCACCTGGGTCTCAGAATAAACAACTGCACTGTGACAGCCAGAGGAAGAGCTGAAACCCTGCCTGGCAAGCTTGCTGAGAAACTGGCTGTCAGGGAACCAAGCAAAACCAGAGGCAGCAACTTGTACCACACGCTGGGATGGCTCAGGGGATGGGGACAGGGGTTCTTTTCCTCAGCTTCCTTCTTTCTCAAAAAGCAATCCTGAAAAAAGGCACATGGTTGGTGACTGGAGCAGCTGCTGACTTGCAGCAGCTTTGGCCACTGACTTTCCACGGAGAGGTGGACAAAGCCCTTTTCCTGCATCGTGAGCAGCACAGGCACCTGTGTGAGCGCAGGCTGCTCCTGTTACACCTCCGGCAGCAGCATCCCAGGGAAGATGGAGCCAGGGACTGTGCTGGGGCTGGTGGGGCACTCAGGCCCCACATCCTGCACAGGGGGCAGGCAGAGGAGGAGCCATGGCACTGGCCAGCTGCCCAGCCACACCTCTGCTGCCCAGGCCACAGCCACTGCCCTGTGCTGGGAGGAAGTGGCTTAAATCAGCTCCAGCAGGGCATGATTTATTTGCCCCAGTACTCAGGCTCCTCTTTACCTGTTTTACCTGTGCTTTATCCTTTTTCTGCTATTCACAAAGGGGACAGAGCACCTGGATGGTGGTGGCAGCTGTTGCTCTGCTGTGTTCTTCCTCAGGATATCCACTCTTTGGGATAGGGGAAGGGATCTGCTCAGCTCCATGTTAAGCAGCAGCAGCACAAAGGCTCAACTGTCCCATCAATATCAACAATCTAATCAGGACTGAGAGGGCCAATTAAAAAAAAAATCATTTTTTATTTCTTCCAGTTGGAAAAAACTGAACAACATCTTTCCCCTCCCTTTAATTCGTTCTACCAAATTAAAAAAACAAAACAAAACAAAACAAAACAACCAAACAAAAACCAACTTAGAAAGAAACATGTCTTTGGGTCAAAACGTCTCTTCAATCTGAAACAGAATTTTCCATCCTGGGGCAGACATACAAAAAGCAACAGGGAATGGAGGACTGGCTGCAACTCCACCACTGCTTCCTTCTTCCAGAATCACCAGTGATAGGGATACTTCTGGGACCTGAACTCCAAACTCTAGACCCAGTTCTCACTGAAGGGGTTCCAATCCACACCTCTTGTGAAACGGGCCAGCCACTGTGCTATGCTGTTCTCCTGCTCTTGACAGTGAGTGCTTTAGTATTTATAAAAATGTGTTTCAGAGAGGTAAATATTGAGGAAAGATATATTGGGATTTTTTGTTTTATCCTGATGGTTAAGGAACTGTTGAGACAAGAGAATTATAGTTCAAATCAATACAGACAGCAGTGAACACAGCTCATCCACGTTTTGCTTGACAACATTAATCACTGGACACTGAAAAAGCAGAAGGGACATTGACTGTCCCTCTGTCAGGCTACGATGACTCCTCAACAGCCTAGCATGTTTACAACTGAAAGTACTAGGCAAACTTGATCTAAGTCCTTGTAGATTTTGAGCTGTACAAAACCACTTTTTGGCAATTTTTCTATTTGTACTGCTTGGAAATTTAAATCATGTTTTGCTATACTGTTGTG
Organism: Pycnonotus jocosus; assembly: GCA_013400435.1. Lineage (NCBI taxonomy): Eukaryota > Metazoa > Chordata > Aves > Passeriformes > Pycnonotidae > Pycnonotus > Pycnonotus jocosus. Next base: position 13,052 of record VWYP01019772.1, read on the forward strand.
CAAGAACAATGACTTATAAGGAGTAATTAAAAAAAAAGCTGCATATTTTTTCATATTTTTGTGAAAACTGGATGTGTTTTGCATGTGAAATATTTCCTGTGTTAAATTCATTCTCACAGTGTTGTTTGCCATACTAATCAGTGCTCAGTATATTCAGCATATTCAGACTGATATATCAGGATGATAGTGGTTTAGTACAACTACTAAATTATTCATGTGAAAACATATGCTGCACTCACACTGCCAAAGTGTTTATAAGCAGTATGTCTGAGGAAAAAAAAAATAGAAAGAAGAGACAACAACTATCCACAAATTAAAAATGAGAGATCTTGCAAAATTATCGTAATATGATGTAGTAGTATGCTAATGGAAATTGCTGATACACCAATATAGGAGGTAATGTCCACTAGGTAAGAATTAAAATATCACATTGGAAAGAGTGCTGTTAAAAAAACAGGGACTGGACAAAAGGGAATATGGCAGAGCTGAGGATTATGTTCACAAGTTTTCTATATGGTCAAATGAAGGTCAGGTAGAAGAGCCTGTGGTATCAAGTGATAAACAGTCAGTGGGCAGAAGCAGTGACACTAAGCAATAAAGGGACACAAAGTTTCCCTGAGCCAGGGAAAGCACCAAAACCATAGATCCATGCAGTGTCTGGCCAGTGTGCCAGGATCTCAACACAGAGCCTTTTCTGACAATCATATTGCTGTCACAGGACAAAAGGACTCCCTTGCAGATGGCACCATGCAGTCATGAGCTTCCTGCCCAGGAACAGCTCTTAGACAGACATGCATTAACTTCCAAAGGAAAAGCACTGCCAAGATCATCTCTTTTTCATAGCTATCATATAGTCGGGGATAACATCTGAGGGTATTTTGTGTTATTTCTAAACTCTCCAATCCATTTTTACAAGAACTTTTAAGGTCAGCAGAGAGCAACACGTGCAGCAAACAGATTTACTGGGCAGATTAGCTAAGTGACCTCATAAAGCGAACAAAGCATGCTGCTCTTTCAATCAGCATCTTTTTAAATCTGTTAACTAACACTGAAATATTTGCTTTGACACGAGAGTTTGCTGCAAGTGTTTCCATGGTAATTCTTGGCCTCTCAACTGTGGGGACAATTTCAGCTAACTCCAGCAGACAGAATGGGCTTAAGGATATCTTCCCAGTTAGCCTCAGACTATTTTCTGCATAGATCCCAGGAAGAGCTGCAATACAGATGGGGACGAGCAAGAGGGTGGTCAGCACCCTCAGCAGGCTGTGAGCTCCAGGATGATCTTTGGTGTTAAGGCCGAGGGATGCAAATGTTCCTTCCCACTGGTAAATCTATCCCCAAACTGAGATTAAAGGCAGAGATGCAGGATGGTGTTTTCCCAGATTTTCCTGAGCTCTGCCTGTAGCTGTAGCACAGCTCTCAGTCAGCACAGCAGCTGGCTGTGGGCTCCAGCTGTGTGCCTGCAGCCCATTCTCTGCAAGCCTCTTGGGACCCAGCAAAACCAGTGCTCTTGGATGGCCCTCTGCTACAGACAGCAGGAAGACGTCAGGCCACGCGAACAAAATCCTTTCTTCTAATCACTGGCTGCCAGCTAATCCTACAACAGAAATTCCCATCCACCTTTCTAAACAGCTGAACTGCATTTACTAGTATTGTTCATTCCAAAACCTCAGAAGTACAATTATTTACAAATAACATCTGGACACTGGTTTGTGCAACTAACATGATTATATTTTTTACACATTTTATACTACAAACAGCATGTGGTCATGCTTTGACCTTTACCAAGAGGGTTCGGATTTTTTTTTCCAAATTTCTTTTGAACTCAAATTTTTGCAACCACTTATTAGGACCTGTGACTTCTGCATTCTATCGTTTTCACATTGTTCTCAAACTTATTTTGGCACTTGAGAATTGCAGAAGGAAGAGTAAAACTGGCTCCAGTAAGATTATAGGCTTGTGATTTTCCTTCTTTGACTGTCTCACTGTGCAGCCATGACCCTCTGCTCTAAAGCAAGTGGTCATCTTTGCTGTAAGCAGATATACTGGCAGAGTAGCTTGATTACAGTCAACAATGCAACACTTACAAAGTCCATGTAACACTGGAAGATAGTGCAGAGATTTCCTATAATTAGGAAGAATTACAAATAATCCTCCAAATTACAAATTTGGACCACTTTGTATCCTGGGTTGCATCAAAATAAGTGTGGCCAGCAGGTCTGAAGAGGTAATCCTCCCTTTTTTGTGAGTCTCAATCTGGAGTGCAGTGCAGAGTTCTGGTGTCCCCAACACAGGAAAGACAAGGGGAGCAAGTCCAAGAGAGGGCCACAAAGTGGAGCATCTTCTCCATGAGGACAGGCTGAGGAATTTGGGACTGCTCAGCCTGGAGAAGAGAAGGGTGTGAAGACCTCATATCAACTTTCCAGTATCTGAAGGGGCCCTACTAGGAAGGCAGAGAGGACTCCTTATCAGGAACTGCAGTGATATGACAAGGAGTAAGGGGTACAAACTAAAGAAGGGGAAGTTTAGGTTAGATATCAGGAAGAAATTCTTTACTCTGAGAGTGGTGAGATACTGGACGGGTTGCCCATGGATGTTGTAGATGCCCCAACCCTGACAGTGTTCAAAGGCAGGTTGAGTGGAGCAAGGTCCATCTTTAAAGTTCAATCCAACCCCTTAAGATTCTATGAAATACATACATAACGGGCCTATAAATATTATCCATGTAATAGTACAATATAAATATTGGATCTATTTTGCTAATATTATGTATGCTATATATAGTATTATACATCAGTAAGACATCTATATACATGTATAAAGATGTACAAACCTGTGCACATCTATATAAAAAGATTATGGAACAAGCTATGAAAGCAAAAATACCTGTTTGCCATAATAATGAAGTGAGCAAACATGCCCTTTCATAACATCTATGATGCAGAGTGGCACAGGCATAAGGATTCTCCTTAACAAGCTTTTGAATGTTAATGATATAAATTGTCTCTGCTGCACCTTTGAGTGGTCTTATAGCTGCATGTCATCGTGAAATACAACACTTCCAAATTTCTATCAGCATACTGAAGCTACTTACATGTCCATTGGTTTTTGGTGTGTAGTACTTGCTCTTTTCTTTTTGATTCTGTAATTTTGAATAGGGTGAAAGAAACTCAGAATCAAGGCCAGACTCAAGTCATACAAGTATTAACTGTGTACTGCAGAGAGCATTTCCATTTTGCTGTCACAAGGTTGCTACCAGTTAGCACAAAAGCACATTGCCCAAGCAGGCTTTACACAGGCAACCTTATAGCTCTCTCAGGTTCCAACTGCAGCTCTCTGTGATGAGATGTTTCTTTTGTGGGGTTATTCACCCCTTTCACCTTTGGACAGGATCCTGAGAAGTGACACACAGTAAGGGCAGAGTCAGGAAATGACACCCAACCTGCCAAAAGCAAAATGTGTCCTCACATATTTACCAGCCTGAGCAGAGCCACAGTGTCATCAAATGGGAGATTCCAGCTGCTCTGAGTCTAACAAAGGAAGAACAAAGGAAGAAGTAGTCCTCACTTGGCTCTTCCCATCATTCCAGTGCTGGTCCCCAGGAACACATGCCAAGGCACCCTGGGCAACATGCAAGGGAACACCCACCTGGCTGCAGAGCTCTTGGGGCTCTCAGAAAAAGGTGATACAGGGCAGGCCAAAACTCCCCTCACACACCTGTCACTGATGAAGCCAAACTGGGGGGTTTCCTAAACCTCATCTTTATCTTGGATTCTCCATTATGATCTCTTTAATTTTACTGGGGGTGAATGATCTGTGATTTAATTCTGACCTTCACAGACAGTCCTGAATAATGTATTTATCAGAGATATAATCAAATATGGCAACCAATAGGACTGCTTCTCTAACAACTTTCTTTCTCTTTTGTTGTTTTATTTTTGGTTTTGTTTCCATTCATCACGTAAGTAGTTGATTTGTGTTATTTTCTTGAAACAAGGATATTTTTTCTTTTATTCATCTCCAGACACAAGCTACCACATACTAAATAATATTGAGTCTTAAAGTGTTAGAAGAGAAAAATCTCTTGAATGCTTAAGTATGAGATTTGTATAACTCCTACAGAATTCTTAATGCACTTGAAGATTCTTTTATCTCTGTTTTTAGCCTTCCTATTTAATTTGACTACTTATATAAAACAAAAATGAAACTTACAATGATCTCCAATTGAATATTTGAACCTCGCTATCATGCCAACATAGCTGTCTAAAATAAAGCTGAAGCAATAGGAGGAAATAGGAAAATAAACACACACTTGAAGATGATTATACCTAGAGAAAGGACATCAAAAAAAGCAGCATCATTTTTCAGGAAGTTATGCACTAAGAAGAGCTATTACAGACAAAATGAATTGTTCCTGGTTGGAATGAAACAAGAATATTTCTGGATTTGACATCTACCAGAATTTTCTACCAGGGCTGTTTTTACTAGTATCTTTAAGATACAAATAATTCTTGTTTCTCATCTGAGAAATATTTTATTTTAGTTTTGCTTTGCTCTCCTTTGTGGTTCCAAGACAATACAGAAATATGAAAATGCATTTATTAACTTACCATGTATGATATTTTCCATCAGTAAAAGAGATGTTAGGAATAACCACACCAAATTCCAGTCATTAATCATATTGCTTTCAGTCCTTTTATCTTACCATTTATATATTGGTTAGATTTTGCAGAATTTTAGAGCAGACATATGGTTTTTCCATATACCTGCTAATTTCACATTGAGAGATTCACTACAGTGACTATAGCAGCAGTTGTGTTTAACTAGAGCATTCTTGTCAGCTGGGGAAGGTAGGACAGAAATTATTGAGTAAAGTTTCCATATAAAATGTCCCTGGTGGAGATAAGTGCAAATAACAATGAGAACCTCAATTCCCTGCTCTAATCCCCTCTTCCTAGGGTTGTTTACCACTGAGAAGGAACTCAGTGGTAAAACCAACAACTGGTTGTCTGGGAAAACACCAGGAATGCATCAATCTGAGGATGTGCCAAAGGAAGCAGAGGATTTGTACTCTTTCCTGCCAGTCTCTGTGGGCTGCTGATGTGGTCAGCAGGCTCTTGGGAGGAGTGGTTGTGTCACAGTGTCATCTGGGGTGCAGAAAAGTGTATTCCTGAAGGTGCTAAACCTGTGAGTTCTGGGACTTACAAATCAAAACCTAGCCCATGACTCCCTGCATTAAGCTTTGTGTTGGTGCCTAGTATTGCATTCCAAAACTATATATTAACACTGTTAAATTATTACTCAGGATCACATCTGGCACTGTATTGGAAATTCTTTCAGCTTGTACTATTCACAACCTTATGAAATCAAAATTGATTCAACATACACACAGGTAGCCATGTGCATGTTTGGAGGTTTACATAGAAAAGTGATCTCTAAGCACCTTGTTTGAAGAGATAAAAGGGTGCATGTGTGAGTATGCATGCACTTGAACACCTTTATGTGTTTGTATATAACACAGTATATAATGTGTTCATGAACACAAATGAAAGGTGTAAATACTTCCAAAAGTTAGGATTTGCACCACATTTTGTCTTTCACTGATGATTTTTTTTTTTCTGTAAATGAGCAGTGAAGAATGGTCATGGCACTGGTTGAAAAATATCACATCTACTTTAAAGTTATTTTAATCTAAGGAAGTATCTAATGGTGCTTTGGAGAGATGGGGCTACCAAGGGGAGGACCAACACAGATAAAATGGTTAGAATATGAGTAACAGGGAAGACCCATCAGAGGATAAATGAACACAAAAAACCTCTTCCTTTGTCAAGAGATATACTATCTCTCTGTAAGGTGTGAGGCTCACTGAATCCGTGCTACTGAGAGCGTTATCTCCCTGAAAACGGAGAGGAAAGAGTACAACAAAAAAGGCTTTGATAAAAAAAAAATAAAAACCCTCTTTCTCCCAAAATATCATAACCCAAAACAATTCCATGTTTAAACAGATATCATATGTGTCCTATTTGTCTAAGATTATTTGAGTTTTCATAAGGGTTTTCATCCTTAGATGTTTCTGTTCAGATCCCTGAAAGTTCAGTCAACGTGCATTACAAGACAGAACTTGGTTTAGATTCAGACACAAACACCTTATGTAAATTCTTCAAATAGGGTAAAGAAAGCACGCTTACTTATGACAGAAGCAAGACTGACTTAATTATGGACTACTTCTAATATCGGATAGCAAAAAATTAATGAATGAACACAGGGTACATTTTTCCTCAAATCTGCAATTTCAGGGCTCTGTTTTGTCTTTGAACACGACACATGATTAATCTCAGTGTAGGATTTACAAAATCTGCTTTTAGCTACAGGATATACTCAAAAAAGAGGAAGTAAAATGTGGCTTGTGCTAAACTTAGCAGCTTTGGCAAGTAATGCAACTTTATTAATTGATTCAGTCATGCGAAAGAGTTTGCTAGATAACTATACAAATTGTTCCTGCAATTTTGAATACTACTACATATCCAGCCAAATGGGCTTTAGGATAAAGAAGCCAGGGTGATTTATTTGTAATCCCTTTAGTTGCTTTTTTATTTGTTTTTTCAGATTGCAGAGACTAAAGAATATCATACTTACCCAAACCCTTGGATTATTTCCATGCAGAAGATTTGACCTTAATGCTCTGTGTGTGTGTGTAATAAAATCAGATGGGTTCAAATGATCCTGGTACAGTGACGCATTCTTGATACTGTCTACTTATTTTAAGCTTGCAGTTCTGGTAACTTGTGCCCATGATTCTCTGCCAGCACATGATGGTGCTCAAGTTAACATTTAATAAAGGATGATGGCTTTGAATCCCACATTGTATACTCTTCACTAAGGAGGAACCCAAATTTCAACATCCATTAGGACCAGTTTCCTGCCCAATGCAATCCCCTACCATTTGTCTGCTCAGACCCCAACCCCACTGGCCTCATCTTTCTCATGCCATCATTATGACCTTTAAGAGCCCTGATCAGAAAACCTCAAGAGGAGATCTTTTATGAGACCACACTGAGGAGATAAACAATCCCAATTGCTACTACATTCCCCTTATTGCTTTGTGGTGTGTGTAAGGGATGAACTGAATACCCAGGGCTTTAAAATTAATTTCATGCAGAATGGAGTATGAACTTTTAAAGGAGGAGAGGGAACAGAAACCTGGTTAATTGAACAAATAAAACTGGAAATAATGTTGAAGGAATATAGTTTTATTCTATACACTGAGGATGAGGATGTGAGTGAAAACCTTTTATGAACGTTTCTATGGATTGAATGGAACACCTAACATGATAATTAACTTTAAAACTTGCTTTTTGCAGAAGTAAGTGAAGACCCTCAAGTTGGAAGCAACACCAGTCCTAAGAAAGACAAGCATCATCTCCCCATGTCTACTTCATGTCATATACTCAAAAAATTATTCTATATTTTAGATTACACTTCAGAGTGGCTTTTAAACTATTTTACAAAGCATTTCAGCATCACTGCTCATATTTCACTGAGTATGTGGGACCAGAAAATTAAATGGTCCCAGAAAATTAATGGAAAGTCACTTCAGGTGGGCAGTGGTCCAGATCTTGTGCAAGTGCTTTATTGTGTGAAATGGTTGTGAAATTTTGGTAATATTGACTATCATTACATTCTGCTGTCCTACAACTTAATGTGCAAAGATATACTGAAGATACATGAAATGGTTAGGATCACCTGTCCACAAGGCTGAGTAGTGAGTACTCCTGTGCAAGAGTGAGGTGAATGGCTTGCAGTACACACAGACTGATCTAGCAGATTAACAGCTACTCAGACTTACTTCTGATGCCAAAATACTCAGAACAAGGCCAAATGCAAAAGCTACTCAAGGGCACTACTAGTATCAGGTGCAAGATGAAGACAGTCATCATGTTCTCAAACACTGGAGTAAAAATATGTGGCAGGAAAATCAGAAATAATGCCAAACTTCACATCAAGTCCTCCAGTCTCAATGTACCTGTGCAATTCCCCCATCTCTGCAGAAATATATGAACCAGAGGTCTTTTGTTCAATCTTGAATACCTAAGCCTTTGGTTTCCCCCTTCCCAATTAATAGGAGCTTTCAAGAGTAGTAATTAGCTAGAACTAGGAAATATTGGACTTTGAACTCCACTGCTGAAAAATTTTAAGTCATCTCTGAACATTTTTATTCTTACTCTTATTCATTTTCTTATATTGGGGCATGTGCTTTTTTTGAATGATGTAATTATACATAGTAATCCTTCACATACCACCGTTCTCACCACTTCTTCTGCTAACATCTCTATTTGTTATTAAAGTGTTAATAATTAGGGATGTGGATCCTAACTATGCATATTAAGGCCATTAGTTTTCTTTCTAGATTCCATGCTTCCAATTAGCATTCATTTTGTACCAAGTAAAAACTTTTTCCAAGGTTATCTGCTAAAAAGCTCCAGGCATGTCCTACAGTTGTTCATTTCTCATGAAGTTCACTTGCAAACACACTATTTTAAATAATTCAGAAGTGATCTCTTCCTCTGTTGCAAGAGTTTGGTTGGTTGTTCACGTTTTTTTTAATATTACCTAATAGTACTGGACAAGGACACAGGGGTCAACACTAGTCTCAGTAATGTCCCTCAGAAATTGTTCCAGTGTATTTCAAAGACCTCCAAGACAAATAGATGCAGCTCACTTTTGTACAAATAAATACCCTGAAGATTCATCACCTTGCTCTCTTCTGAACAAGAGCAACACAGAACGACAGAATGGTTTGGTTTGGAAGGAACCTTAGTGATAATCTAGTTCCAATCCCCCCTACCACAGGCCAGGGACACCTTCCACTAGACCAAGTTGCTGAAAGCCTTGCACACTCCCAGGGATGGCGCATCCACAACTCCTTTGGGCAACCTGTTCCAGTGCCTCACCACTCTTGTAGTAAGGAAACATACTGATCTGTCCAATTGCATGGAGACAGATTAAAATTGGGGTACAGTAGCTTGCCCAGGCTCTTTCTTGGATAGATTTCTCAGCTGAGGCTTTCCTGTAGCAACACAAGTAAGTTTACAGATTATTTGGGTCTGGTGAAAATACTGCTAAAATCATCAAAGAGGTTCATTTTCCATGAAAGTTGTATGGAGATGTGCTACACATTGTTGGAAGGTGATGGCCATGTAGGTCCTCTACCTGTCTTTAGTTGTGCTGTGCTGGGTACCTGCAGGTGGAGCAGAAAGGGCTGGTGGGGCCACTGGCAGGACATACTGGCCACCAAAGCCAGCCAGCAGTACCATCCTCCCCTGCCCACCTTCTTCCTCCCAGAGCTTGGACCTGCACTGCTGCAGGGAGACCAGAGATAAGCATCCACTTTTGTCATTGGGTATTTAGTCTCCTCTAGGCAATGCTTGTGATATTCTGCTCTAAGGGCTGGTGTTTACACAAATATAAGCTAGATTAGTGATTAAAGTATTTAGGCCATCTAATTTAATAAGTTACTAAATATCACCCAAGCCTCAAGCCCAGGAAAAGGTACTTCTGAATGGAGCAGAGAAAATAATTTGCTATCTGAAGAGAGATCAGAGTCTCATGTAAGGAAAAAATAAAATGGTTCCTGGATATTGTAAAATAGCTTAGCAAAACAAATCAAAACTCTACTAGGAGCTTTAGAAATCTATCCCAAAACATTGAATAATCAATAAGTTCATTTTTTCAAATGTTCAGATTGGTGTCTCATTTAACATATGTGATCTGTGGGAAGGACAGAGACCTATAATCTGTTTTAGTCAAGGCTACTTTCAGGGCCCATGAATACCACCATCTGGAGTAATGCAGTAACCTAGTATATATTAGTAATGTTAAAAATAACACTCTTCCTCTAAATATTCAAAGAAACAATGTTATCTGACATATTCCAGTATGTTAGCATTCAAACATCCTAAATCAAGTTAACTTGTTCTATAACTTCTTTGTCTTCTCAGGGTTGCATCAGAGAACAAAACGGTCCACTGTACCTTATGAAATATTTTATAATTCAACAGTAACCATCCTTCTTAAAAAATCTTCTAAAAGATCTACATCAAATTAGAGAGGTGAAATTGTCCTAGAACAGAACTTCAGGCTATAAAAATAAATCTACAATATAATTATTTTGGGGAACAACTGGCAATTAGAAAAGACCAAATTCAAGGACAGTCAGGCACTTTGTGTCTTTGCTAAAAGTCAGAGGTATGATTTACTTTTTCTGTTTGATTAGGTCATCAGAAAAATAGCATAATTAGGAATAGTAATGAAAACTTTGACGTTCAGTAGATAACTTTCAGCCAACTTTCTCTCACAAAGAGGAAACATATGTGCCTTTCAGCAACCCATAACATAAAATATATTTCAGTGCCATATGCTATCTTTCCTCTTTGAATCCCATCATAGAATCTGTAACCTCTAAAAATGGTGGTATTTTTTTTCACCAATTGCTTCTTTGCATCAGCCATACACACATTTTTTAATCATAAATTTGAATTTTTGGATGTAATTTTTTTGTCCGACATGACAGGGTCATAAAATCAACTCAAATGAGCTGTGCAAAATTAACAGATGAAATGATGTGTTAGGTTTGTTTTCAGCACCACAATCATTAAGTACAAGGCTGGCTCATTATGGGAAGACAATGTTTAATCATCCTCCAAATTCTGCAGATGGATTTATGTCTGTGCATATTCCCTTCTGTGATGCTCAACAGCCAGGCACAGTCTGTTCCGACCGTCTGCAAACAGTTCCCTGTTCAGCAGGCTGCTCTGGATGAGCAAAGCATTTCAGCAATCTGAGCGGGTCTTGCTGGTTTCACAGGAGTTTAAGCCCATACTCAAAGCTAACAAACCTACACTAAGACCATGGAGATTGGCCTTGTGTAGGTGCATCGGTGCTTTTGAGAGGTGGAGCACAGCACCAGCTCTGAGGACCAACTCCGAGATGGAACAATCTGGCAACTGCGTCTCGATTAGCCAGTGCTGCTACTGCAAATGAAAGAGTGGGAAGAACAAAAAAAATCTAAGAATCCCCAGAGATCTAAAAGCAAGAACAAATGTTGAATAACCATTTTCTTTACAAGATTAAAAGACATTCCAAGAAGAATTAAAAATATATATCAGCCTATGCTTACCATTTCCTTGTCACATTCCTGGCAACAACTTGAGGTTAAGTTATGCTTAAGGGAATCTTATTTTGGTCTAATTTCTCAGCGTAATTATTTCCCTCCCAGAGGGATGACACATGGGGGAGGCACTGCAGTGCTTTGAGGTTCTTTTCCTCAAACAAGACAAATGAGCAATAACACCCAGGATTTTGCCAGTGGGATTCTGTTCCAGCCTTGCCCTTCAGCTTCTTGGCTGAAGAAACCATGAAACCCATAACCTGGCTTCTCAGAAAGAGAAGTCTCAGTGATGCTAAAACTACCACTGAAGCTACGTTTCCAAGTTTCTGCTTGCGAGTATCAGATTTTAATGATGACTTTAGAAAACACACACGACTCACTGGACAAAAGTTGTTGGCTAGTATAATTCTTCTATTGCTATTTGAGTTATACAGAGCATGGGGTTAATTTTCTTTATTTAAATATCTCATTTGTTTAAAAAAGATATATTTCTTTAAATAATTCAGGAAGAGTATCACCATTAAGAAGCTTATTCTCACTCTGTCATTGTGTGCTTGACATGGATGGAATCTCTTGCACAGCTATGAAGAAGGGCACAGAAGCTGCCTGGTGCCATGGCAGAAAGAGGACATCTGATATATGTCTGCCACTGTCTAGAAAGGAGTAACTAGAAAACCCAAGCTGTCCAAAGGATAGAAGGCATATGACAAAGAGGCAAGACACTCAGGTTTTGTTTCAATCCTGAGAGGGAGTCTCCAGGACAGTGGGTTTCTCAGGTCAGTGAGGTCTAGGCAGTGGTCATATGACATTTGGGCCATGCAGCAATCAACTGGTAACTCAAATGCTTAATAATGGCAAAGCTATTTACTGAAAGTTAAAGCTTTCTTATCAAAACATTAAGACAACCTGCTCTGTACATTCAGAAAGAAGAGATGATTAAAGGTGAGGTAATAACAGTGCATGATAACAGGAAAGTTTTTTACAGAAAGAGTGGTAAAGTACTGGAATTGTCTGCCTAGAGAGGTGGTGGAGTCACATCCCTGGATGTATTTTGAAAAAGACTGGATGTGGCACTCAGTGCTATGGTTTAGTTGAGGTGTTAGGGCTGGGCTGGACTCGATGATCTTGAGGGTCTCGTCCAACCTAGTGATTCCGTGTTTCTGGGAAAAAAATAATCAAATTTGGAAATACAGTGACTAAAAGTAGATGTTCTCCTGAGCACTCACACATACCTGATCCACTGAAGGATGGATCTGACTCACTGTGAAGAACAATGACTCAGTTGAAATACTGCAAGGCCCTTTTATCAAGTATTAACCAAGAAATAAAAACTGATCCATCTTCTTACCAAGAAACTAAGGTTGTTACAGAAGCTGGCCTATTGTTGGAGCTCACGGGAAACCAGGGGCATGGAAGAATCTGGCACTGGTAGCAGTAAACAAAACAAATATTGGCAGGTATGGGTAAAAGATTAAAACTTTTTCCTAAATGAAAAATATAGAAAAACCATTCAACAGAAGAGAGCAAATAAATTATATGCTTCTATTTGTATCATCTGAGGATGGGAGACATGGAACATCCAAATGTAAGCAAAGAAATCCTACACAAATGACAGTAAGATGATCCAGTTGACCCTGAAACTGGTACTTCTTACTCTTTGATCTTGCATAAACTTAGAGACAGAGCTATGGCGCAAAGCACCTTTCTCTTCAAATGTGTAATAAAGTAACCAAATTGTTCATCTTCATTTTCTCTGATTTTTTAATATAGCATACCATGTATTAAAAATAGAAAGTTTAGTAAGATTATTTTTGAACATTTTAACATAAAGTAACATGCTCTGGTGGCTTTTTCTACAAGGATAAATTTAAAAGAAATTATTCAAAGTTTCTGCTGTTGAGCAATCTTCTAGCAGCTTGCTGTCTCATCTCTTTCCCTATATTCTTAAGAAAAGGGACATTATTTATTATTACATTTAGTTAATATATTATTTTAATTACTATTACATTTAAATAATTCAAATTATTTAAATTTAAATTAGTATTGCATCTTGCAATTATTACATTTAAATCAGGTTATACAACTTAGCAAGGCCTGCACCTCTGCTTATTCTGCATTTAAGAGACAAATTCATAGTCATGCTCCAAACACGAATTAGCCAATACATAAATAATGATCCATTATTATTTTATTATCATTAATAAATAATAGAAACAACAAGAAATTTTGCCTGAGTCAGAACCCTATAATTTGAATCCAAGACTGGAGTTTATTCTCTGATGGGAAGAGAACCAGTAACAATGGGATGGTGTGGGCCAGAATATGAGAGGCACCCACCTCATCTTGATAAACCCCTTTTTTCCCAGGAGAGTGTTGGAGTAGGAGAAGTGATTTGATGCAGGAAAGCCATAGGCTCATGTGAGTATACCTGTGCTGAAGGTTCATTCTTGTGGACATGCAGAAAAAGTATGACTGCAAGTTATATGGAAATATATATTCTTCCACTCCATCTCCCTTACTTCCCAGGGAAAAGACAGTGTTTTAAATAGACTTGAAAGCAGGTTTTTTTCCATGCTGAGAACAAATTAACAAGTCAGACACTAGTTAATAATGTGGACATCTGAGAGAAAGATCTTGTTATTCAGCTACAAATAAAAGGAGGGGACAGGCAACTTCTGTCTATTTGCCAGTAAATAGTGAGAAAGATACTGGCCACAGCACTAGCTTGGAGCTGGAAAGACAATTCATGTGATGTTTTCCAGCAAGATGGCTCATTTCCCCAAGCTCTAGAAAAGCTACATTTAGAGCAACAATGATTTCTTTAGATTTCTAACCATGTTAAGAGAAGGTTTCACAGCCAAGAATCCATTTCTTCCATCCTAGAGTGTGCTGAAGGAGCACGCATTGCTTCCCGACATAGCAATTGAGGATTTGTTTTGCAAATCAAGCTCCAGGTTATCACACAGGGACAATAACCAGAGTTATTTCTGAACCACCACCATACTCAGTCATGGGATTTGGAGGCGTACCTGCTATTGTATGAAGGCAAGAGAGCGCTGCCAACTCTATGACTGCTCCAGCTGGCAGCAGCACTTCAGGGGCAGCACAGGCAGAATTTGCTGTGCTTCATGCACTGAGGTGGTGCTGGGTTTTGCATACAAACCCAAAGTGTCAGGTGCTGCCAAAGGACTTAGAGGGTGAAGGTCAGATGAAGCTGCACTAGTGTGTGCCAAGGCCAAGCACCAGGTTATGTTAGGGAGCATGATTCAGCAACACTAGGTATGAAAGCCGAATGCAGATGAATCTCAAAATGTTGAAAACCCACACAGAATCTCTTAATCAGGTGTTTTATAAGGTTAAATTTCAGTAAACTGTCAAAACTTTAAAAAGCAGCTGCATAGCCTGGTTCTAACAGAAATCAAGTGATTACAACTGCACTGCTGTCTGGTTTATACAAGCAAATGTCACACTTGAGTCTCAGATGGGCTTATTTCACAGGGATAAACAACAATCCTCTTCAGACAGCTTGTTTATTGCCTTCTTGGAGGAAATGGCAGGTCAAGTCTAAAACTGTTCTAAATATAACTGCAGAAAAAGGCAAAATGGTGAGGGGAGAAAGAACATTATGATTGTTTGCTTCCCGTTACATTTCTTTTCTGGGGCTATTACCAGTGTTAAATCTGCAGTGGCATCCAATGGTGTATCTCAGAAGAAATCCTCCTGCACTTTGTGGCTCTGGGAATGCCATGACAACCTGTCACCAAAATGCTGAGGGATCTGAAAGACAAGGTTTCCTTTCAACCAGCCTTCAAGGTTCAGCCTTCCTACGCTGTTCTGTATTGTCACCAGAGACACTGGGATCTGAATCCCTGCACTCACACAATTTGAAACAGGTATTGACAATTAATTTCTGCCAAGGGTTCCAAACACGATCACACTTATATTTAGCCTCTTCATCATAATGTTTTGATAGACCATATGACCTTTAGGCAGGTAAAATATCCATGAATCCTCCAACTCGGATGAATGGCCCTCATTTGCCCTGATGAACAATGCAGCAGAGCAGCTTCCTCCGCGCACCTTTTTCTGCCTCGTGTGTGACTGATGCTGTCAGGCAGAGGAATGTTCCTCATGCACTTCACGTAAAATTAAAGGGCTTTTACAGAGGATTTCAGCTAACCTCCCACACTAAGCTGAAAATTCTGAAAATGAGCCCAACTTCTACAAATCAAGAGGAATCCAGATAGGAAGCTCCTTAAACAAGCACAATCTGAATCTGAAATGGGTTGAGGAGGGCTTTTTTCCTTTTTTAATGATAAACAAAGTCTACTGCATACTGCAAATCGACTGTCACAATAACAGATTGGGTTCATCTGCAAGAAACTAACTAGCTAGATGTAATAGAAGTAGACTGATTATTTGTGCATATTGCATTTTGTAATTCTTTATGAGTTTTTAGCCTGGTACTTTGAGAGATTTGTCAATCTCTCTTGGAAAAACAATAGATGCTATATGTAATATCACATTATGCTAACAATCAACACTGACTACTTTTCAAGACCAATTTTCTTCTCTAAAACAAGAACTGAATTATATAAATGTGGCCATTTTCTTCTTAAAAATGCAAAATTCCTGCTGTTTCTCAAGATTATATATTCTAAGTCTTCCAAAGCATAATGACAAAATTATTCAACCAGGGTCCTGTAATGACTTAACATTATTTAATTATTTCCTGTTGATTTGAACTTGTCTGTAGCACAGGAAAAAGAAAAAATTGCTTCCATTCAGGATGTCTCTTTCATTTGTTTTGATGTGACTGATGTAAAAATTGCTAAATATGGAGGATTAAACATTTAGGAGGAAGATATATAGAAACAGATTTGGAGTGAGCCCATTGATAATACAGTAACTAATGTAGACAAAGCAGATGTTAGAGCAGGACCTGGACTGCAGTGTTTATCAAGCACTCTATCTCCACTGGAGCTTCTTCAAATTTCAACTTCCAGCTTATCTATGAGGGGATTTTGGCCTACTGAGGCTGACAGTTAATAAATGAAAATAGAGAAATTAACTTGCCACATTTGAAGCTTATTTGCAATAAAGCTCCAACTACTGAAACTTCATCTGTTCTATGGATTTCTCTTTCTCCTTTTCAGCCCCAGCAGTGTCTAAGAGGGCTTCAGACTTTGCTGAAATCTGCACCCCTCTCTGTGTGAAATGACTTACACTAGATCCTTTGCCTCAGATGCTACCATTTTGTCTCTCATGATCTGGAGCTTGTGTTAGGTCCAACAAATGTCCAACAAAGTGCCATTTGATGGTTATCAATATAGGCAAAACACTAATAAGCAGTCAGGAAAGTGGGAATCAGGCCCTTTTAGATACAGAATATATCTCAAGAATTGGCTTGCATCCAGTGTAACTCTTCCTTCTTCCAAACTGATCTTCCTCCTCCTAATATGAAGTTTTTCTGTTCAGAGCTTCCAGGGTTTTGTTAAAAAATGAAAAGCTCCTTCTAAAATCAGATGTGAAGTTTTCAGCCCAGCTGAGAGTCTTGTTTGAACACCCCAAATGTATCATATATATTTGTTTACATCTTGGGTACACCATCTTCTTAGAGAAGCATGTAATTTTGAGGCTTCTTTTAAAAGAGGACTGCCAACACCTTCCCATGTTTACTGAAATGTTTGTAGGCTTTTTCCAGTGTGGGTGGCAGCTCAATTGTGCTAGCTAGCAAGTCTTTTACAGAACTTGGCACCACTGCTACAAACATGCAGTGGTATGGAAGAAACACCAGTTAAATGTAATTCAGAAGCACTATAAATACTGTATCACATTGTTTGTAAACAAGCATCAGCAGGTAGAAAGTCTGGTCTGGAAAAGTCATTCTGGGAAACTGGTCACCAGCAAGAAGACCTGCAGAGAAATAGTGTGACTTTCTGAAGGTTTCTTATCTATGAATAGGGCCCTTTTCAGCTGGCAACATCTTTCCAGTTCACCAGAACTGGACCAGAGCTGTCATCTGTGCTCTCTTCACTTTCCTTATCTGCTTTTATTCTCTGATTTCCTCCAGTTCAAGCCTTTCTGCCCCCTTTTTCCCAGCACAAGGCCACTTGGCCACTCTGTCACCATTTTCCCCCTCTGTTCTTGCTCCCTTATCATGACTCTTGTTTGACTCCAAGCTGGTCTTCATCTCACCTGGTCTCTGTTGAAAGGAAAGGGTTTGACCTGAACTAGTCATCCACACACCCTCTGTAAGCAATGGGGAGAGAGGCATTCCCAAAGCATGGGACAGCCATGCTAAGAGAGAAAATCTAAGAGAGAAAAAGCCACACAAACCCTCAAATGAAAGGCAAATGCCATCTGCAGCAGTTATAGTTCTACCACCTTTAGCTCCACCACCTCCTATCCCACTGCGTCAAGCCAACAAAAACCAGCATTGAGGGATACTTCCCTGGGAGTATCCTAGCCACTAAATTTCATAAACTTCCAGGGACTCCTATTTCCTTGGCAAATATGTTCAGAATTTCTTCGGAGTGATAATGGCAATGATGGGGAAAAGGATGCAGAAAAAGGCAAATAAGCAATACAAATGCCTTTAGGCAATGCAGAAAGAAAGCATTTGATTGAATTTTATTAAGCTACTCCTTACTTAGCTCTACATTCATTGATATTTCTTCATCCATACATATGAATATATACTTTAAATCTTCATAATCTTGTATCTCAGCATTAGAAGTTTGGTGGGTTTTTTGCCTTTTTGACCTCTCAAGTCTATTCTTTCCTGGTAGACATCACAAGCTCTACTGCAAAGAAATAGTTTTCTTAACACTTTGAGTATGATTAATCTGCACTTAACAGAAATTCTCTCACTCCCCCTTCTCCAAAAGATGAAGCATAATCTGCTTGAAGTCTTCCCCATCTACTTCTAGTCCTTTCAAACATATGCTCCACATGTTGATTCCTGTAGAGCCAATGACACCTCTCACACTCAGTCTGCTTTCAAAGAAGCACCTTTATCCCACCTCTTGGCATTCAATCTTCACATCCTTCCCATTACATAGTTCTGTGGAGGCTGAAATTTCCCACACCCTCAGTCAGCAGATCTTACTGTCCAGTTTTGGGTGCCAGAAGGGAGCAAAGTAAATGACCAGCTGTCTAAAAACATGTAACCTATGAGGAAATATGTATTAGCTATCTTAATTGAGAGAAGCCAGAAGGCAATTTGCATCAAATTAGTGAAACAGGACTTTTACAATCAGCTCTCCACATCTACTGTGGAAATGACAAGATATAACAGACTTAAATTTCAGCAAGGAGCATGCAGGAAAATCAGAACAGATTGCCTGGGATGGCTGTGAAGATGCCATCACTGAGGGTGCCTAGCAGAAGATCAGAAGTTTGTCAGAAGCAAAGCAGGTATATTTGATTCTGTGCCCCCAGAACTAGCTAAGCACTCTTTTCTTGTCTATTCTACTTTATTACTCCATGACTCAAAGATAAACATCTGCTGCATAACTTCATTGTGCTTCTTCAAATGTATCTATAAAAACCTCATTCATCATAATCCAGGAGAAAAAAGGACCAGTGCCTATCATAACTTGTGCTCTCCTACCCTTTCAGGCATATCAACTCATACCATTTGCATCATCTTTCTCTTATCAGCTCACTGACTGTACTGGCCACATTAATAAACACAAGTCCCCAGACCTGCACTGTACAGTACAAATGGCATTTAGGAAAGATAGCCCAGAGTGGGATGGTAGATCACCTTGAAGCCAGACTCTTCCCAAAGCAGGATACAGATTATGCAGAAGGAGCAAGTTACTGCCAAAGCACTCCATCCCAAACCACTCCCCAAATGTACTCAGAAGTGTTTGCTGTCCTGCATGCAAACCCAGCTTATGGCAGCAAAGGTGCTCTTTGCACTTTTCTCTTTCACAGTCTCTTAAATTTTCATTATCTAACATGGTACCTGAGTTCAAATTTTATTGATGGGCTATCTGTTCTATGAGACATTTGGGGGAATTTAGGGAAAAGTAATTACAATTTTTTTTTTACCTTTTTCTTTGAAAATGCAGTAGTAATAGCAATGTTGTAGCAGTGAAAGACTCCTGTACCTTCACTTTTGTCCACTTTTTCCGGCTACCATCACATGGTTCAATGCCAGACATTATGTCTCCCTGGAAATTCTGCTTGTTGCTATATTTTTTTGTTTGTTTTTCAAGCCTAAACCAAAATGCTGCACAAAAATGGTGTTGAGAAGAAAAACATTGTAACTCACTTAAAGCTTTTACCACTGAGAACAGGATACAGGCTTTTTTTTAACTTTATTTTTTTGGGGGGGTGGGAGACATATTTCATATTGATATAGGCAAAACAAACTCACAAATAGTGATCTTAACTGACATTTCTTACATCACTAAAAGCTCCAGGACTCCTATCTTGGACTTTTGCAACAGCTGAGGCTTTTTTTGTTTGGTGAAGCCCTGACTTGTGAGATACAGTAATTAAATCATTCCTTGAATGTCCGAGGATATGACACAACCTTCATTGCAGTGGAGTCCTGTAGTCCAGCTGCTCATTGTTAGTGGGGAGGTGGTCAGGAGCCCCAGGCACTGACTCTCTCCAGAGAAGATCTCTGATCACAGACCCAGTGTGGGGCTTATCCTGATCTTCCTTCTCATGGGACTGAGCCAAATCCATCTTGTCTCATCTAATCTTTTCCTACAGCTAATATCCAGCCCTCTGGTGTTACTAGTGTTTCTTCTATCCCATTCATCCTTTTGCAATAATGAGATGATCTGAAGGAAGGTGGCTTGGTGTGGTTTATCTCCTTTCAATATTAGTTCACATTATTTACTAGAGATTTCCTTCAGTTTTCCTTGTTTTCATTTCACAATTGTCCCTCATGTGACACAGGACCTTTGAATCAGTGCAAACTATAAATGCTAAAGTGATTTTTTTACAGGATAGATAAAAATCATCAGTTCAGATTAATGTTTATGAAACCTAGAGAGAATAGGAAGACAGCTGTTCTGGCACTTATGCACCTGATACTGCTGGACTGCATGAAACAAAGTTGTACAAACACAAATAACACCATCCCTAGCGGGCATTAGCAATGGATTACCTCCCTTCTTCTTCCCTACTTTGGTATGGCTTATGAATACATTATGCATCTTTGTGCTCAGGAGAATGGGTTTGTGTTGCAATAGGACACGAAAGGACGAGGCAGGGACGAGGTCCGAGGTCAGCAGGGATGTTCCCTTTATTTTAAAATCTGACTCCAATATATATACAACTGTACAGAAGGACCAGAAATTGGTCAAAGGTGTCGTCACCTTTTCAATCTCATTGGTGAACATCACCATCACTCAAGAAACTCCTCCTAGAGGAGAAATATGTAAACATTTCATTATTTACATCAAAAGTGTGAGAACTCAGCTCCAAGTTCTGTAAACATCAGAAGGCATAATGAAAACATAGAAGGCAAAGTAAAACATGGAAAACCAAGGGCAACAGGTTTGTCACTCATTTTGCATCTTAAAAGTTTGTATTTCAGTATGTCAATAATGTGGGTTACATGGGCATTGAAAAGGGGATATGGGCACCTGAACAAAAGATGCCATAAAGTAATTTTGGTCCTGAGCTGCAGCATATCCAGGCACAATTACAGCTCTGGCCACGTATGGGCACTATGAGAACCCTGCCAGGACTGCATAGCACCAATCCTTCTCCAGGTCGACACACCTGCAGGAAGGAAGCATGGAAGATGAGGACATGCTTATAAAGCACCAACATCAGAAGACTGAGATTCATGGAACAGGATCTCCTTTGCCTCATCTATTGACTACTTCATTGAAATGGTCTGGTCTGAGATAGGGATACAAATTGGGAGATAATGGCTTTGAGCTTGCTGAGATTTTGCCCAGTCTAGGAAATAAATGAATTGGAATAATGTTACCCATAGAAAAATTGTCAAAAGATGTTTCAGAGTAAATGTCAAGAAGGCAGAGATGAAAAACCAGAACTCTGAATAGGAATTAAAAGGACATTGATAGTACTGCTTAGGATGTCTGACCACTGGAAATAAGGAACTGATGAGCAAATTAGGATGTATGAAAACAGCAACTGCAATATCTGAAAAGCTCCATTATTTGAAATAGTTGATCACCAAACATTAGCATGAGGGGAAGGCTGAGTGAAGTTATTGTTTATTTTTTTGCCAGTTGGTTACAGGTGTAAGTGATTGAGGGCTCTTATATTTTAACAAACAAATGTCTGTGTATTGACAGAATCAGGTAAGTTCAACTGAAATTTGAATTCCAAGTTTGATTCTTTACCATGCAATCCTCTACATGATTTTGTACAGCTAACGGCAGCACGAGCAGCACAAAATAAATTTAAAACAACAACAACAACCCCAAAACAAACAAACAAAAAAAACCCAACAAAACAAAAACCAGACAAGACTGACATGCCCAGAGAGCATACTACCATATACCAGAGTGTTCAGTGAGGCTTGCTGGAAAGGAAATATAATTTAGTGTTCTCACCAAATTAGAAACACTCAAATATATTTTTGTGTACACTAAACCCTAAGGGATTGAATATGCTGTGTGAATGAGATAAATATAGTCTTCTTGATTAATCCCTACCTGAACCTCATGTAAAGCCTCCTCATTTTTTTTAACAGTTATTATATTCTTATGAGTTTAAAAATTGCTGCTGTATTGCAGAGGGGTTTCTGTATGAAGATTAGAGCTTTTTTAATGTTTGCCTTAGAAGTATTTTCTAAATTTGGATTGAGCAGGTGTTTTATTTCTTTCCACAGAAAGACATGGGACCACTGATACTGATAGGGATGACCTGAGATCAGCTTGTCCAATGCCATCCTGCTGAAAGCAGGGTCAGCTAATGAAAGTTGTCCTTGACCATGCCCACTATTTAGGTGCCAGATCATTTTATTCATCTCTTATTTGGGAAGAAATACTTCAAGCTGGTACAGAATATCCACAAAGAGTTTCAATTGATTAAAAAAAAAAAAAAAATTGTATCCAGTCACTGCACTGGCATGAAAACATGTATATTGATATGACCAGAAGGCCCCAGAAGTTCTTGTATATCTTTTATTTGGATGTCATTGATTTGATAACCAGACCTCAACAAATCAAAAGAGAGAGGGTTGCAATTTGTTACACTGGTACACTGGTTTCCATCTCTGAATATGTATTTTCTGCACCACTTTGTAATTCCAGTTCAATTAGATAATAGATTCCAGTTAAATTAGAGAATAAATCTACCCACAACTATATGGCAAAACCCATTTTATATCAAGGAAGGCTCATAGTCTCCCCTGAAGGCCCTCACATAATTATTGTGGCTTTCAATTACCAAACAACTCAAATACCTGTAGGGATCATTTTATAAGGGAACGTTTAAAAGAGTATATAGGGCTAGCTTGGACAAATACAGACTCAATTATTTGTCTTTCAACCAACTCCACAAGAGTAAAATATTCAATGAGCCTACTCTCGTGGTTAGGATGAAATGTGTGCACATGAGATTTCAGGATTGAATTTCGGGATCTAACCCTACTTTTTTTTTTTCTAAGTATGCTCAATACAACCAGTAAAAATACTTCCTGCTACATGAGTCTTCAGGAATTTATTTCCTAGGGAAAAAAAATGGTAGCAGCAAACAAATACTGATGACTTTGAGAATAACAACATGGAAGAGGATTTTTAAAAGCTCATGACTAAAGATTATGAATAATATTTGATGCACAGCAGTAAGTATTTAAGTGGGGATGAAGATCCATTAAAGTGTGGGGAGTTTTGCAGTGGTTTCCCTGACATGATTTTAAATTATATGGCATTTCAACAGCACTAACAAATACCAGATTTTCTTCTGCTGTTGGTGACTTTAGAGGAAATGTAACAACACAGTGCTAACCTAGTAAGCATGACTAGAGTTTTAATGGCAGTGTAGAATAAAGATGACAGTGTTTTTACAAATTGCATGAATTTCGAGCCAGCACAACTTCATGAAAATTAATGAGAATTATTAGCAATTAATTTTAGTTTATGCAATTTGAGGTTTAAGAGTAAAGAACTACTTTACATGTTTATGATGAAAAATAGTATAAGCATCTATAGCATATGATTGATGCTGTGTGAATAACTGTGTTCAGAAACTGAAATACCAGAATTCTGTCATGGACAATTTCTTTGCAAAGAAAACAGGTTTCAGGTAATAAGCTTTTCTCAGTCTTCCAATACCTGCTCCATAACAAATGGCAACACTGTTGCCAAAACTAGAGAAAAAACAGAAGTGGAATTCTCTTCATGACATATCAAGGTATGTGGAAGTTTTGAAGCCTACACAATGCCTTTTGTTTGACCTCCTGTTTTTGACTGCAGAAAATTACAAGCACAATGGAGACAGAATATACCAACTGAGCAGGCTAAATGAAAGCTTCCTAATGAATGTACAGAAATAGCCTGTACATATGGAAATAGCACCTACACACATACATAAAGCTTTATTCAGGTTTCCCATACCAGTGTTGACTTCACTAACTCCTAAAAATAGCCTTGCAAACCCTTTTTTCTTACAGGAACACAAACGGTACTATGACTGTCCTATTATAAGCAGTGGTAGGCTGATGTGTTTGTACCACTCTAAAAGAAGCTGATGTGGCTTTCAAAATCTTCCACTCTAAAGAACCTAAAATCAATAATTAATTTATGAAATGGCTATCTCAAGGAGAACTAATAAACAGGTATTTAACTCTTAGAGCACCAGAGTCCTCCAGGCTGCCAGTAAAATCAGTGCTTTGGAAAATACTTACTGATATCTACACTACACACTTACTCTCCAAGGGGTTACCTTAAGTATTATAAAGCAAAACTGACAGGTTGAATGATTGCAGCATTAACAAACAGGCTCTCCTTGGCAGACACGAAGGCTTGTAATTCATGCTAAGATGACATCTGCCATTTATAATTGCTTTAAAAAGACAAAGAAACTCTACTACAGTGCTGCAAAGTCAAGTGTTTTATCTTTTACCCTGATATCCTACACTTTCAGCTTGAAAGCTATTTACTTTTAATACATACAGAAAGTTCCAAGTCTAGAAATGACAAATATAGACCTTGGCAAGGTGACAGTGACATTTGGTGCTTGCTCTTTTGCTACCATTTGCTACATTTTTAGGCACAAAAAACTCTCAGGATGGAAACACTCAGTAGGAAATCATGTCTTTTAGCCAACCAAATGTTGTTCCAACGAGCACTGCCTTAGAATACTGGCAACACAGCCACGATCTAACAAGCTCTGACAATGCATGCAATATTGTCTTGTTACCCATTTGATGCCTGTTGATGAGAAATAGTCACAAAAATAATTTGGCCTCAAACCATTTTAGAAAAATGTAAGAGAGAGATACCTGGACATATCCATTAAAAATAAGTGTCTATAGGAAGTGCAAGAAAAGCAAAACTCTCTTTTAATATTCCCTGTGTACTGACGTCCACATTCACACCAGTTTCAGAGGCCTCTGCAGTACAGCTGTGAGCTCACTCACACACAGATCAGAGAACCACCATTTGCACTTTTTTCCACATTGGCCATTAGGTACGAGCCCAGCTAACACCTACTGCCTGTGCATGTTGCCTTCACATCCCTGCCCTGCTCAGTGGGCAGATGCCTTGGGTGAAGAAATATCCAAAAGAATGGTTCTCACATAATTTTTTGTCATGTGCAGACCTTCCTCCAGCTGCTGCATTGCCAATTGGCAGCAGATTTATTCTGAAGGACCATAGTGGAGCACTTACCCTGGTTCTCTGTGTGCTACAGAGATGATAAACTCATCTCTGATGAATACATGATATAATCATGCTACTTGTCCTACAAAGTGTTAGGAGCAGACTAAAATAAATTGGTATATGATAGAAATCCATATATAATACATACTTCCATGCAGCTTTACTGAATAACTTTGTGTTAAATGTATCATTTCATCCTGGATTACTCTGTAGTTGCTTGACTGGCTTTCTCCACATCTTTATCTGCTCTGTTATGCAAGGCTTCTTTACAGTCAGAAATCCTTCTATGGTTTACCCAGGAGCTCAGTGTGATCACATGCTGTGTGACTGTAGGAAGGTCTCCATCAGGCAAAGATATGGAAGTCTGTTCGTGGCAAGACTCCCTTAAGGATAAAAAGTCTTCCCTATTGGATTCTAACACTTTCAGGGACTCTTACCATAATGGTCTTCACATCTATTTTGCTGTCTTCTTTGATAGGGGCTCTCCTGCTCCGAGAAAATTTGAAGTATGAATGAACAAGCTTGGCATTGACTCAGTCACTATGTGTTATTAAGTACCTGCCTGTCTGAAAAAGATGGGCTGCAGAGATAACTGGTGATAAAGTTACATTCTGAGATTGCTGAAATCTCCCAACAAAGATTTAAGTTTGGGGTCATATCTGGTGGAGTGGTAAATATTCACCACAGAGCTAGCTGCAACTATTTCGTTTTTATTCAGTTCAGCATTTGCTTTTGATAGAAAGTGTATTAGCTAACTTGCAAAAAGCAGGGGAAATCCTGCTTCCCATGACTGCAGTTTTGTTTTGGAATTACCATAAAAAGCAGCCCCAGACAGACTTCTTCTCCAGGCTTTTTAATTAATTATGAGATCAGTAACCTGCTGAACCTTCCTATAGTTTCCACACAGATGTCAAATCATTTCTATCCCTACTCACTTGCCTAACAGCACTGGATGTGTGAGCGTGAGGGGGAGATCTACAGTTGCTGCAAGCTTGTACACAGCCTGAATTGTCATAAAATAATAACAACAAATGAAAAATGCAATAAAAGACATGACATGGCTTTTACTAACTCAATCTAATTTATAACCCAAAAGCTTCCTTTAATATAAAATGCCATCAGGTAAAGATGCAGTTATAAGGCTAACAGCAAACACAATGAAAGGGAAAAAAAACCCAGAGACAACTTCTTGGAGGGCTCAAGAATCTTCAGAGCTCATAGGTCACCATTTGAAGTTCTACAATTGCTCAGTGCCTCAATATCTCTTCTAGGAAAATACATCAGTTATATTTTCCTTCTCCTTCTTGTTCCTTGCTTTACCTATTTTGTGCTGTATTGTGCAACTTTTATTGAGAAGAATGAATTATAGTACTTATCACTGACTTTAGAGAAACTACCTATGAAACTCCTTATCAACCTAAGACAGGGTTACTTACAGTTTATCAGCTTTTTGAGGTGAGGGACTGTTTATTCTTAAGGGTTTCAACAGTATCTAACAAAAAAAATCTGACTTCCATAGGTTCATTTTCTGCGATCAAAACATTAACAAAGCTTTTGCAGGTTTTTACCCCACGCATCCTTTTTTTTGTCCCATCTATGCATGTGATTAGCCCTTGAATATCACCTTCTATAGGGTAGTTTTGTCAATTTAGCATAACAGATTAAATTTGGGGATCAGTTCTGCGGAGATGTAAATACCCAATTGACTGAATGCACTCTAACATAGATATCAAAAACCGGAGGTAAGAGTAGTCAAATTCATATCAGCAACATTTGTGTCTTCTGCCAAGCCGCCGTGCAGCTTTTACAGTGCTGCTGTTGCTGGTTTAACACCAGCGGCTTGTGCGGCTCAGAGCTGCCTTCATCGACTCCAGCAGGCACAGAGGTGCCATGGATTGCAACATTAAGGAATCTTAAACAGCAGGGGATTAACGACAGCTGTTAGCACTGGATGCTGAACACCTCCATCGCAATTCCCCTTCACAGTCACAGTTTTAGCATTCTGACTTCCCTGGAAGTAAAATGTAAATTTTGGAACACTTCCCAAAAGCAACATACTTTCCCTTTCTTTCCCTAAGTTGTTCCAAAGCAGTGTTCTTATGCATTGTTATGATCCCCTTAATCGAAGGCTGAATAAGAATTAAGCAGAAGCCCGAGCCCTAAGCTATTGCACACATGAACTCCAGAATGAAGAGAGGAGTATCTTGACTCAGCGGTAAACGTCAGTCTACCATTTTTGCCTTGGATTTCATAATGACCACTGTGAATCACAAGATCCTGCTCCCCAACTGCTTCTGCTGCTCTCTTGTCATAAATATTCTAAAATGATGGAAGAAGATGTTAATTTTACACAGAAGTCACATATAGTTTCCTATATAGTGCTCATCTGCAAGGCAAAATAATATGATTTGTTATACAAGGAGAACTGCATTTAATTGTTGTTTTTGTCTGCCATATAACCAGAGCTCAGGCACATAAAAAGTTGAAAGTTCCAAGAAATAATTTGGAATAAGATCAGGATATAAATATGGCTCTGTGACATCAACTAAGTTTTTGGAAGCCCACATGGATTGGGAAAGTAGCAATGAATGTCAGGAAACAGCATTGCAAAGCAGGGTTGCAGAAAGATAAACAAAAGAAAACACTGCATTTCAAAGCCATTGACAATCCTTTTTCATGGCAAGTTAGCTGCAATAATCTCCAACCAAAAGTGCCTTTGAATAATAAATGTAAAGAATTGGATGGTACATGGAGTATATGTTTATGGAGGGGGCAGAGATGCAATTACAATAGCTTCTCTGTGACTGTACAGGATGCGCAGCATAGACTATTCGGGCACTTCACCATGAGCCTGAGTTACATTAAAGTTTTGCTAGTAAACCATGTTTTTATTAGGTTCAGCAACAGAATTGTATCACCTTGCCACACAACATTACCACACAAAGCACTTAAAAATCAGGGATATTGCTGCAGCCTGAGGGTGGGGTGAAATAGCTAGAATGAAGAATTGGAGCTACAGTAAAGAAGGCTGTGACACCCTCAGAGGATTTTTAACACACTGGTCAAGCTGACGGAGGTAGAAACACTCATTTAGCACCACTCCAAACTTGTGACATCTGCAAGTCCTACGCTGGCAACAATATCAGCACCTCCCTTCTCATGGGGGAACATGCACTGCAGCAGAGCCAAGTCAGCAGCTGGCCCAGCATGGCCAGGCTGAGGGCAAGGAGATCAACACTCCTGCCAGGATATACATCCTGCCTGCTCACTGCACAGAGGAACCCATGTTCAGAGGCACCAGAGCTGATGGTGCTCCTCTAACTCATTTCCCAGTGCATCATTCCATGAAACCGGAGTGCTGAGAGGCCCTGTCTTGTCAGCCAACATACAGACATCTCTATCTCAGGTTCTCCAGGTCTGCTCTCCACCAAGTCCCCAAGCAGAACTCACACAGGTTTATCCAGCCACACTGCCAGATTCTTGAAAGCACTTGAAAATTTTCCAGCCTGCCTGAATTAGGAAACCTGAACCATTTTCACTTTTACTTGTTGGAATGTATGGGGGTTTTGATTTCTGTGGTGAAAGCCAGATTCTCAGAAGCAAAAGCATATTTGCTTTTGAGTAAGTTTGCTTGAGAGTAAGTTGCAGAGTGAGATATTTCTCACCCAACAATGCATGAATTAGGAAAGTAAACCAAACCAGTCTCATATGAAATACTCAGTAAACCATATAATGATGGTAGTTTAATTAGGATAAGATTAATTAGGATCCAGTTGACTACCATACAGGAACAGTCCCTTTTCAGCTGGCATGTGCTGATTAGGACAAAATTCACAAATTAAATGACTGTTCTAATTAGAAGCTAAAAAAAGTTAGCCACTGCAAGAAAACTAATGACCAGGCAAAGTGCCATTTTGGGGAAAAGTAATCAAAGATAACCCAGTGATTTTTGTAAGTAATACTGAATTCTCAAAAGTTTCTGCCAAGCCAAAATCAATGGCTCACCTGGGGCAAAAAAAAAAGAAATATTTTTCCCACTCACTCTTTTCCAAAACAATTAGTAATTCTTTCAAAGTATTAAAGCCAACCTAACCTTGCAGCAGGGGATAGCTAAATACTCTCCAGCACCATTTCTGAATATGATAGTACTTCCCAAGGGAAGGAGATAGACACTGTCAATCTCTTCTTCTGTAGTTCCCAAGACAGAGACATGCCAGATCCAGCGGCTTGCTATCAAAAAAGCTGAATCCCAGTGCACTGTTTTTCCACCTCTCCTGCTCTTAATTGCCAGCTTCTGCTATTCCTCTTTACAAGGCCCAGTGCTCACTTGACCTCACTGTAGGCTGGTTCCATTCATTATTTTTGGAGGAAACTAGCAGAATGAGGCAAAAGAAAAATAACAGTTTTCTTCCAGGCCGGGTAGTTGAATTGTCTCTCCACAAGGTCTGATGAGGGTTATAACAAAAAAGCAAGATTGTATGGTAGGGTTAGGAAGAGGAAGGGAGGAGAGTCAGAGAAATGGGATTTCCCCTTTCAGCAGCACACAGCTGTAAGACCAGATGCCATCAGATCCCTAGGAACACATTCAGTGTCTCTTCAGGCAATAGCTCTAACTCCTGCAAGCAATCATTGGCGTCAAGTATCCCCAATGACCAGGGAACTGCTAACTACCTTTAATTGCTGGCAGAAGTTCAAGTGTCAGCAATTCCAGAGCAGAAGACCAAGAACAGATATCTGAAACAGGTGCTGCAGATACCTCTGCTCTCCAGTCCTGGTGGGAGGGGGAGGAATCCCTGCTAATTCAGGTGCTCATGCATGTGTGTGACAAAAGAGGCTGATGTTTTAGCTTGGGAAATACACTGTATATGGTGCACTCCAGCACACATGGCTCTAAGGCACACAAAGCCAGCTCTGGCATTCTGCACTCTCAGTACAACCACTTCTTATTTTATGACTTGCTTGAAACAAGCAATTCGCAGCCAAGCTGTGCACAGTGATAAAGCCTCATAAAAATGGCTTGAAGCACAGCATTTGGTGGCTTTATGGGGCCAGGGAAGACTTATCAGTTGAGTCCAGGGTTTATGCCACAAAAGCACCCAAAGGACAGACCTTCAGAAGAAAGTGCCATGGAGAGGAATAATTTGTGCCATCTACCTGTGTGCAGGCAGTGAAGCAAATGACACTGACTCCAGTTATTTCTAAAGATCCTGGCACTCTTTATCAGGATGTCAATAACATTCATTCATTTGTGTGCACCCACAGGCTTAGAGGTGTTCAGGGTGGGGTGCTCCTAATCAGCTTCTTGCCAAATGACAACACTGAAATACCTGAGTGCACTGCATACATATGCCTATTTCAGGTGTTTCCTTAGATTATAAAAGAACTCATTTTATCACTCAGATGAGGAAAAGAACAGATACTCGACCTAAAAGATAACTGCAGTGCTTTTTGTTTCACAGTTTAATTTGGAAAGTTCAATTAAGAAGCTATTGCTTTGCTATGTAGTACAAACACTATTAAGCATAAATACTCTAACAGAGACATTACACAACTTCCACTGAACAGCATTATTACTATTGACTAGTTCATTACCAATGATGAAATTAAGCCCCCTAATCAGTTACAACCACGTAACAGTATTTAGATCACAACTAATTGGCTAAGGCTATGGGTAAAATTTTAAAGTGTCATTAAGAATATGGTTTCTAACCAGAAGGAAAATTTCACTTTTTCATCTGGGAGCCAAACTCAAAATGAAGCAAATTACATGTTTTTTAGGGAAAGATAATCCCAAGAATAACTTCCCGTAATGAAGGCACAATATAAGTAAGGGCTGCCACAAAGCAAAGTTTCACCAGATCCAAGAATGCCTTACATTTAACATTAAATAAGGCCAGATGCATTCTGAAACTAAAGGTCCTTTTCTTCTAGCACAGATTAATAAATTTAGTAGTCCATACTTCTCTAGATTGGGTTGTGCCTAATTAGAATAGCACCTTTTTAGGATACATCGGCAGAGAACCTTTTTGGCTTAATGATAGTGAATGACCATGACAACTGTTCAGCTGGGATAGCATTGACAAAAAATTCCCTTAATGGGACAAATGCCGACTGTGTCAGGGGGTTAAGTGGTGTTTAACTAAGTGTGAAATTCCAAGTCTGTGTCCCTTAATGAAGAAATTGTCAAGTAATAATTAACAGAAGAAACTGAAATGAACTGTAATGAATAAAATCTGAAGCCTTGTGTTTATAGACAGCACTAGAGTAACATGTACACACAAAAAAAATGTACTTCAGAAAATTAACTTATTTTTTCCTTCCTGAACAGATTGCTATTTTTCAACTGTTTTCATTAATTGAAGTAACTGAGAGACATTTTTGCAAAGTAACTTTATCTGAGGCTAAAATGAAGCAGTTCATTGTAGGGGATAGCTTTCCTGCATGGGAATGACTTTACCTGGATAAAGAGACCACATGATGGGTTGCTGATCTTTGGCTGGATGGGCGTAACATAGAGAATGAGAAAAGATGATGAATGAATTTCATTATCTGATCATGCTCTCCAATATTGGCGTAAGATTTAAAGTTCAGTGAACGCTCATCAGTAAACCCATTAGCCAAGAACCCTCATGATAAGAAATGAGCAAAGCTGCACTGTCAGGCAGGAGGCATTGTATTTTACACTTCAGTGACAGGCATTTTACAGAAAACTGTTTCTAAAATTAACTCAGATGATGCTGCTACATCATGACTGAGGTAATGGTTAGGCTCCACACCAGGGAGAGCATATCCTCCTTTCCTCAACCCTTGCAGTCAGGCACACACAAGAGGAAGAACAAAGCTACTTCCAGCCTTATCCCACTTGACCACTCTCAGTTTAAGGCAGCCCTGAGGATGCCTCTAAACCAGGACACACACTGAATGGGGAACAAGTTGGAAACAAACTGTGAGTCCTTTATCTGTGTTAGTGAATCAACATCCTGCCTCAAGAACAGGACTCACAGGGAAGCCACAACTGAGCCCTTCCTCCCAGCTAACATAATTTTTATGTGATTTGGCATTTTTCAGACTTCTTTTATGGCTGCTTCAAATCAGGACAGCTTAATGAGGGATGA
Source organism: Pycnonotus jocosus (assembly GCA_013400435.1). Classification (NCBI taxonomy): domain Eukaryota; kingdom Metazoa; phylum Chordata; class Aves; order Passeriformes; family Pycnonotidae; genus Pycnonotus; species Pycnonotus jocosus. Next base: position 45,166 of record VWYP01019772.1, read on the forward strand.
CAAACAGTTGATAGATGTCCTCATTAATGAAAATTTAGTACCCTATTTCTACTGCAATATGTCTTGCTTTGTTATTTTGGAAAAAGCTTGCATTTGAGATTGGCTGCTGAGTTGAACACTCTAAAGTTTCACCATCAAACTGTCCAAATTAATATTATTGGGCTGTGCAAGGGGATAGCTTACAAAGTATGTGGTTCAAACACTTCTCAGCTGAAGTTAGCTGTTCAGCCCAGCTGCTCCCATCCAATTTAGAAGTGTTTTCATGTGATACAAGTAGTGGCATAGTATAACAGAGCACCCATTTACACAGATGAAAGCACACTTTTGGAGACTCAGTTGCATATCTCCAAGAGCTTTGTGATGATGTGCTCCCTCAAGCCCAATCTCTCCATTATTTCTGGCAGCCCTGCTCCACGGGTAGCCACCATAGCAGTGGTACTGGATGCAGGTGGTTGTGACGGCTGCATCTGGCTCAGAGTGGTTTCAGGGGAGACAGGTAACAACACAAAAGCCAACAGCTAACTGGAGCAATGAGCCCACCTAACCAAAGTGCTGGTCAATGTCTCACTCAAGCCAAATTTGAAAGAAATTAATTTCTGCAATTGGTGTGCAAAAAGGACTCTCAATCATCTTACTCCACAAAGAGTGAACAGTCCAGGGAGGGCCCACTAAGCTCTCCTGCAAGGCAGTGGGCTGAGTGCCATGATCTCCACTTGAGCAGGGGCAGCTCTCAAGGCTGCACCTCAAGCTTGAGAGCTTTTATCATGTTAGATACTTGGTAAATCAATTCGAAATAATTGTGCTGAAACTTTGGAATGTTAGCTAAGTGATAGAAATTATTGACTGTGCACATCTAATCCTTTAGATATAAATCACTGACCAAGTTTGGGACTAGGTCTGGATCCAGTCTCACATAAACTCCCCTCTGAGGACAAGTTTTGAACTCAAGGGGGTCCTTTCTGAATCTCATACCTCATTGGGAAGGTTCCCCTTACAATTTTATCTGACCCTGTCCTCTAGTAAATAAACAAGTGTTTCCATTGAGTCTAATTGAACCATTGTCTAATTGAACCACCACATTTACTACCAAACTTTGTTAAATTATTGTTTTGTTATCAAAAGAACTATCTCTACTTCCCTTGTACAAGTGAAGTGTGTCATTCCATCCATGAACAGCTTTTCACTTGTGCAACTACAATGTTCAAGGACAGACACCTTAGAACATCACAAGGACTTGTAGCAAGGGCTAAACTGTAGTCAAGACATCTGTCATCAGATATTGCTTCTTCTTAATTGAATGACTAATCTTATCTATACAAGATCAGCATTTGGACAAATTACCTTTTAAACAAACACCAACACAAATGTATGTACATTGTTTTGTAATATTGTATTTTGGTGTGGGTTTTTTTCTTTAGTTCCATGAGCCTCTTTTGACAAAGGAGAATTTCTGGTTGTCATGGTTTGGGCCAATCAAAAGTTAGCTTTTTGATTGGCATGTCATTTAGCCACTTGAGAGAAGAAGTCCAACTTTGGAGCATATTTCCTGCCTGCTCGCCTGGGATTTTGCTCCCTTTTGACTTCCGGCCACCAAGCAGTTAACATCCCTCTGTGAGTTGGACAGGCCCGGTCCAGGCTCTGCTGCCTTCCTCGGGCGGTTGGGGCCGGGCCAGGCTGGGCCTCTGGGAGGGAAGGGGGCTGCCTTGCAAACAGCAGTCTGGGCCCGGGCTTTTATGGGAGACCCACCTGGCCTGGGGACTCTCAGGCTGGGGCAGGGGATGATGTGCCCCCAGCCCGGATCAGTTTTTTAGCAGCTGTGAAACGCCCTTTGAGGGGGAGGGGAGCCTGCAGCAGCTCCGGGCTGCGCTCGCTCTTGACGAGACTTGAGACCGAGGGGTGGAGGCGAGACCCTTCTATCAGCCGAGCTGCTCTGAGATCTGTTGGCCTGAGTTTCTTCCCTGCATCCCCGTGGCTTTTGAAAATCCCGGCTGCTGCCTGGCAGGGATCACATGACCACCGCAGGCCGGAAAAAAAGACATTTAACCCTTTCCCTCCTCTGTGGAACGCAGCGAGTGAAGATGGAAAGAAAAACAGCACAAACTGAAGTCAGTGAAAGAAGGATTGTTTGGAAGGAAGGATAGAGGAAGTGGACATTTTTGTCTGGACTTCTCTAGATGAATCATAGAGATATGGATGAAGATCAAAGTGCGGTTCAGGGGAATTGTGAACTCTAGTCGAAGGTTGTTTGGTTTTGAAGCCCCCGCTCCTGGGCGAAAAGGAGGTTTTATCATTTGGTTTGAAGCCCCGGCTCCTGGGCGAAAAGGAGGTCTCTATTTGGTTTCTGATAGAGACGATTTTGGAGAAGAGAGAACCTTTGTTGTATACTAGAGTAAGAATTCTTAAAATGAGACCCTGAATGTGCTATAGCCCATAAGCAGCTTAAAGGCCTGCTAATGGGGTGAGATTGCACAGACCTGCAAATCCTAAGTGGTTGCAGGTTTGTGGCATGGTTTCTATGAATTCTAGGGAGACTCCTCTCCCAAGGAGTGTAAAGTTAAGTTTAAAGGTGGTAACTGGCTAAAATCATGGCTTTCCTCCATGTTGCATAGAAAGTGAAGGGTTTGTGGAAGAGGAAAAGGTCTGGTGTTGGTTTTGTTGTTTTTTTGTTGTTTTTTTTTTTAGTGTGTGTTAATAAACTATTGTTAGTAGTAAGTTGAGCCTGTCTTTGCCTTTTCTTCCAAAATCCTATCTCATTTTTGGCAGAAATTTAAAACCATGACACTGGTTAAAAGTAAATAATGAGATTCTCAATGCTACTGAACAACACAAAAAGGCTTTCCTTTTTTTTCTTTAAGGTTTTCCTGAATCTTCAAAGTGAGTTTTCTAGTTATATGCCTTAGTTCCCATCATTAGCATACTACATTCCAATGTTATTTATTGATAGGGAATACAGGGACATTTGCTTGGTTGGGTCAAAAAAGGTACAGTCTTTATTATGAAATTCATTTTCATGGATGAGCTGGCAGAATTACATCAACGCAAATAAAATGTTGGCTGTTTTGCATCATTCCTATTTTTTATCCTTAAATGAATAAAAATAGGTGGATGAGGTAAAACTCTTTCATTTCAAATCCATCAAAGCCCAATTATTTTATATGGACTTTCTCATTCTATCAAAATATAATCAAATTATACATAATGATAAATGGTACACAAACTAGAAAACATATCAAATTATAATAGTGCATAATTGAATAAATTTTATAATGATATATCACCAATATTACACTGCTTCAAGATAAAAAAGCAATGCAATATTGCTGCTTTCATTCATTTGCTTTTTCTCCTTTTTGTTAAGAAAGAAATAGTTTTCTTTATGCATTTCATTCTGATTCAGAACTTCAGGAATGACATTTGATTTGTCTGATTGTCTCTTCAAAGTGTACATCAGTGGAGTTATTTCTGATTTATCAAGCAGAAAACCAAGATACATGCTGAAAAGGTCTATTTATGGAACTACTCCTCATGCAGCAGGAGATCTGGATGCGATGCACTCTCACTGGGCATTATTTGTCCCTCTGTCCTCTGGAACAGAGTGGAACAGTGGATTTGAGTTTGCAGTAGCCCTAGATACAAAGATACTGAGATGCAATGGGCAGCTGCAAAGACTAAAACCAGTAACTCTGGAGTTTGAAGCTCCCAGCATTAGCTAGGATAGCAGATAACACAAAAATGGGAGTTGATCCAGGGATGAAATGCATTTACTGTGCAAAAAATACGAATTCTATCTGTTATGAATTAAATAATTCACTGCAAACAAACTTATGAATCTGTGTGAATTTAATTGTTCCTCCTCCTTGGTCTAACAGAGGTAGGAAATTTTTTTTGAAATTAGTCACAGCATCTTCAAGTGCATGTGAACACTGTCATTCTGCTAATGTCATATACATATATACATGAAACTAAATAAAACATCACACCAACGATCAGCTATGTCATGACTGTACATTGCCACATTACTTTTCTAAGTGCAAAACTGCAGCAGTCAGTCCATCTGATTTTCAACTGTACCTTACAAGAGTGAGAATTCATAAGCCTCCTGAAACATAATTACAGTAGGTCACAATCAAACTATGGATAACCCTGTGGATTATTCAGGCATACAGTCTATTTTTCCATGACATTTCTGTTGTAATGAGCTTCTCTAATCAAGTACACAAGACCCAAATGCTTAGATATTTCTGAGGAGTATCTTGAACATTTGCTGGATTGCATGAGAAAAAAACCCATAAAATCACAAGGAGAGAGGACTGATGGGAAGGCATGCACATCACAGCTGTGCAAACTCCAAAGCCTCGTAATCTACCAGGGTTCTCCTCCATGCTAGTAATCTTTGTTATGTGTTGGCTGAGTTGCTCAATCCTTGGATAAGCCAGCCCTGAGACTGTGCCTGTGGAGGCAGGAGCTGCTGGGGCGGCAGGGGAGGGATTGGTCCCGCAACCGACTTGTAAAGTCTGATTAAGCGATCTGCCACTGGTGGAGTCCTTCAGTGACCTGCTGGCTATTTCTGTGTCTAAGACATTTGTGAAACAGCCCCAGCATGTGATGCCCTTGCTGACGCATGCACACACCAACCGGGCAAGGTGGCCAGTGGCTTTTATCTAGGGAAAAAAGCCTACGCACACCTATTTCCTCTCATTTGCTTCTAATCCAAGGATTGAAAACGTCGTGTTAGATTGGAATGGGAGCTTCAGAAATAAAAAAAGAAAAAAAAACAGAAACAAAAAAACAAACAAAAAAAAGTAAGAAAAAGGGGGAAAAAAACCCCAAATCAAAGAGATTTCAAATTATTTTTCAAATCCTTTGATTAATTTGAAATCTTTTTCCTCCCACAGCAAAACTGTCAGCCCATTTAAGAGAACCAAACTAGCTTCAAGCATTGCACTCAAACTTTCTGCTTTTTCACTGCTTTCTTGTATACATTTAATGGAAACAGACTGACAAAAAAATAACCTATAGAATGCTAAGATGTTGATACTTCCATGAGAAAGATGTTCTAGGATAGAGGTCAAAAAACTCAGTTACTGACAACTTTTACTGGTACCACACCAAAAATCTGTCCTTTTATTCTCTTGCACAACGTGATTCTCTTGCAGTGCAAACAATTCAACGCCTGCACTGCTTCATCTTCTCTTTGCAAAGTGTTTATCTATTTTGGTATTGGAGTGGTGGTTCTGTTAGATATATTTAAACCAGGATAACACACCCAGAGTTAATTCTTTAAATGAAGATTCCCACGCTTGAAAGTACTGATACAAATTTTTCCTTTTTAAAAAAGGAGAATGAATACAGTTCTTGAATGTTTTTTTTAACTATATAAAACATTATCATGATTCATAAAAAAAAAAAAAGGTACTTTGTATATCTGAGTTACTCACTAGAACCCTCTCAGCAAAGATAAGCAGGCTGATTTTCATTATTTAGAGTGCTCTTGTGCCTCGTACCTGTCTCTGAGCCTTACGCAATTCAGCAATACTAATGTTTCCCAATGCTAGGGCATCCTTATGACAGTGACACCAGAAACACATATTGACCACACTATACTGATATTATGAATGATGACCGTTCAATTGTGGGTGCTCTATTAGATAATGGCTACAGCTATAAAACACCTCCTTCCAAGCAAGCTGCCTCAAAAAATAATCATTGCTCCTGCAAATTTCTATGCATCATCAGAATGGCAGAGCAACATGATAAAAAAACAGTGCTAACCACAATGTCACTCCGACACCTGATCAACATGGTAACTCATGGCACAATCCAATCAATTTTTCATAGCACACCATGAATAATTAGATACACAGATGCCTTTAACAATCACTTGAGTGATTTGCACGCCCATTTTTCTGCACATCAATTGAAATTGTGTTCAAGACAGTGAATGACTATTATATCTTCTGGTATCTGTGGTAAGGTTGACAATCATGCTCAGTTTGAGTTTTAGAAAATTATTAATCCTAAAGGCTCCTAAAATGGTTTGGTATCCATTAATATCCTCTTCATGCTCAGTACTTCATTGCTGAGGACAGGTCTGAGGGTGGATAACTCAGAAAGAATGGTCAAAAAATGAAGGAAGAGTTAGTTGCTAGGCTGTAAAACACTGAAATTGGTATGTCTAGCAAATGACTTAAAAAAAAAAAAAATGATCAATTTTGTGTTCTTTCTCCTACCCAATGCCACAACTTTACATTCACCACCTGTACAAAAAAATATCCATAATCTAAATTTTGGATCTAGTTTCCAATGCACTGTTCATACTTTCAATCATGCTGTGAATAGTGGCACAACCAAGTCAGTCTGTCTCATCTAGAAAGAAACTGTATGACCTGAGTTTGCCCATATTTTCCCTTGTAAATGGGTTCCAGGTCTAGGAGACCACAAACAGTTGAAGGAGCTGGAACTGGAGGAAAGCTGTTAATCCATTTCATATAATGTTAGCCCTCTGAAGAGTAAGCACCTAGTTGTCTAGGCTTATCTATAGATAGAGAAAATACTTCCAAAGGGCATTTCCTCCCTATTTTAGAAAAAATACCCTTTACAGTGGACCTTTAACTATGAGGCAACAAAATCTTCAACAAAGGCAACAAAGTGCTTCATATAGAAGGAGACAGATACCAGAGTCTCAAGATTTCTGCTTCATTCTGCCTTGTGCTTTTTGAAAATAACTTCCATTCCCAGGATAGTTAAGAAGCACAAACAAGTCAGTATCAGTGTTCTGCATGAAGAAAAACAGTTTCTACAGGAAAATGGAATTAAACCTCACTTTTCCCATATTTTCAGTGTAATTTTGTTAATGTAGAAAGAGCATTGTAGCTTTTCCTTATGCATCAGGGATCACTGGATGTTTGACTGAACAGAAGGCTGACTCTGAGACAGTATCACAGGCATCCCCCTAGCATTTCATCCGCCCTAATGGCAACAAGGAATTGAGAGTCCTTAAAAAATGTAATGATAAAGGCAGTCTGGTTTGTCAGGGGTGCCAATTTTAGGCAGTCCCTCCCATCTTACACATGGAGAACACCTGCATCTGAGGCTGGACACTACAGCAGACTCCTTTAAGGCACAGAGCCTGTCGACTGGGATTAAACTGGATTACACTGGTTGAAGCAAGCATTACCTGAGAAATGACTCCTTATGCTACTTAAGATTAGATCAACTGATACAGTACAGTAATAGAAGTAATTTTACAAGGAAAAAGAAGTCTGTGTTTAGAGGATGAAGCAACCTTTAGAAAGATGGAGTATGTTACAAGGAAAATAAATTCTTGTGCAGGCTTTATTATTTTATTAGATAGATTAATAAAAGGAATGAATGAAGAGAGCATGGCATATGCTATTTGAATTTTAGTGAGGCATTTTGGAGTCCCTCAACACAAATCTTAATTTTCTAGTTAATACAAACTACCATGGATATAAACATTATTATGAGGATTGAAAACTGGCTGAAAACATAAACAAGAGGTGATGATGAATAACAATGTAGTGGTGAGGATCACAGGAATCACAGCAAGGCATGGTTATTGCCAAGTACCTCCATTAGGGGAAGGAAATACTTGTAGTAATGAAATTTACACATAAAGCAAAACAGAAATGAGTTGAGTAGCCAAGTGTTGATAATAAAATAACATAGAGGGGTCTATAACAATTAGGAACATGAACAGACTGATGGTGAATTATTATTTACTCAGGCAAAGTGCAGAACCATTCAGGAACAGGAATGTATTTTATGGATTGTCTACATGTGAAAAGCTGCCCATATATCTGTACTGAACAACTATACTGGTAAAAATATTAGGACATGTCTCTAGTGCAGCCATTCCAGTCTGGAATAAAAAAGATTTCTTTACTCTCAGGTCAAGTCACTTTAATTCCAGAAAATCAGTTTCCAAGTGAAACTATGCTGGAGTAGCTGGATGCAGCTGTGCTGTACACTGGGCTGAGTGGTGGGGGTTATGCATCAGCTCTGCCATTGGCAGGGTTCAGTCCCCCATGAAGCCCTGGAGGGGCTCTGCTGGGCTCTGTGCTCTCTACACTGGCAGGATTTCTTTCTCGAGAAAGCCCTACGACTCAGCAGGAGGGAAAGTCCTGCAAGGAAGGCAAGGGCAATGGCAAGGCGCCTGCAAATGCCATAGCTGGTAGCTCAGACATGATTTTGCAACGCAAAATTGCAGCAAAACTGTGTTTAAGGGTACACAGCATTGACAACAGGGGAAAGGGAGGTGGCCTGGTGCTCCCTGTGGTGTTCCCTTTATGTAACTACCTGGCATGGCTGTCCCAGCAAGGTGGCACTGAGCTTTGCTCACTGTCAGGAACACTCAGTGCAACAGAGGGGCATTGGAAGAGAAGGATGGAAAGCGCTGACTCACGAGGAAAGACCAGAGGAGTTAAACATGTAGCTGGCTAAAAGCAGGCTGAGTGGGGAACTCTGTAGGACTTTATAAATATATGACTCTGGAGATGAGTTTTCTCAGAGTGACACTAGAAATCATGGCATGCAGCTAAGAAAGGTAATTTAGAGTAGGAGGCAGAAAAAACTTCCTGACAAGGAACAACATTAGCCTTGGCCAACCCAAAGGGAAGACAAAGATATGAAAACTCAGCTAATATGTGGGAGGTTGTGTAATCTGATTTTCTGGGCTTGAAGAGAAGGTGAATTCACAACAGGAACTACATGAAGTGGAAAGCAGAAATGCTTAATATTTGACTCTGACCTTGAAGAGGTCAAAGCTGCAGTGATAGTCTTTAGTCTTATGGGGTTGTGCAGACACTGAGAGTTTGATTCCCTTTTCCAGAAGGGCCACACTGGACCTGGACCTTTCCTGCAGCACAGGGAGCCCTGAGGACAGCCCTGCAGCCAAGCCTTATAAGATTGGAGCATCACTCCCTTTGCTTTGCTCTATTTAATAATGAATTCCTAGTGTGGAGACAGTTCTACAAAGCTTAAACAAATTGAAAAGGATAAAAGTTTAGACACTTGCTGTTATTTCTTAATTGAAAAGCCTGGCTGACCCTTGTGACAGTGTTACTGCTGTCAGGAGATAAAGCAGGAGCACAAAATCCTTTTGCCACTCCTTGGCCTTATAGGGGGCAGACACACAAAGAGGGGTAGCCCTGTGCTATGGCAGATGCAAAAACTAGGGGATTACCCCTACCTGGATGATAAAGTGGCACTTTGCTCAATTTGTCTTGCTAATATTCCATGCTGCAGCATGGAAACTGTTCTCAAAATAGGTTTCTAATTTCTGTACAGATTAAATGCAACCAAGCTACTTTACTTGCTGATAATTTATCTAATACCTCTTAGCTGCGCAGTCACATTCACCACAGTGAGTTGGACAAGGAGATATCAGGTGTCCTGTGGAAATTCAGAGAATTACTAATAAAAGGGCAGCCTGCTTGGATTAAACATACATTAGTACTGTACTTTCAGGCTGGCACCTCTAAATCCTTATTCTCTTGATGTCACTGCTACATCCTGCCCTGCCTGTCAGCATCCATCTCATGCTTGTTAAATTCCTGTGCCACATACTGTCTTAGCTAAGCCAACTTAAGGAAAAAGGGACAAGATATGTTGTGAAGGATCAGGGTTCATGTCACTGTGATGGAATGAAAGTCTAGACAAGTCTTTTCAAGGAACTATCTGAAGTGTCACCTAAAGTTCAGCAGCGGAGAACACCAGGAAACTTTCCAGCAGAAAAAAAAATCCCAGGGAAATAAAGATTTGTATGACATATTCAACTGATCCATGACCTGGTATGGCTGAAGTTATTACTCTCTGGGCAGCAGTGAACCCTTGAGGATCACAGATGAGGACAGCATATGCTTTGAAATTCTCCCAGGATTTTCTTACAAGGATTTCTACAAGGAAGAATTATCTTGCCTTTAAGTTTAAAAATTAAAAAAAAAAAAAAAACAAACAAACAAACAAAAAAACCACAAAAAAACCCCTTCTTGACTATTTTTTGTACTAGGTATATCTGTATAAATGAGAAGCAGAAACAGTTCTACTTCAAAGCCCTTACTGTGAACTTACACAACTGCAACTGGGCTCAGAAAAAAAGTTGCAAATAATTCAGAAAATTAAAGGTGTGTGAAACTTTCCATGTTATTTTTTATGTCAGAAAACAAGGAGCATCCCCAAGAGGAGAGTGACTATCTCAGTATCTCAAGTATATGCTTTTCATGTCCCTGCCATTGAGAAATATAAACAGAAGAAGAAAACCCAAACAGTCAGATACTTCTTCTTTGCAGAAGATGCTCTGCAGAATGGATGCATCCAAAGTGCTCAAAGGAGGTGGAGAGACCACTGAAACAATTGGTCAAGCCCTTCCTGCCCCACACCCAGTTGGTGGAAACCTCCACTGAACAGACTGATGGTGAATTATGATTTACTCAGGGAAAATGCAGAGCCCTTCAGCAACAGGAATGTATTTTATGGATTGTCTACACATGAAAAGCTGCCCATATATCTGTGCAGAGGAGAGAAACAGCAGGTAGCACTAAAAGCCCCAAAGCATCTTATCTAAGTCATTAAAGGACCTAAAAGGAGGTGATAGGAAATTAAGCTTTGATGGTTCGCTTGAGCTTTTTTGTTAAAAGCATGTTACTATTGTTACTTATTTGTCCTCTGAATACTCCTTGCTCTCCTACTTTATCTATGATGAAAAGGTTCTGTTTAGTCTTCTTCTGTATGTTACTTCTTGCAAGAAATGATTGACATTAACTTAATTAATGAGAAGTAGCTAGAGATGCTTTTAAGTCCCCTTCCTGTGTAGGGCAAGGCAGATACAGGTAGAAAGGAGATGTGAGATATAATTATCCATCACTTACAAACAGCTGCCCATATTGTCTTTAATTCTATTTTAGTCTGTTTTGTCCTATTTATTCGGCATTTCAGAAAATGAGCAAAGACATTCTCTTAGAAAGCATTTCTTCTTGTTTATTAGGAAACAGTTATTATTTCAAATAAAGGTGATTTAAAGAAAAGTGAGTATTGCTGCCCAAAGCCTGCCTCTAGAGTAATGCCTGAAAGCTATGGTGGTCTGGTGAAAACAGGTTACTGTTTGCTGTAAGCCTGTCTGTTTAGGGAATAATAAAATAAATATTAGAGGGTCAGACATGTGGCTAGTAGCCAGCACATGCTATGAACAGACGCTTGCTAGTAAAGACTGGTAGTTCATTCATTTTGAATTAAATCAAGGAACTATGAATGTGTGGGAGGAGTGGATTAAAAATTTAACAAAAAAGCTTTTGGTTTCTTTATTTCATGCTCTGTCATATCTCTCCATCTGTGCAAATTGAGTGGGTGTTGCAGAAAAAAAACCTGAAAGGGTGGGGTGTTAAAATGGTTTACACTGAGGTTCCTGTGCAGTGTGGCTAACTCCTGTGCTTCCCAAACAGCACCATTCCAGAACACCTCAGCTTTTCCACAGAATCAAGTCAGACATATTTATCACCAGTTAGACAAAAAGACATTTAAACAGCTGGAGTGAGAATGGAAATAAACGCCCTATCATGCTTGAAAAATGCCATTTACTTTAAAGGGAGGTTTTCTACTAGTTCAAACAATAACAGAAAGGGACACCTGATATATTCTGCCAGTTTGCATTGAGAGAATCTTAGGCAAAACAAAATCTACCCTTGGAGAACCAACAAGAAAGAAAAATTACACATGTGTCTGAAAGAAAAATGACAAATGATTCCAAGATTTTATTGTAATTTTACTCCAGAAATTGAACTTGCTATTCCTAAACTCCAGGTATTGATTCCTACACATTTTAAAACATCATGAAAGGGAGGCTGGTCCTTAGAAGTGCTCTCTGAGCACAATTAAGTACAGTGCCCAGAAACTGACAAAGTTAGCTGAGAAGTTAATATTTAACAGGGAAAGGAATAGTTTTAAATGCAAACTCCCGAAATAGCATCATGTAATTCACGGATCTCCCTAAGTTGCTGGATCTGTTACTTATTTTAAACTGTCTGTATATTCAAGCACAGAGTCACTCATCTGAAAATGTGAAGTAGTTCATCCCTAACTAAAGCTAGTCTCTGTGCAGGGAAAGACCACAGGCAAACTCCTTTCAGCTTTGAACACAGCATGCTTTGATGCAAAGGGACTCTCAGCAGCACAGCTGGCTAGAGCAGCAAAACCAGTACCAGCAGAGTCTAGACCACAACAGGCTTCCATCTGCAGCTCTGCTCCTGCCATGAACAACCTCCATGTCCTGAACAGCAGCCCATCTAAACGAAAAAACAAGGGAATAAGAATCACTGGAGTATTGCAGGAGCACAGAGCCAAACCAAACTGGCACATAAATTCTCCTGCCTACACAGGGATCAAAGTAGGGAAGATTGGTTGAAGTGTCTTCTTTCCCTTCAGAGTTCTCCAATACCCCTTTCAATGAAGAAAGGTACTATTAATCATGATCTCCCACTCTCTCCTAGGTCAGATAACTCAAAATTCTCATCTGGCTGGTGCTTGGGAAGCTTCATTACAGGTCTTTCATATTTCTGGTGTCTCATTATCTCTGGAGGAGTTTCTTACACTCTTGGCAGCCATTCCAGCTGGTCTCTGACTGCGAGACTACTCACAACATCAAGGAGGGAGAAAAATAAAATAAAAACCCACTCAGCAGAAGCAAACAATGACAACTGGAAGAAGCCTACACTGAGAATGAGAAAAGAAAGAGCCATTTGAGATGTGGGCTGTGTGTGGAAAGTCTCCTCCCTGGGAGCCTAACTGGCTGGTCAGAAAGTGGGGAACTGCAAGAGGACCTCCAGGACAAATACAGGAATATTCAAACCAGAGAGACCTTTCATCAAAAGGGAAAACCAATCGTAAACACAGAGGGTAATTCCATCCCTTCTCCCCTTCCTTCTTCTCCACCCTCAATGTTGAAAATCCTGTCATTTGCCTCTCCTGTGAGCTGGATCTGAGGCCTCCTGGAGCCAGTGATTTCAAAGGGCTTTGCTAGGCTCAGAAAGGTCTTGGATATGATGGCTCTGTTTCATGGGAAAATCCTTTCCAATCTCATGAACTATCAGAAAAGAAGGAAGAAAGAAGCCTAAGAGCTCACTTCCTTTCTTCCTGCCATTTGACAGAGCGAGCAAACACAGAGGTCCCTTTAGTCCTGTCTGTACAGATCAAGATCTGTGGGGACAAACCCAAATTAGCTTTTACAGAATAGCATAAAAATTGTCTAAGTGTGCAAAGCACAGAAATACAGAATGGCTGAGGTGGGAAGGAACCTTTGGAGCTGATCGGGTGCAACCCATCTACTCAAGCAGGGCCAGGTGTCCAGGAACACGTCCAGAGGGATTTTGAGTACCTCCAAGGATGGAGACTCCACAACCTTCCTGGGCAAACTGTGCTGGCTCTTGGTCATCTGCACAGTGAAAAAAGTACTTCCTGCATTTCTGTGTGTGCCCCTTACCTCTGGAACTGTGCACAAAGTCCATGCAAGAATCTTGAGTACTGAGAATTTGAGCACTGACATGCATGTTCCTAATCTGATTAATGTAAAGATAGCCTGAGTTTGCAAATAACCCATTTTAGTCCTACACAAATCTAAGGTCCAAAAGGTAATCTTTGGGGGGTTTTTGTTCCCTTAAGCTGTAAATTATGTTAAAAATGTACTTTTCTGGTCATTATTGTACTTTAGTGCAGTATTGCAGGTAAACACCCTCCAAAGTTCCCTTTCAGCTGCAGTTGTGTGGCAGTCAGACAGGTATAGTCAAAAATATTATGTAATAACATTACATATAAGAAGACTCCTAATAGATATAGAATATCTCTGAGTTAGTGGCTTTTCCAACTACATCTTTGACCATGACAATAACACCTTTAAAAGCAAAATTTTTGCATTTATACTTAATTCATTAATTTGTTTTTCATTATGTTAGCAGTTTTAGGCTTGCTGGATCTTGTTATTCTAATATTCTAAATAGGATCAGGCAGGGAATATTTACATTTTAATTAAATATATTGCAATAAGCTGGAGCTTATTATTGGAAAAAAAGCGGGAGAAGGAAAAGCAGGTTACTCCTATTTAATTCAATGTCATTTATCAGGGGTTTTTTACTGTGGCTTTTCTACAAATAACAGCATGTAAAAGTTGTTTGGTTTTCTTTGTCATGCAAATCATTCAGAGCTGATATTATACAAATTTATTCTTGAAAGACTTCAATTGCTTTTCAGAACAATAATAATCTGGTTTATATCTGAAATGGTTTTTCCAAGCTTGGAAATCACTGAAAGGAGAAACAATGCATAGAAAAGGTTCAGTTCAACAAGATCACAATGTGAACAAAACTGATCTAATTCTCATCACTTTCTACTACTACAGCAGCATTAAGGATTCCTGTCTATCTGTTCCCAGGCCCTGTGGGGCTGCCTTATCAGAGGGATGTCAGGTAAAACTATCTTGATGTAAATGCAAACCTCTTTCTCCATGTTTGTAAATTCCTAGTAAGATGCATTTAGTGAAATGGAAAGGAGAAAATGGAAATCCCAGTGTGGCACTTCTGAATGCTTCTATTCCAAAGAAGGAAATGGACATAAAATTGGTAGAAATAGGACATGTCAGGTTGAATGACAGGAAGAGAGAATCACTCCTCAAAAAAGTCAGCATCTGGAATGGCCATGAGGACCCTCCATGGCCCCACAGGTCTAAGAGGTTGTGACTTTTCAATCCAGGGGAGTTCTTAGGTCAGCAGGAGCAAGAGCAGGGAACCTTGCCTTTCTCCAAGAACCAAGTTTCTCAGGTATGTGTCAGTCTTGTAAACTGTGAAACCTGAGCCACTGTGCTGCCACTGGAACCTGAGCTGTAAGGTTTACAACAAACAAGCAAGCTAAGGACATTTAGGCTAGCCCTGTATTATCACCACATCAACATGGCAAACAAGAAGGTAAGTGATTATCTCAGCCCACTGAAGGTTGCTTCTGTCTGGAGACAAGGAAATGTGAGGTTAACACTGGAAAGAAAGCCAAGTTCCCAAACCTCTCAAACTTCTTCTAAAATGACTAACCAGAGAAAAGTGACTCCAAGAAACTCAGCAAATATCAGGTAAAACTTGATTCAGTTCTTTCTATGTACACTTCCCACTATTCCCAAAGGAAACCTGAAATGATGTCTCTCAGATCCTGTCTCAGAAGCTGTACAGTGTTCCACTTCTCCCCAAAGACTTTTTCTTTGCTCAGGGCTACTCAGAAGAAGCCTGGAACCCACTGGTGTAAGAACTATCCAGATGTTAATGGCTCTAATTCCATGGTCAAGCCTATTTCAGTAGAAAACAAAACCTATCTAAGGAGCAGACAAGCCTCACTCAGAACATGGGATGCAAGGCACATAGCAGAACTGAAACACTTCTGGTATCATCAGCATCACATTTTCTGCCTATATCTGGGTGTAGAATGGACTTTTTTTTTCCAGTTCACTACATCAACTTGCAAGTCAACCATAAGCCCTTCCAGAACACATTAAATGGACTTAAAAAGAAAACAATGACATGGTTTAAAGAAAATGGATTAGCCTTCTGACTTCTGTGCATTTGGGCCATGCATTTAAGTTTCTTCCTGCAAATATGACAGCTAGAATATCACTTAAAATTACAACAGAGGTTCCAACTTGTTACCAGCTTTGTTTCACTTGTTTCTGAGCTTTTCACATTGAGTATCATAAGGTTTTCAAAGAACTGGGAAGATGTGGCAACTTTGTATGGGGCAGAACTTCTGGATTATCCTGAACTCCCCTTAGGAGTCTCCAGATTCTAGCTTGTTCCTTGAAAATGCAATACAAAGGAGCTCCCTGGATATGTCTGTGGATTACAGATGTATTCTTACAAGTGGTTTTGTTGTGAGAAGCAGTTCAGTGCACAGAGGAAACCAGTGCTTCCATAACTGCAAAGACAAGTACACTCTGCCACTCCAGCTTGGCACTACACCATGCAATTCATGTGTTTCAAAAGCATCACCTCAGCAAACAGTGACAATCAATTAAAGGTAAAGGGATTTAAGTAAAAAAAAGCATGGACACTTCACATAGAGGAATTCTTCAGGGTCAGGTTCAATGGAGCTTTGAGCAACATGGTCTAGTGAAAGGTATTCCTGCTGATGGCATGGAGGGTAGAATTAGATGGTCTTTAAGGTCCTTTCCAACCCAGATCATTCTATTACTCTGTGATTCTATGATTCTATGAAACATTAGCTGAGAGCATGTGCAGGATTAAAAGCTCAAATATGAGAAACTTATGTGTAATTTTTTGTAATGGATGTAATTTCATATATAGCAATAATAGCTGAATTATTGAGAGGCCAATTATACATCTCAGTGGTCATTTGCATTTGCTGCAATTATGCCTACAACATAATCATAGTAATTAGCCCTGCTATTGTCCCCTATCAAAGCTGGGAAGCTAGGTCTACAGTTTGTTGTTTTTTGTTTTTTTTTTAAACTACCTACAAGGAAATCAGGACTTTATTTATCCATCTATCATAATTGTGTCTTTCTTTTATAGCATCGATACTACTATTTACACTAAGACAAGGCAAAGTGACTTACCTGAAATATTGCCTCTCATGATGTTTTGCAAGAAAAGCCTGCCAAGTTTTTAGAATGAAAAATAAGTTCTTTATGTGCACTTAGAAAACTATCAATCATACTGATTTGGAGAAATACAATAGTCACCAAACGTAAAGCTTCATTGCAGATTCAGTAATATAACTTTTTGGTGACTAGAGAAAATAAAATATAATGTCAACATAAGCTCACAGGAGATTCACAAGTTTCATTCAAAATCCACCAGAATCAAGGGGAATGTTTTCCTAGAACCTATGGAAGCTTTGGGTCAGATTCTGTGGCATGCTTGCAGAGTTTCTCAGCATGAGGGTCTGAGTGGGAGGTGGGGAATGGTGCTCACGACACAAGGCTGTGCTTCAGCATTGCACCAAGCTCAGTGGGTGGCTGCAGGGATGCACACAGCAGGCCTACCTCCCTCATGCTGGGAAACCCACGGCACTGGAGCTGTCTGGGAAGAATCCACTGAATGCAGTGCCAGGTATTCCACATTGTCTGAAGCCATCAGGAGGTAAGTGGTGACCATGGCCCAGCTGGCCCAATGTGCCACGTGCTGGGCTGACCAAAAGGATGGACTCACGTCTCACCTCTCACATGGTTCCAGCAAGCACCACAGCTCCTGCAGGGCTGAGCTCACATTCAGAGAGAAGAGCTTCAGACAAACCCGATATCAAATGCAGATTCAAGCCTATGCCAATGTGCATACACTGCCTTGCTGGACAAGCTTGAAGGAGTATACCTCCTTCAAATTTTGGATGAGGATAGCATCCTGCCTTTTTAGAAGAGGAGCATGAGATGAAAGTGGGAAGGACACTGTCTTTTTTTTTTTTTTCATTTACCCTTTACACATTTTTTTACTAGTTGGATTTTCTTCTCTTCCCTGATGACTCTCGTCTCCTGGGACCCTAGGAAGAGTTTATTTTAAAAAACAGAATTTAAAAGGTCAAAAATATTGAGTTGTTTGTCCAGCCAAAAATACAGAACCTTTGTACTTAACATTAAAGGGTCATGCAAAACCAGCCATTGATTTTTAGATAGCAGATGGGGGTTTTGCACTCAGAAATGGCAATGAAACCACAAAAACTTAAATGTGATACTGAAAGGATTTTGATAACTCCTCTAGACTATTAAGCAAATTTGGAGACTGATGTTACTTAAAACTGGAGGAAGCAGGTTAATCTATTTTTTCTATTTTCATAATCTTCTGCCATACAATTGCCATGCAATTTTCAAAGTTTTCATCAGTTTTTGCAGAATCTCTTCATGCTTTAGTAATTTTTATTTTTTACAGAATTTCTCATTTCCATTGAATCTGAAAAATTTATTTAAAAGATGAATGACCGTTTTTAATACATTTCTACTAAAACACTGTTTAAAACTATTAAAAACAACACTTGAAAGAGCTCTGACATTTTGCATTTCCCGTTTATCCTTTCAAATATTTTGGCTAAGTCTGATATTACTAAAGCACTTAAGTCACTGTAAAGTTTCATTAATGAATATTTTAATATGGTTAACTGTAAAGAATTCTGGTGAATACAAATAATAATGACATAAAATATTTATCAATTAATTTCTTTGCCCTCCACTTTTCTCCTCTATTACTTAAATCTTTCGGTCCTCTGACACTCTCCTGTTGCATATGTTGCTCATATCTGTCATGGTAGGAAGGAGACTGGCCAAAAATATAAGTCTGCATTTGGTCAAATATCTGGTGAGGTGGCATCAGAAGATGCCACACTTCCCGAAATGCTTTCCACAGAGACTGAGCCAGGTCCATATTCTCTAGCTCTATCCATACAAGCCTGGAAGAGAGGGACTTTCAACTTTTTTAATACCAGTGCTTAGAGATGGCTGGAGGAAGGTCAAAATATTCATCCTCCCTGAGCTGCCAAAGACACTGTGGTTGTGAGGGAAACCCACAAAGGTCCTTTGGGCCATGGAGTAAAAAATGGGAAAAACCCCTCACTTACTTTTGCATTGGTCCAAATCCTGACATGCAGGCAAAGCTGTCAGCCCTTTGGGCCTTGCTGCTGAGACCTCCCAGCCTGGGGCTGCAGGTGAGGAAGGAATGTCCTCCACTCCTCTGACCTGGGCTGCTGGAATCAGTGGCCATGTGACTGCCTGCTCTGCAGCTGGCTAAAATACTGGCTAGTGATAGCTCACTTATTTTGCAACTCTAATTGCTTCCATGCCTGCCCCAAAATGCATCTGAATGAAGCTCAAATAAATCTAATGACTTAATGCCCTTGTTATCATGAATCTCAAACACTGACAAAATGATGAATAGCTGCATGTTGCAATTCAAACTTTTATTACAAATAAATTTCACAACAATACCCTAGTACAGTCTATTATTTTTATATTGCCTATTTTAACTCAGCTTTTAAATGGTTCTCATAAATCTGCAAAAAGACCATACAGCTATCTTAAAAGAGTCACATATACTTTGAGCAGAAATTGGGAGATTAATTATAAGCACATGCATGTATTTGGTTTGATTAGATTTAAAAATATACTTGGGTTGTAGACCTTTTATAAATGTATATTAGATTACTTTTTTCCTAATATTAAATATTCTTCCAAGTTGGATTGCAGTCATCAGTGGCATACGAAGCGAGTATGAGCACATTTGCAAAGCAGGCTGGAAGGTGGCTAAGGGAGACAGAAAAGACTTGACAGAGCTCTAGTTTAGCAAGAGAACTGAGTTGATATTTACTGAAGAAATCCTTCAGTTATGATTAAAGGAGTATGTGGCACTTAGAAATACTGAAAATTGCATTTGTTTTATGGGCATTATGCAATTACTGTCTTAAAACAGATCTTTCACTTTTACTGCATTATTTACTAGGCTGGTTGTAAACTCTGAAACCTCTTTGTGTGTGGATTATATTAAAATCTTGCAAACTTTGCTGTAACATCACACTTTGCTAGTGGTGAAGAAGCAGCTTTATCCCATCTAGAAAGTCTCAGAAGTCCACTGTAAAGAAAACTCCCTCAGAAAGAGGCTGGATGGCAATGAAGTGCCTTCAGCTAGGTACTACAATGCCTGAAATATGTGTATCTTGCCCCAACAGGGTGGCTGACGGTGCTGGGATCCAGGGTCCAAGCCCCCCTGCCTTCATGGGGTGCTGGGCACTTCCCAAATTGCAGGCAGAGGAGAAGGCACTCACACCTGGCATTCAGGTTTCTGTGTGCTGGTGCTGCAAGCAGCAGGCATTTAATTCAATCACTGGGGTTATAACATAATGTAAATCATGTTATCAAAGAAACTCCCTAACTGAGCAAAACTCCAGGGGCAATATTGGTGCAGCACCTCTGCCCATACTGAGTGCCCCAGGAAGGCACCCAAAGACTCCCGAGGACAAACTGGAGAGCTGCTGTAAGCTTAAGGACTCCCTGGGCCAAGTATTTGCTTAAGTGTCAGTGTTCTAGGCATCTTAGGCAGCAACCTTCCCTATCTATCCCTATCCCTATCTATCCCTATCTATCTAATCTATCTAATCTATCATGTGCCCCTAAAGTAAATGTTCTTGGTTTGATACGTAAATCCCAAAGCTGAAATGAGTATTTCTACCTGCATTTGTATTGAATATCTTCTGTTTCTTCAATACACACATAAATTTATTTCTAGATTAAATATTCATGCATTCTAAATTTATAAATATTTAAAAATATATATATGGATTTATACATTAAATACATATGTCTATATATAGGTATTCATATGGATGTATATCATTTTCATACCACTTCCCTGACAAGAAAAAAGGTATTGAATATTTTGCCACGATTTTTCTAATCACTGATAAAGTATGTATACCTGACAGGTTGTTTGTCTCAATGCATTACAACCTTTGAACACTCTGCAGTGCTTTAGGCATCACACAAATATGAGGACTGTGAGCTTGGGCAACATGCAAGCAATGATGGTATTTTTCTCTTATTTTAGCCAAGATTTCTTCTCAGCTGATTGGGGGTTTTTTATCCCCAAAGCTTCTAATGTAAAATATTTTCAAGTCTAATTACTTCAGATTGTGACCTGTCATATCAAGAGTTTATTTACATATGAAGGAGACAGTAATACATCTGCTTAAGAGGAAGAACCTATCATTGCTTCCTCAAAGCCAAGGGGCAACTTTAATTTCTCGCTGAAGATGTACACGTAGGTCACAGCTCAATGGCTGTCAGGCTCAGAGCATGTTTTTACATATATTTTATTATTATATAGTACTTAGGCAGCTTAAAGTATTTTAAATCAGGGCAAAAGGCCAGCGTTTTTGCAAGCCCATCATCTTATTGCTTCACTTTGGCAAAGCAGAGCTCTTTTCTGGGCTTGTTTTTGGGACTGTGGCACACTCACAGCTGCTGGGTGGGCTGTTACTGGCTGGATCTGCTCACCCTCCGCATCGCCAGTGGGATTTACAATGTCTGTCTCCAAAATGCACGGCAGATCTCAGTGAGGATACACTCGTGAGAGAAGGGATGGAGAGAGAGTGGGGAAGCCCTGCGTCTGGAGGACGTGTGTGCCCGCCCCTCCTTCAGAGGGAAGCCGCAGTCATCAAAAACACTCTGGGGCTGTCAAGGCAGAGTGTCTAATACGTTGTGCCACAACTGGGTTGGCGTTGTCATTACTCTTTTATGCGTGGCATCCTCTCTCCTGCCCACGCAGCGGCAGCGGCTCGTTGGGGCGTGCTGCAGCATCCCCCGGCTCCGGGGGCACCCATGGGCTCGGGGCAGGGCGGCCAGGGCGATGCTGAGCCCACCGCACAGGGCAGAGCCTCCAGCGGGGCATGCAGCACTGAGACACAGTGCAGTGACATCCATTGTGTGCTCCCTGCTTGGGAAGGCAAACTTGGGCGAGATTGGAAAAGGCCTGAAACAGCTCAGCGAGCCCATATTTGAGAGACTGCGGCTTTGTGTGAATAGCAGGTACCAATGAATGAGGGCAACTGCACTTAAAAATGGGCTTAGGATGGTATTTGAATCTCTAATCTATCTAATAATACCTGGTATTTATATAATAATAATAATAATAATAATAATGATCTAATAGTGTGCATTCATAAAGTCTTTCTCTGAGTCAGTCTGACTGAAAGATCTTTCTGTAGACAATTAAACATCATGAAAAATGCACAGCACCACCTTTCCTGGTGTCAAATCAACCATAGAATCATAGAACAGTCTNTATATATGGTATTTATATATAATAATTATAATAATAATAATAATCTAATAGTGTGCATTCATAAAGTCTTTTTCTGAATCAGTCTGACTCTGAAAGATCTTTCTGTAGACAATTAAACATCATGAAAAATGCACAGCACCACCTTTCCTGGTGTCAAATCAACCATAGAATCATAGAACAGTCTGGGCTGGAAGAGACTTTCGAGACTCATCTAATTCCAACCCCCGTGCCAGGGGGAGGGACTCCTTCCACTAAACTCATCCAACCTGGCCTTGAACACAGCTGGGGGAGTTTCAAGTTTGATGTCACTTAGATACGTATACAATTCCTTGAAACTCACATAATGTCAGAGGGTCAACACACTCCCAGGAACCAGAACCACATGCAGATCTTACACAGGTTCTTGTGAAGAGATGCTGCAGGCTCTCTCACAGTGCTGCTGCTCCCAATTTTAGATGCACATCTCCAGCACATGCTCTTTTTAAGCAAGTATTTCTCAAATTCCTACTGGAGGTTTGATGCAAAATACTGTGAACTGATTAACAATGTCATGTAGTTGTTTTAAAATTGTATGATGTTGCCAGAGGAATGGCTGCATGATGAGACAACAACTTCCTCCATGCAAAAGTAGAAATGATCAAAAATTACTTGTTCTGAGTACAAGATATTTGGAGAAATTTTTGAGATTATCTCCTGCATATAAAGATAACCAGCAAGGTCAGACTGTTCATGTACTTTCATGAGGGGGTCAGGTCACATAGGCATTCCTCAGAGGACTCCTGTCACACTCAAACATTCAACCCAATCCTTCCTGTACACAAGGGGAAAGTCTAGAAATCAGAAGACTGGATAAACTCTGACTATCCACTGATCTGATAGACATGATGTAGACACAGGAAGAAAATAAATTAGACAAGAGACAGGGTACAAGATATAAATGAAAAGTTATGTAAAGAATAAATTCAGCATATGTTTGGGAGGAACAACCAAAAGAGAATGGAAACTCTTGGAGAAAGACAAAGAGAAGATGACTAGCACTGGAACAAAGACAAGAAACTAGGCCAATGGAGGACAATACAACCTGAAGAAGAAAAGGAAAAAATGAAGCATCAGGAGATAGCATAAAAAGGAAAAGAGAAAAAAGGAGGAAAAATAGGGAAACCTATACAGACAAATCCCTGCTACTATGCTTCTGTGGCTCCTCAGTGAATACAACTGCTTTCTCAGTGCATGCTAGACTTAATTTGCCATGAATGATAGATTTCAGAAGAACTTTAGAATTCAATATGTACTGTGAAATGTTCCGTGCTCAGCTACTCCTGTAGAGTGGGGAAATGGCAGGAAATCATTCTGAACAACAGCGAGTGTTATTTTGAGGGAGACATAATGGCTTGTTTGGTTTGACATCCAAAACAGATATAACTGTGACAAAATCATTTAAATGCTAATCTGTCATTTACAGCAGGTAAACAAAAACTAACATGCATAAAATCTGTGGTGCTTGTGAGAGAGTGCCCTAGAAGCCTGAAATACTGCCTAATTCAGAGAAAACAGGCAGCTCGGCAGGCACAATTTATACCCAAAATATATGAATCTTGAGAGCAAATTTTAAGCACTCAAATCTTTTTTTTCCTGGAGCTGGGTTTGGATCATACAGAAAGGAGTGATTTTTCATTTGCAGTGTATTTTTTTCTGAGATGGAAACATGCAGGCAGGTATTTTCCAGGAGCAGTCAATACCTGCACAGTCTGATCAAAATGTACCCCACATGTGCAAATTTGAGAGACACAGAGATATCCTAAATTTATCACAACGTGGCTCTGGGTGAGTCAGGAGGAAATGTTTGGTTTTTTTGGTTTTTAAAAATATTCTTTTCTTTCTTATATGCCTGCTTGTATGTGGAAGTCTTCAATACACATAAAATCAAATTATGCAAAGTCTCTACACTGGACAAGCTGTGGTCTGTGACTTGTCTCAAGCAGGCAAAATGACATGAAGAGAGAGAAACTCAGTCACCTGTTCCTCCTGCTTGCAAGATGGTGTGATTTATCTCCTTACTATCCACTCACGTGGCTTTTGTCACGCAAGTCTCTTGGCTCCTAAGAGCTGCTGAGTAACTTGTACAGAAACCATGCTTTCACAGAAATAAAAAAAAAAAATTTAGCTTTCAGTTGATGATTGGCTAAAAAAAAAAAAAAAAGTGAAGTTAATAGGATATTCTGTAATGATCTGTTTGGATCTGACCTTGACACGGATGGTCAGGCACTGTGGCAGAACTGTTTCTAGTTCTGGACCTTCACTCTTAACCTTCTTTTGTCTTTTTTCTATACACAATCTTCTGCAATACAATAATAAACTATATGCTCTCTTTCTTTGCAGAACTGCACTTTCCTGTGATATTGACATGCCCTGTCTGTCAAATATACATCCCTGGAGTATAAATGTGAAACTTCTGTTGAGCTGGCAATTTCCCCAAGCCCCTCAAAGTGATGGTCATCTGCTCTATGCAGTACTTAGGTGCTAGTTTGTGAGATTCACCTTCTGAACATCCCTTTTCCAGTACTTGCTGTTTGTTCTGTGACTGAAAAGAGAAGAAGGGAAGGCTTTGCCTATCCCACACAGGCAAAGCCTGTGTTAAAATGCACATTACAGACATCTGCCTAGAAATCTGAGACCATAGCTGGCAAGTTCAGAACCAAACCGTCCTCCCCTTATCTTGAGACATGTATGCACAGAAGCAAGCATAACCATTCAATGAAAAACAATCACTAAAGTCTATTTGTGCTGTTACCATAGTCTTTGTGCTATTCTACTTGTGGCTTTTATGTTACTTATTTGAAAGTTCTGATTGGACAAAAATCAGCAGAAACATTCTTTTACAAGAAAATTTCCAGCTCAGTTTCAAGTACAGAGCTTAAAGGTATCCTAGAACTGCCTTAAAAATATTCTGTAGGATAAGGATGCCAACACAGCATTCAACTTCATGTTTTGAGTCTGAGAATCTACTACTCTGCTTCAAAATGTTCAGTTATGCTTGTGTGGGCTTTGACATTGCTTTTTCAGCCGACAAACATAATCTCATAGTGTGTCTAAGCCTCTCCACACAGATCTTACAAGCTTTACCCTGTTGTCAATATCCTGCCTTGAGTTTCATGACCCAGGTTCAGTGAATACTTCAGGACATCCAGCACATGGCATCAGACATCTTGATGACACCAAACCTTGCACACTGCTGTTTAATGACCTCTTGTATTATTTTTGTCTGTTGACTTTCTAAACCCATCAAAGCAGATTACAGCCACTTACAGTGTTCATGTCTTCAGAGTCCTCTGCTCAGCTTAATACAGCAAGGAAATCACCTTATCTGTCAGATATTCACTGTACCCCAAAATCTCTCTAAAATACATCATAATCCTTCAGTTGGACTACAAAAGGATCTCTTTTAAAAGATAATTGCACAATCTGTTTTAAACATCTTTCTCATTCTTATGTACAAAAAGGACCAGGTATTCTATTTTGTGAGTAGTTCATTGACACCAATGGTATAGGTATGAATGCAGACAGAAGGCTACAACTTTTGGTTATAAAGTTCTTCTAAAATTACTTGAAAGGGATACAACCTAATAATGCACAGAAACTGAGCCCAGGCCCTACAGGTTACACATATTTATCAGCCATAGCTCTTTCTTGACAGTCTTGCATACATATACCTGGGATGAATTTTGTTGTGATAAATACAAATGTGTTTGTCTTGCTTTAGACAGCCACTTTTTTTTTTAATTGAAAAGGTGATTACAGCAGGATTTCCTGATACTTGTTCTTGCACTCCCATCTTCTGTTGTTGCCCATTCTCATGCAAAGAAAAGTTAACAGGAATAAATACATATGTTAATGTGGTAGCAAATTCAATGCTTTACCATTGCCAAGTATCATTTCACAATATGTGATTGGGATGAATTGGGACAAGGGGAAAATACATGAAATCATTTTTTTAGCCCTTTTTGCCTGGACATATCTTTGCCCTGCATGCATAATCTGTAACAACCATTTTATACTCATGAAGGAAAACTGAAGCCAAAGAAAATGAAAACTTTTTAAAGTAGCAGCTGATGTTCTGCTTTAGCAAAGGGGTTACAGTGCGCAGTATATTTAGTTGTTTTGTTTTCTCCTCAGAGAAGGATCACATGCTGCATTTATGCAGGAAAATTTACTGCCACCTGACTAAAATTAGATAGTCCACACTTATGCTTTGAGTTTATGTCATTATCCTGGGAATGGTGTGGGAGTTTAAATCTATAATCTCTGCATACACACGGAAAGGCTGAGGACTATTCTGAATAAATGTACAGCCTTGGAAATTCAGGCCTTAGCATTTGAATCACTTTTTAAAATGATCTCTTTTAAAGCATAGGTGCTGGAAAGCAAAAGTGGAGAGGAGAGGAAGGGCAGGTAAGCAAGCATACCATATGGGTATTTAATGTATCTGGTAGCCTGCTGTTTTACCACTCTGGAGCCTTGTAATAGTATTAGCTGACACAGACGTGTGACTGTGCTTATCAGACGTCACTGCAGGGCTAAGGGACACTGCACCCTGCAGCTCTGCTCACTGCAGGGCTAAGGGACACTGCACCCTGCAGCTCTGCTCACTGCAGGGCTAAGGGACATGCTGTGGTGGCCAGCCCCACCACTGCAGTTTACATTGTACTCTGCAGCTCTGAGTGGGTGGTGCTTCAGTTCCTGCTACTCAGACCTTCAGAAGGGCAGCTACTTAGATAACAAAACACTGCCAGGTGTAACATCTCCTGATAATTTTTTAAATTTTCTTGGATTTCTGTTGAAAACTTTTACTTCACTATGTTGACTTTTTTTTCTGAAGTAAGTGAAGAGCCCAGAGTCCTTTGTAGTCATTGGCAAAAATTGAGGGGCAGGGAGGGAGGTTGGGAAGGCAACAGCAGCTCTCAGAAAGTGACACCAGCTCTCAGTAAATTAGTTGCGGGGATTTGTCAGGCAATGACAATTTTTACCTCTAACTCTCAGACTTCTCTTTCTATGGTAGCTTCATATACTGTAGAATATTGCAAACTATCTCTTCTCCCTATGATAGGCTGCAAATTCAGAGAGGCAGGAAGTAAATACCTAATCCAAACCCAGCGTCAGTGTTATTTTGCTTGGATTCTACCTCACTGCACTCAACTGCACTCTATCTTTCCAGAACTGAGCTCTTACAGTAAGCTCCTTACATAAAAACCAGTGGAAAATAATATTAAAATGTAATGCAAAATATTGCCATTTCCATCAGATGTCTATTTCCTATGAACCTGAAAAATCAAAGAACTTTCTCACTCACCTGATATGTCTATTTGTAAACTTCATATCCTATTTTTAAGACCTATCATAAGCAAATTGGTTTGAACTGTGACACAAATCCATGTTGATGACCCTTAAACAGTCTTAAGGGTAAGTCATGAGCCTAATGAAAACTGCTTGCTCTTTTCATTTGCTCAAATATCTGTGCTAAATTCTTAAAAGACTATTTAAAGAATATAAGGAAGTTTTCAGAAATTCCCAAGAGGCTGGCTCACATCTTACAAAAGCAAAACCAACTATTATCCCAGAGTGCATATAAACAGAAATCATTCATCTAAAAACCAGATTGCAGCATGACTCCATTATGAAGCCAATTCTGGATTAGTAAAGCCCTACTTTCTCCTTATTCTATATAACTTCTCCATTTTCTTTCAGTCAGTATAAAATCAGAGTGGACCAGATACAGTGGCTACTTGTTTCTTCCCAATAAACTGTTAACTAAGTTAATAGGCAAACAACTGTTGTGCATCATTTTTGTACACATCTAAATGTGTGTTCTATGTGTCTGTGATCCTGATAATGTCTTTTCAGTAAAATTAACAAGGCAAGCCCTGCAGGACTGATTAGTTTTTCTTGTACAAAACTTTGGCAAAAAGTCAGCATTTCCTCCCATTTTTTTAGACTCAAACTGGCTCCATTTCTGCCCAAGTCAAAATCTAGCTTAACTGTTTTTAGCTAAAATGGGAATTTCAGTCCTCAACTAAGAGTATATCTCTGATTCAGCGATTCAGTCCCCTGACCTGTCTTTCACTGTGCATGGTCAGAACAGCACACTTGATTGCAGTGGCCAGTCCTGATTTAGTCAGAAGAGCCACATGCAAGACAACTTGCAATATGTAGTAAATTCTAGGTTTGTCCAGAGTTACAAAAATATATAATTTCTGGATTATTTCAGCTGTCAAAACAATTGCCATTCTTCCCTCTGTCAGGTGTTCTTTGATCTCTCTCCACTACTCTGTTGTTTCCCTAAGCATAATATTTTTTTTCCTCAGATTAGATGTCAACAAGAGAAAGTTTTCAAGTTAGAGTGAAATCCTCTCTTTTGTGTGCCTTATACTGCCAGTTCAATACACAAGTGTTAAGTCCTGAGACTACATCTGATCCAAACCATCTCATAGCTAATAAAATAAAATTATAGCCATGGGATACAACTGAGAAAAATACAGAGCACTGTCTGCCCCTGTGTTGATCAACAGAAACAGCAATAGGAAAGTTTATGCAGACTAGCAAATTATTCTCACACCAGAATCCATATTCAGAGACTCTGAATTAAAAATGAGCACATATGCTTTTATTCCTGGAAGCATGACATCCACAGTATTGGCAGTTTGGGACCCAGTGTAACAAATTCTTAGGCAGTTTCCACCCTTCTGGAGTACCAGATTAATTCTCCACAGACGAACACGATGTAAATATGAAACATTGGGCTCCAGTCAAAAGTGATTTGCTGACTATCCCACCAGCATTTCAGCATGCTCTGAGCTACCTTATTATTCCTGTCAGCAAACCCTCAGATGGCCAAAAGTTTCTGCTTCCTTCCCTACAATGCAGCAACCATTCACGAGATACTCAGAAAAAACCAAAACTAACCTCTCAAAAAACAATCAGCTATACTAGTTTAATTTCAGATTGTGTCACTGAAACAAAGTCAAACACCTCAGGGAATGGAAGACCTCTCTGTACTCTCAGTATTTAAATTTCTACATTAGCTGTGACAAGGAGCTTTGAGAACAGTCATGGTCAGCAACCACAGCCTGTAGGTGTGCTGCTTGTGTGATGTTCTTACAATGTAATTTGTGAGTAGTAACTGAGGAGAAGAAACTACTATTTCCATTGCCAATACATGCTTTGATCTATAAAAAATACCCTACTAGCTACTTCTGGTTAGGGCAGATTCATTCCCTAAACTCACTATGTAACAGAAAGCTCAAATATTGCACTGGTGATAGAAATATAGCACTGCAAAAATGACCAGGCTATAAGGTCACTAGTCTTACCAGAGATCATTAATATCTATACATGAGAATGAATTTTGGAATTTTGTCCCCTAGGGATAACTTACATTATGATATAGGAACAATATCTTTGACTCTGTTTTAATTTTCTCCTTGGGGTGGTAAAAACTTTTTTGACTTACTTTTTATTTATGAGGCTGTGAAGACCACTTAACAGCTCTATTCTCCTGATTACAATTCAACATGTTTTGAGTTAGTTCTTGGAAACTGGAATTTTACCTTAAAGGCAAATGAATTACAAAATCTATCACATCTGTATGAAACTATCAATAGAATGGAGTCTGGATCATAAAAAAGTGCTGTTATCTCTTCTCTGTTTCACCAAACCAATCACTTTAGTCAAATGCTAAATTTTAAGAGATGACATGCGGTTAGGTACATTAACTGCAAGCAACTTGCAGTTACTTAACTGCAAGTCACGTCTTAAAATTAGCACAATAGTACACATATGTATATATAATATACATAATCATATGTACATTATATATAATACACAAGTAACATAATGCAATGAAAAAACAAGGTATTCCCTATTAATTCTGTAGACAATGTGATAATGAGTTTTTATGTTCATTGTCATGGTTTCAAGGAGACCAACTATGACAGTTTCTAAGAAGTGACATATTGTTTGTATGTCACCACACTTACTGCTTTAGCACTACAATTCTGGAGCTCTCAAGAAGGAACTTTGTGTGACTAGCTACAAACCTTTCTTCAGATGGTAAGGACAGTCGAAAATTTAAAAAACAAACAAACAAACAAAAACCCCAAACAAACAACACCAAAACCCAAGGCATAAATATTGCTTTTGTTGTGTTCTGATACCTGGCTACATTTCTGTGGAGCACAGTTTGTTTGGTGCTGGGTTCATAAGTAAAACATTGTAGCACACTAGATGATGGCTATCTTCTAAGACAAACCCAACTCCCATTTCTCTCAGGCACAAACTGAAGGTGGTGTTTGCAGAGAACCCTCAACGCTTTGTGCCAAATCCAGCTCTTTCCTGTCAGCGTTCTGGAAAAGCTGCAGCTTCCATCCAAACAGCAGAGAAGGTGAGAAGCTGTACAGACAACTGACGTTGCTGCCTCATGGGATGAGAAAATTGAGAGGGTGTTAGAGCTAATGCAGTAAATATGGAGCAAGACAACAAAACCTGTTCTGCCTTCCCTTCCTCCTCCCTCTGGTGAACTCAATCATGCTGCTTTTGAGCTTTTGAGAGCTATATTTGGTGATACTGCACTGAAAAATGACTTTGCAGAACTTTACCCATGCCATGGAGGTGCTCTGCCTGAGGTCCATCCTCCTGGATGAAGCTGCCTACCTGAGACTTGAATTTCTCCTACAGCCAGTGGAGAAATGCATGTTACCTAAGGCTGCTCTCAATCCCACTGAGACCCTGTGTTTCCTGACTATGGGACAGAGCTGGAGACAACCAGACTACTGATCCAGGCACTTTGGTTTGGGTGCTGGAGGCCAAAGGGATGAATCCTTAGCTCTCTTGCAAAAGGACTAGGTCTGGAGAGCCAGTTCTGCTCCAAGTATAAGGACCCCTCCCGACAAGAAGGAGGGCTGAATTCAATCTCAATGCTGCAGACTTTGCATTTAGCAATGTTGCAGAGTAATCCAATCAAGTCAACTTTTCTAAAATGCATGGAATATCTCAAAATCAATACCTAAATGATTCTGACACCTAAGCAAAATTCAATTAATATAAACCACTTCAGTGTGAGTTTAGATGGTTCTCCTCTTCTTCAAATTTTACAATTTTTTTTACAAGTGAATAAAAAACAAACTTTGGAAAAAACACTCCCTCTATGCAACTCTATTTCAGCAGTAACTGAAAAACTGGAGTACCAGGAGTTCAGCTATCAAGCACTTAGAGAAGAAATATGATAAAGTGGGACACTTTGGGATTTATGTCAAAAACATGTCTGAAAGAATTGTTTGTGGTTTTCTTCTTCTCTATATTGGTAAGTGCTGGAAAGTGCTGACAAGTATCATATCTGAATATACACATATATATACATAAAAACACAGCCAGAAAAATAATAAACATATGTATGAAAAGACAGAAGTCACTCATGGTTTGAAAGCTGGACTCGAAGGGAACACAGGGCAGGGCTGTCTCCTTCTGTAGGAAACCTTTCATGCCCCCTACAGCTCTTTTGTGTCCAGAAATTATATGTAAAATCTCATTTTTGGCTTTATATAATGTCTTTGGGCATTGTAAGATTGCAGAATACTGGTGAATTAGATCACTCCCATCACATGAACTGCTGACACTTGAAATGCTCTTTTGATTCCCCTTTTATTTGCACAACTTGTTAGACTAAAGAGCCAGACACCATATCATTTTCTCTCACATAGATCATCTTATTTCCTATTGTTAGAGAAACCAAACCACCACATATTGTGTCAAGTGACATTTCTTAAAGGGTGTAAAATAAAGGAAAAACAATTTCTTTTCTTTTTTAGATTGATACCTTGATTTTTGTTTCATTGTACTAAAATCCTTAAGTCTACTGGATAATAGATATTCCCTTCTAAAAATCTCTATACAGAGACTAAAATTTGCTCCAAAGACATTTGATTCTAAAGAACAAACAACTGAGATTATTTTTATTTAGCAGATTTTCTTTAGCAGATAATCACATACTGCCTTTGCTTCCCTCAGTATATAATGAAGTTCTCTAACCACTGCCACATTTCATTATCTCTAGACTTCTGAAAGAGAACTTTTATTAAATCAGTGCCAAAAATCTGAAACACAAGAATTCAGATATGAAAAATACAAACTCTCCTTACAGTATTTCAATTGTTCCTCTATTTGTACTCAAAGGGGTTTTTTTCTACTCTAAGTACAGTGCAAAAATTACAAATTTTATTGATGAAATGATTTTGAAAATGGTGAGGTGTACCTCTGGGCACAGGGAGTGAGAGGGGAAATTACTGGACTGTCATGTTCCCTCCAGGCTTGCACTTGTTCCCTATGGTTGTCAAAGTGTATCCATCTATCTGAGAAACTGCAGGGGTGGAAGCAAAGGGGTAATTGCCTTCCAAGGGAGTCTTGGTGTTCAGCTAACCCCTAATAAAATGAGCATCTGTAGGACAAAATGAGCACTACTGTACAACAAAGAAGGTTTCCACATCAGCCTTGTCTGAAAGCAGACCTGACATAAGACACTCCCTGACGCGCCTGCTCAGTATTTGCTTTGCACAAGGACTGTGATTAATGAAGGCTCATTTCTTTGCTATTTGTCAGTGATTCACACAAGCACTCAAAAGAAAAAAACAACATTCTCCTTTATTTCTGAATGCCAGCGTTTTATGCTGGCCTTGAGAAAGCCTAGTAGTTAAATGCTTTCAAGCCAGAAAAAAATCCCAAAACAACAAGACACAAAAAAGCCCAAAGCCCTGAAAAGGCAGCAGACTCAAAATACCAAAACCTGGTTTTAGTGAAGAAAAACAAGGTTATCTTGTGCAGATCCAACAATGCAGAGGAGATGGGAAGCAGCTGTGCAGGAGCAGCAGAGCATCCTCCTGTGCAGTGTTGGACAGGGGCTCCAGCTGCGCTTCCTCACTGGCCTGGGAACAAGGGGAGCTGCTGTCATGTGCAGAGGCACAGAGGGACACATGCTCCATTTCTCTTGTCATTTCCCTTGGGTGTCTTTTCATAACTGCATTTCTGCTAATTACCTTCACCGCAGAGATGGGCAGGGTAACTAGTTCCCCCTCAGGCTGCAGAGTGACAAGAAGCCTCTACAGTCACACCTTGTTTGATCAGCTCCTTGGGTATGAGCAGCACAAAGACACACAGACTTGCTAAACAAACTCAGGGAAGCAAAATAGCACTGCTTACCAGAAATAAGCAAACACAAACCTCAGCTAAGGGGCCATCTGACCTTCAAGTACACAAAATGCACCCAGCAGTGGCCTCTCAGAAAACTCCCAGCACAATGCAGTGGTGGGGACATGAAAAGGAGTATGAGCTGTCCCATAGATGAAAATGTCCCTGCTAGGGCACAGCCACAGCTCACCCAGCTTTTTATTGCACATCTAGAAGCATCCAATGCCAGGAAACATCCAATGCCAGGGAGAGTACAAAAGGCAGTATCTCATAAGGTCTAAACATCTGCTCTTTTTATCACACCTTATTATGTGTTTTTTTCGCATTTGCAGTCTTTGGGCTCCCTTTGGCTTTTCACAATCCCTGTCCAGACCCAGCTGGAGCAGCAGATAGAAGAGCTGTAGTTTTTCATTCCTTCTGTTTAGATCAGGGATTGTGGGTTCTTCCTGATAGTGGATAGCTCTTCACTCCTGAAGTATAGAAACCTTCCTCCAGTGGGAATCTTACTCTGTCATTCAAACATACTTTGTACCTTTATATTACAGGATTTCTTTCCATCAAGGCTCTGAAACACTTACTTGGATGACATCCTCAAATAAAACTAGGTATTTCACTCCATTTGCCTTGTTTTTGTTTTTGTTTTTAATCTACCTGGTTTACATAGCACCTTAACATATATTGATTTGTCTGTTTTTACATATTTGGCTTAATTAGGACTTTGTTAGCACCAGGGGGTTTTACTGATATTTTTCCTGTTCTTATTTAAGAAGAGATTTTTTTTTTTTTTACTTTCTCTCAAGTGGATGATCACCTGGATTTTGTGTGCTTCTTCACAGGACATATTTTCCCTACTTTTTTTTGTAAACCATTTTAATAACATCTTCAGTTCACTTTTTTGTGACACACAGAAATAGCTAAATGCAATGTTAAGTGAAGACTTTATCAAAGCATCAACTCTGTTTTTCAGAATGCCCAGTTTGGACATTTTCTGAGCTGTACAAGAGTGAGAAATTGGAACCAGGTGAAGAAAAAAATGAAAAGTTAATTCACAGATATTTTATACATGTTGTTTAAGAAAATACCAGGCACTATGGAACCCTTCAGCAGCCCAGCTGCAGTGCTCCAGTGGCACCAACCATGTCGCTGCTGGATGCCATTTGCTGCACCCAGCCCTTCCCCCCGTCCTGCTCATCACTTGCTCAGCCTCTGAGGTCTCTGGGATTGCACACAGATATTCTCTACTGGCTGGTGCAGCTTGAGTGTAATGAAGATGAATTCGTCCATGAGGTACAGCGAATAGGAGAGAAATGCCTCCATCCAAACTGCAGCCACAGGACAGGTCCAACAAGTTATTTACTGCTCTGAAAGTCAAAAATGTTGTCTTGAGTGAATACACAACAGTCCCTCCCTTGGCCACTTGCAATAACTGTGTTTCTTTCCCTTTACAATATGCTGAACAAAAAATTTGGAAGGCGCAGAATTCCATGGATGGAACTTCATGGAGAAATCAATTACCACTCAGTGTGCTGGTCCCTCCACAATGCACAGCAACACTGAAGCTGTCAGCATGGCCCTGCATCCAAGTTAACAATTTTTGCCTCTTACCAAGGTGAATTAATATGAAAGTAGCATCAAACCTGATCCAACAATCTAGCTTCCAGTCCAGGGCTAGAGCAGCTGGAATTAATTTAGAAATTTTTGCCCTGCAACCCATTTCAGAATCTGGAGGAAGCTGTCTGTACCCATTATAAAGTCTAGCTGTCCAAAGTGCACTGGAAGTGTAGGCAGATTGCAGCATCTCAGAGGAGATATTTAATGTTTGCTTACCAAAGCCAAAAGACCAGATTGGAATTAAGAATCAATGACTATGGATAAATATCTAAAGTAAAATCTGGATGCATCTGAAGACTTTCTTACTCTTTTATCTCAGCTCTTAGAATTTATTTTTGTTTTTCCACCCACAAAGTCTTTTTTATTGACTGAAATTAAATATTAATTCACTTTTCATGCTACACTGTAGAAATCTGATCAAAGGCAAATGGTTACTACAATAAGTAGTAGTTAAATTCCGTAAGTATAGAGTAATTTTTAACTTTTCTTTTAAAATATAGCACTGAACTAAACATGTCAAAAGACTCTGGGACCAACTGACATGTACACCATTACATGGACGCAACCACAACATTTTGGCTAAAATAGCTTATTTTCCGTTAAAAGGAATAGAAAAAAGGCAGCTGAGTCTCTTAGACTTGTAAGCTTTTAAATCTCCACCAGTCTTATTAAATGAGAACATTATTTAATTAGTAATGGTATGAGAGGATAAACTCTGCCTGTTCCAAGTCTAAAATATTTAGGACCACACTTCTGCAGAAAGAAAAGATGTTCCAGATGAAGGGGGCTGTATGGGACATAAAAGAACTGGATCCAGCTTCCCACTTTGTCAGAGATTTTTATGGGACCTTATGCAGTGAACCTCAGGTCCACATTTGTACAACAGTGCTCCTCTGCTCTGTCAAATGGTTGTAAATCTCAAAACACTTCAATATCACAAGGAATTTGGTACTAAAACAATGACATTAGGGACGGATGAGAACATACATCTACTTGTCTGCATTTAATTTGTAAGCAAGGCTCATTAACCTGGCTCCTCACATACAACAAAATGCTCATGCTTTCTTTAATAGATGTCTTTTCACCCCAGAGGTAAGCTTGTGGCACTAAATCTCTACTAGGAGTGATTTACACAACAAAAGAGATGAGAATATTCTCAGGCACAATGTATACCCCTCCCCGGGGTGCCTTGGTTTTGGGTTGGTGTGGTGCCATGCTGCTGTGACTCAGCTCAGCACCTCCCTTTGCAGGGTAATGTTTGCATGTGTATGCCTGACACACGCAGAGAAGCTGTCAGTAAACAGGAGGGAACAGCTGTCCCCAGCTTAGTTTAAAATTCTGACCTACACAGTTGGAGAAAACACTGCTTTGCTTTCACAGAAGGAATAATCTCACTCACAAGTAGGTTAGTCATCAGACCTCCTCTCTCAGGAGATGGCTGTCACTACTCTCAAGTTCCTTGCTATGAATGAAGACATGGCAAACTGGAGACCCTTTGTATGGCCACTGCCTTTGACTGAAAGCTCTGACAACAGAAACAAAAGTTATTTGAGATACTGTGCCAAGAATTTTTAAAAAAGAAAGGAGTACTAATGCCACGGATTTTAGGAATAAAACCCCTAATATGCATTAGGATTTCAATACATGTAGATACTTGCTGATTATATTTCTTTTATTCCCTACCTTGTTCTTGGTCTTCCTTCTTTTCTCTTCTAGCCTTAGGGAGATTTTCTGGTGACTTGGACTGCCTTTTTTTTTTTTTTTTCATCCTTACTGTAAGAAATATTTCCAATTGTACAGCTGACATTAGGTTACTAATACAGGGTGCAACTTAATTTTCTAAATCACATATGTTAATGTTATTCCAGCTAACATGCCTCTTGCTCCTGATACAGATTTCCTGCCTTTGACCCATGACAAGCCAGCCAGAGCTCTGACACCCTGCTCTGTCCCCAAGGCAGCTTGTCCCCAGAACAGGCTGCAGCCCAGCTGCCCCCAGAGCCCTCCACTTGCCCAGTGCTGTTCCTTGGTGAGGCTTCATGAAGCACCAGCTGCAGTGCAGAGGCTGAGCTCCCACCATCACTGAGCCTGGTGGCCCTGAGGGCTTCCTGTGGGCAAAGGACAATATGGAGATACACGCTATTGTGCAGAAGAACCAGAGGGCACTTGCACAACTGTGACTACAGATGTTGTGTGGAAGGAGAAAGAAAGACTGCTTTTACTGTTCAGACACAACCTGGCTCTGTGATGTTTATGCTAATTTTGATCCATTATCTGACTCTCTTTTTTTTTTGAGTACTGTAAATCTCCTTTAAAAACTGTGTTTCAAAATAGCACCCTTAAGCCTAGAATATCTGCCTTATCTGTGACAACTTACCAAACAATGAATACCAAAGTATTTGACATCACTGAATAAATTTATCAGTATCTTTCATCCACAGAAAAATGTATCTTCTTTTTTTCTTACATTCTAGATCAGTGTTAAATCAGTGCACACCAGGGTCAATGGTTGGTTGCCCTTCTATAAACACGGAGAGCTCAGGTGACTCAGGTAAACATCCCTCTGGAGTGGAGATTTCATTCCAGAGAAGTTTTAAAGTAATAGTTATAGTGATATTAAAAAATAAGCATTTAGCAAAAATGTAAAAATGTTGTGAGATTCTACTATTTAGATCTAAAGAAAAAAGAAAGACTCGCTTGACTTCTGATTGACTCCTTCATGCATTTATAATAGAGAAAAGAAAAATGTAGTTTTAGATGGATTGGAAAGGAAAAGGGGAAATCCAGTTAAAAATCTCCGTTCCTCTTTTGCATTATACTTATGCAAACTGTAGGCAGGTTGGGTATCATTTCTGTGCCCAGAGGTGCTGTTTGTCTATGGCACAGCACTGAAGAGCTGTTCCTCCATCCATCCTCACATGGTTGGAACAAGGAACGATTGCCATTAATCAAGGCAATTAATTAATTGCCAAGCAAACCGATCTGCCACAGGGATCCACCACTGGCATGTGCCTTTGTGTTGTTCCCCTCGCAGGAACACTCCTGAGTTCAGTCTAGTTCCCAAGGGATAATACTCCTTTTCAGACAAATTGAAAATGAGAAAAAGTTCAGAGCTTCTGAAGCTTTTCTTCCCATCTTCCTATTTAAAAATGGAGGGGCAAAGGCATCACAGAGATTTGCTGTTGTGCCTCCTGCTCGCAGGGAGCCGGGTTCTCCTGCTGTCTGCATGCTGGCTTTCAGCTTGGCTTCACAAGCACCAGACATCTGTGTCTGCCCTGTGCCCTCTCCAGCTGCCCCTGCCTTCCAGTAAAGCCCTGGGGGAGGATGCCCCCATGAAAGACTGGAAGCAGCAAAACCCTGCCAGCAACCACGCTCTCTTAACCACTCCTCTGCCACACACAGCCTCCCTCTCAGAAACGTGGGCTTAGGTAAGGGCTGGGGTTTGTTTTTAAATCCAGTTAAGAGAGGAAACTGATGCTGGAGTTATCAATGCTGAAGTTACATTAATCTGAATCATTATTGCTGAAATGCATCAGACATGTTTTCAGAGATTCAGTGCAATAATGGGTATTTCTAAGATTAGGTTTTTCTTTTCAATTTCATACCCGCCTAAACTAAAAAATTTGCTTTCAATGAACAACAGAGATCAGACTGTGAGGGGACACCTGTGAGTCAGACATAGCAACTCTCATCATCAAAGCATCTCATCATCATCAAGGGAAATTAATTTGCTTTCAGAAAAGAGGAGTATTTCAGAAGAGCTTATTCTTCATACAGACATTACTGACATCAGTTACACAATATTGTAATATGACTTGTCCTGCCATTCCATGTTAACACATACTGAGAATGCTTCCTCAAGAGCACATCTAGCCCTCTATAATAGACTCATCAAGCAAATTATTTTTCAGTCCATGAGCTCTCATCTCTCTCAGCTGCTCTAATTAAAAGACTCTCTCTTCAACTTACTTATTTCATCCAAAACTACACTTACAAGTATGTAGCAAACTGTGTTGGTTCTTCCTAAATTCAGCAGACTGAAGAAGCACTGAAAAGCTAAGAGTAATTATTTACCATTTCACTATTAGTGGAGCACCCTCAGCACTTTGAGTAAATTAGAATTAAATCCACGAACACCAATCTCACCATCAGGCAGGAGAATATATCAATCTAAAATGCAGATTACATAAATTAGTATGAGGTTCACCGAAGCATATATGATTGACCTGAGTAATCTGTCCATCTTACTTCAATTCTAAAAAAAGCCTGTAGAGTTCAGTGAAACAGGACTGGTCTCATACCTCTGTACTCTTTTCATATTATATATTTTGCCTTTTTTGCTAAATGCTGGTAACCATGGCCTAAAGAATTTTGAAGTCAATGTTAGTGTTATGACTAAATTCAGGGGCTCTAACCAAATTTTTCTGTGCTATCATCTTACAAAATGAAACTATATGCATACATTTATAGACCACAGGACAAGATACTTTTGGAACAGTTTTTTCAAATGGCATA
This sequence comes from Pycnonotus jocosus, assembly GCA_013400435.1. Classification (NCBI taxonomy): domain Eukaryota; kingdom Metazoa; phylum Chordata; class Aves; order Passeriformes; family Pycnonotidae; genus Pycnonotus; species Pycnonotus jocosus. The sequence goes on from VWYP01019772.1 coordinate 84,342, forward strand.
TAACTCCACAAAAGAATTTATATCAAAATTTCAAAAAGATGATATATGAAAATACAAAAGCTTTGTGAAAGTAATAGAAATGGAAATGAGTTCCCAATTCTTCTCAGAATAAGCCTGTAACACCTTGATCAGTCTGCAAAAGAACAGCCTTACCTATTTTATTTTAGCAGTATCCACTGTTCTCCAGAAAAACCTCCCCCAAAGTCAAACACAATGGTAGACACTTCAGTGAAACAGAACAGACAGGTCATCCAAGGATCCTTCAGTAAGCAATCCAAAAGGAGGCTACAGTGCTTGGGAAAGAAACTGTGTGAACGTGAGTTTGTAAACAAAACTTGATGTCATTTTTGTCTGTCACAGAAATCCAACTGACTGAAAGAGTATGAAAAATGGAACCATCTCAGGAGTTAGCCAAAACAACCATCTCCTAGAATACCTGAAATCACAGCAAGCTTTACTGTCCCAAAGCGTGTCAGCAGCAATCCCTTGCAATGGGGCATTCTGCAAGTGGCCAGTGATCCCTGAAACTGTCACTGCCACTTGGCTGTCCCTGGGATAGCTCTGGCCTGTGCCATAGTGGAAGTTTTTAAAGCAATGTCTAACCTTTGTGGTTGCATCAAGAGGGACCCAAAACAGGATGATTTTAGACAGTGAACTCTGGTAAACAAATGTGTCCCAGCGTTCTGCAGTGAAGCTCACTGCTGCCTTGGAAAGCAAAGTTCCCCCTTTAAGAGCTCTTTTGTGAAGAACTGCTCTTTTTGGACTTTACCTTATCTTTTAGAGATGAGGACAGAATAGCTTAGAAAATTCTAGAAGATTTTTCATTAGTTTGGTGAAGTGCCAGTTTTTGGGCAGGAGCTTAGGGGAACACAACACCATTTCCACAAGCAGCAGGCAAAAAAGATTCTCAGTGAGGAATGAACTTGAGCCCCAGAAGTCAGGTAAGACCAGACTCAGAAGTTCACCTTGTCATTCAGATAATAATTTTCTCAGACTTCAGGTTTGCATCCCATGGCTCCTGTCTTTCCCTGCATTTTAGAAGAAATCCTGTATGAATATTTATTACAAGTAGCTACATGATGTTTTGAAAATTCAGCGAATATGATTCAGGCAGTTTGTAGGCACTTTGAAAATTCAGCAAATATGATTCAGGCAGTTTGTAGGCACTTAAATACTGAAAGAAAGCCATGCTCTGATAGCTTAACCCATCTCATATATCTTCTTAATGTGCAAAATTGCGAGCATTTTTTTTTTAAATGGCTCAGATGTCAGTATTGTATACACTTATGCAAAGTGTATGTGTAGGATAAACTCCCAACAAATCTAAATACTTATTTTGGAAATAAAGGCTAGTTGGTAATATTTTACATTAATGGTTACAGTGCCATAGTAAGTATGCTTTTCAAAGATAACTTGGCCCCTCCCATGGCTGCGCAAAAACACCAGAGGAGCTGTCTCAGGTGTGATATGTGTGGTACAGGTATTGACTCACCTACAATGCCATAGCACCCATATTGAAAGGATACTGCATGCTTATGGAATGACTTTAAATGTAGAACTGTTTTCTGAGTCCCACTTAGTGTAAATCAAACCCACTTATCCCACCTGAAACCCTGGCCTTTTTCATGCTTCCCCAAAAAGAGAATGACCAAGGCATGCTAAGAGCAGACTGTGCCAGCTTCATATAAAGACTGTACTGGGATCCTGCTTTAATCTCAGAGTCACTTTGAAACAGCTGTGCCAGTGTCACTTGCTTGTTTTCAATATTTCCCAAAGCACCTGGTTTTCAGTGTTATGTGTCAAATATTCACATATCTTCATCAAATAGAAAACTCATGAGTCTGCCATATGTCACGATAAATACCATGAGTTTATTCTGAAATAAATAACATGCAACAGTCTGTTTGGCTTCCCAGTCACTTGGGAGCAATTTTTGTTTTTCTACATCTTGCAACACAATCAGAGAGCCAAACAAAGGCTAGTTTGCAGGGGATCATATAGATTTGTTTTGCCTCTCAGATCTACCAAAGCCAGACAGAGCCTGTTTATCCAGACAGTAAGATGCAGCCCTTTGTGCCCCATAGATTTGGTCTGGATAATGCTTCATCATTTAATTTATTAGTGTATCTCCATGACATCTGATTCCTTCCAAATATCTGACATGAGAGAAGACAATACACTGGCAGCTGCTTATAAAAACATGGAACGGAAATGCAACATTTTTAGGACATATGATCTGCCTCTGGGTGAAGGGAAAGGCACAACAGCCTGGTCTGTCCACTCAGGCATTACACAGCTGAAGTGACATGTCACAGCTGAAAATCTAGCTCGTGAGATGCCTCTGATTTTGCAGGGGGCATGCTGTAATGCCCGAAACATCACCCTCCTGACCAGAAATACTGCAGTACATATTTTAAAAGATATATGCCATTGATGCTACTCTACACTCAATAGATAGTGACAGCATAAAAAAAGGATTATGATCAGTGGTAAAAGAAGCTGTTGTTGTAGAGTTAAATTGTTCTCCTAAATTAAGGATTCAAGGTGCTGGGATAAATTGGAATAAATGCTTTCTATCCATTATGGCAAAGGATAGCTGTTCTCATGCTGATGGAACCTGCCGGTAAATCACTGTAATATCATATATTCCAAATCCTAGTAGGTTTCTCTGTGCAAGAGCTACTGTGTGATTCTGTGAATGGTGTCTCAAGTGCAGGCACATTCTATTTGTTACTTTAAAACTTTGTTTTGCAAAAGATTACCAATTAGATATTATCACCAAATACAAAAATGGATTCCCCCAATTTTTAAAATAATTATTCTTGCCTTCCCCCCCCCCTCTTTAACCTGTCTCATCATGAATTCCCTTTGATTTTCCTTATTGCATCCATAAAACCAGAGTCAGCGAAGCCCCTTATCACAGCTACAGAAAGTAAAGCTCTCACCCCTCTGTTCACACAGGGAATGGGGATATAACCTGGTGCCAGTGCTTGATGCCAGTGATGGATTGTCTGAATATGAGTCACTGCATCTTTGCCCTTGCCACTGCTTCCACAATTTCAGCATCTGTTTTACTGAGAATTAAGTGCCAATAATAAGCAGGTCGGTTCAAAGGACATTTTACTCATCTTACTCCAATAGTAGTTTTCAGTAAGTTTTTTTAATAAGTTTGCACACTACTGATAAAATCTCAGGGCTGAAGGGAACCTGTATGTAACTGAGGTACTGAACACCTCTGAAGCAAGACAGATCAGATGGCAGCTGTATTCCCATGACACTTTACACTGACCAAAAATGCTGAATCATGGGTTACATGATACTTCATATAAGAAGTATAAAGAAGGTAAATAATCTTTTAATGACCAGCTCAGCAGTGAGCATATGTAAGTTCTTCAAACAAAATCAATTAACTACTGCCAGTCTTCTTTGTTCCTTGATATAATATCTATTGAAAAAGCAATAAATTCACTTATCTTTCAAGACATTAAAACACTTGAGTTATTAAATATGAATGACTAGGATCCAATATAATCTCCTTGTCTTACAGTCACATTGACTGACTTTATCATTTGGCACAAGAAATAACTTCACCTTAAAAGCAAAGAGTGCTAATGAGTCTCCTTGGAAGAAACAATCGTGAGATGAAGATACCTATTTATTATCAGTGACCATTCTCTGTGCTTTACTATAACTTATTTTCAGCAGACAAATTTCTATAAAGTATTTCTATAAAGCGACAATGCAAATTATATTATTCCTGGTAGTCCATTTGGGTAAAAGTTTATGACAGGATTGCCCCCAACAATAAATTGAAACCAGAGGTCAAACAGCAGTTCAAGCCACATACCAGCCAGAAAAGAAGTTATCTTCAATGAATATCATGCCCTGAGGTATATGATATCTAATACAAAAACTTGTGAGAATTAAAGTAATCTAAAAGCAATTCCTCCCACTTTAAAGAAGAGACACTCTTAATTCTGTGTCATCTTCATCCTTGGTCTACAATTAGATGGCAAAGCACATAAGTATAAGCTTTTTATGAAGAAATATTCACAAAATCAGGATGACGCAGAACATGTAAACCTAAACTAAGAAGAGGACATGGGCAAAAAAGCGTTTTGTTCGTATACCATAAAGGATGCAAACATAACCGAAAGTATTTCTTTCACTTGAATACTTTAATATCTTCATGCAAACATTCAGCTGCTGACAGACAGTTTGCTGATGTGTGATAGCTCTTCTTCACAACACACCAATCAGCTAAGTTTTCCTAAAGTCCTTTGAGTGTACATGTTTACCATCAACCCAAAAGGAACCAGCAGCATATCATTAGTTAGGGTTTACCTCTGAATGACACTGTGACAATCCAGGAGATAATTTATGAGGACTTGCAAAGGAAAAATGATGTGTCCTATATGACACTCTGCTCTGTTCTGGTCATGCATAATGACTCTGTCAATTTCCACTCACTCTAAGACCACTTTTAAGCTGCTGTACAAGGAATAGGCACAAGAGTCAATAAGTATTATACATAAGACAGACTTATGTATAAGAATTATATATAAGACAATGAAAAATAAGAATTAGGCCCCTAATGTTAAACAGGAGTGACCCTCTCTTGGCAAGCCATTGTAGCAAGCCTAGCCAAAATGCACTTGTAGCTAAATAAATATCGGTGGCCTAAATCTCCTCTTGTGTGCTCCTGGTTTTTTTCCCCCCCGCAAAGGAATTTTGCTCACAAAAGGGATTAGTTACCCAAAACAGCACACAAAATCCTCACAATTTCCAGTCAGGCTTGGGATAATTATACCTTCTGTAATCCACAATCCACTAGTTAGCTGATAAATTAGTGTGCCTTTTGCAAAGAAGTAATATTCATGTTATAGTTTGTAACACAAACCACAAAAAGCCCCTCAAAACTAACCCCAAGAAAAACACAAATCAACAAAATAAAATAAGGGCAAATCAGCCATGCAGTGAAACAAACAGAATTAACAGAGAACACTTTCAACCCTATCAGGTTTCACTTTGAATAAAGCAAACCAACCCCATGCTGCAGAAACACAAAGGCCAATATTTTACCCTTCTGTGTGTGTACATCGACAGGGGTTATGCAACAATTCAAGGACAGAATGTGATTGACTAGTAATTTTTTAAATTACTTTGTACTACCTTTTATACTTGATCAGTTAGTAGTCACACTGAGCTTGATGCAAATATTCATGTGAGGAAAAAATAACTTGCACAGGAAAGAACTGTAGAATCAATCACAATCAATTACATTCTAGTTGTATTCAAAGCGACAACATGGAGTATAAAATTGGAAAACCTGAGTGATATTTGTTGATAGTGTTACTGTAAAGTAATTAAAATACTCTTGTAGATGAAAAGTGATTAAGTCACTATCAGATATCTTTAGGCAGATATAGGCTCTTTGTTACTCCTGGATATTCCACTTATTTCTTATTTCATACACTCTATATTTACAGTAGAACATCTTCCCTAGAAACATTCCATATTTATTTAGGATTTAGCCCAATTGAGTTTCATCAGTATTAAAAAACTGAGAGAAAATAATCAGGCTATTGGACCCAATAAACAAGAATGAAAAGAAGAGTCCATGCACTGACACTTTGAAAGAAATATTAAATGTATGGGTTCACTTGATTCACAGTCATTCCAAAGTAAAGCTCCTTGGATTTTGAGTGCACTGCACAGAACAATATACCTCAGCCATGGCTGAAAAGGCATTGGCTCAGGTAGGTGCTCTCTTAAAATGCCAGTTCAACAAGGTGCTGAACCATGAACACTGATGCAATCCAGCTGCACAAAGTTCACATCTACTGAAGTCAATGCTCATTCTGGTATCTGTTGAGGACTTTTATACCTCTGACAGGTTGGTCAGAGCTGCTGCTGCCCTAAGGAGGCTGTTACAGCTCCAGCAGCTGCAAATAAAAGACTAAATGATGGCTGATAGCATAAATAAAATAACTTTTTTTAAAAATAAAAGACAGTTTTCACAAGCTTATGGTTACACAATTAGTATAAATAAATGCCTGGTCTAAAAACTCAGTTGTTACTCCAGACCAAAGAATGCCAGGCTCATGCAAAACGCTGAGGTTCAGGGACTGGGCTTTGGGACTTTTCTGGGATGTAAAATATGCAAAATTCCTGTCTTTCGTAAATCCCAGCACTGCTTCTCATTCCACAGCACTGTACATGTCTGAAATGGCTGGACTTCTGGACATCTTTATCCTAATCCTACTTAAAAAGCTTATGAATGAGAACACTGGAAAATGGAGGCAAATCCTGTTTTCCTCAGCTGAAATGTCTACTGAATTCACAGAGATCTTTCCTGGGTTGAGGACTAAGCAAGAACTGCTGTGCCTCTAATATGGTAATTGGTGACTCAGATGAGGTGCACAACTGCATTTACTAAATTAAAAAACCTAAAAAAGTTAACTGTGCCTGTACTGAGCAACAGAACTTGACCTATAATATCCCTTTTTTACTACCTAAACATAGTGGTAATTTCTTGCCACACACATTCTTCTTGCTTTCTCCTATTTATTGTTGCATATCCTGTAAAATACATGCTGCTCATTCACTGTCACCTTGTTCTGTCTCACCTTGCTGTAAGTGAAGGCAGTGACAAACCTTCACTGACCTCGAAAGGCGCAGGATTTGTCCTGAGATGCCTAATCCAAAGCAGGACTCCCTCTTAATTCAGTAAGCTTTGGATCAGACCTAGAAGGGCTCTTAGCAGAATCAAGAAGTGGCAAGACACAGTCACATATCAAAACCACATCCGAGTGTTTATCTCACATTTCTAATCTTTGATGTGAAAGGGATTAAAAAGCAAGCTGTTCCTGTCAACTGCTTGGATGCCACACAGGATCTAAATGACTGAACAAGCACCTATAGGATACCTATGCATATTCATATGGTTTCATTTCTTCAAAAGGGAGCTAATATTTGTGTTGGAGTCTTACGGTAATATTTCCTCACTTCGTTCCCAACTTGCCACTGTCAAAATCCCACCATCCTTTCAACTCCTACAGAGGAAAGAGGATGGTTGTGCCTCTTGTCTCAGGACAAATTAGAAACTTTTTTGAGCTAACACGAAATGAAAAATCTAAAAGAGATGTTATCTAAAGCCTCCAGATAAAACCTTCCACAGATCCTAACCCAGTCTGTTTCAAAGTGCATCCAACTGATTCCACCATATCTTATGCTACCAAAGGTCAAATGTGTTGTGATGGTCTTTGCTCTCCTTTATGCCATTCAGCCAAGTTTCTATAGCTGTCTGAGTTGCCACAGGCATATCTGACTATAATTTTGGCTCACATATGTATTTACAGACTGAAGGTGACTAGGCAGAAAAACTGAGTGCATTTATGATGGTGACTTCTAGCTACCAGAACCACAGAAACCACATCAAATGGCATTAACTCAGACAAAGGGCAATAGAAATAATGAAAATCATTGCAACATGTATACAAATGCAATGTAAAACTCCCTGTAGCAAGAAAGATCTATAACATTGAATCAAATTAGGGGATCAGGGGAAAAGGAAATAAAAAGGTAAAAAATAATTATTTAGACATCTTGGGAAATTAAAGAAACAGCCGCGTTCATCTGCAAAAAGCTGAGGAGAAATCTGCTCGGAGTGAGCAAAGGAGGATTTTCTTAAAAGCTCAGGGTCAGCCTAATTTCTTTTAATCAAATTCATGATGGGGCACTGTTAAGTCATAAGAATAATTTGGTGAATGGCAAGCAGTCATGCAAGTTTAACCATACTATATTTCTGCATTTATTCAACATGCAAATGAATGAAAGTGAGTTACAGGCAAAGAATCTAAAAATCAGTATATTACTTTTGTTTTATTCATCTGCTTCATCTTACTGTGTTGACTCCTACCTAGTCTTAGAAAAACACTAATTAGGCATATGTCTCAAGCCTTAGAAGCAACTGACTTCTTTTCTGTATATAAAAGAGAAAATATTTCACAAACAAATCTGCCTGCTGGATATCTCTGAGGCAGTGCTCACAGCCAGGTGATCTCTCAGGTCGCGTGCAGTGTGTTCCAGCAGTGTGGCTCAGACAGGAAATCCTCCTGCCCGGATCCAGGAGGAGAGGAGAGGTCTGTTATGGAACACACTGGTGATGTTTCAAGGCGTGCAGGACTGAGAAGCTGGTCCCTGAGTCCTGCAGGCAGGGCAGCAGCTGTGTCACAGAAGTGCTGGCGAGGGCTGATGGATGTTAGCTTGCACTAGGGGATCACAGTGTGTAACAGGGCCCCCCTGAACCCTTTTTGGCAAAACTTATGCCCATCTGCTTCCCCTCTGCACTTTCTCCTGGAGAGGAACATATGGCCGAGAATATGTATCTTGGAAGCAGAAAATTTATTCATGTAGTTTTCTAAAATATTCTGAATACTTTCATTTTTCTCCTATATGCTTTTATTCCAGTTACAAACCTTATTCTGCCATAGCATCGGGGTTTTTTAATAAATTCCTCACTTAAAAAGTTAGGTAGCTCACAATGAAAAATTAAATTTTTTTGTAAAAAAAGTGTATTGTACTTCAACAGTAAGAGTTACCATTGCAAGAAAAATCTTTGCCAGAATTCTCTTTTTTTTGTCCATTGCACCATCATATTTTAAAACTTACCTTGGTCCAAGACCATTGCATCCAGTAACAAACAACAACAGAAGAAAATAAAGCCACAGTTAAGCTTAACATGAACATCTAAACACCGAACTTTTTTGTTTTGAGTCATTCAAACTGGAGATGAGCTTCCAAAATTGACCTCACATTAATTAGTGCTTCACACCACAAACAGAACAACTAAGATTGCAAGATGCAAGAAAATCTTTCTTTTAAATACCAGTACCAACATCTGTGTGTGTAGTCCCATTTCCACAACCAGGGTAAACTTTTCCATTTTATCAGTGAGACTTCAGCCAACTTGCATGTTTGAAGACAGCAGAACTGGAACCAGGATTCACCTGAATTTGGTCTCACTTCTGACTAAATATATATAAACTTTACACAGATTTACATTTGTGTGTGTGTATGAATGCACAGAATATATACTTGTCTACATACATATACCTGTATACACATACATACACATAAATATAAATATATACATTTATATATATGCATTAATATTTTAGTATTTTTATACAAAACACTCTAATTCTTGATTTCAAAAATGTAGTGTAAGAGAAAACATGCCATAGTAAAACCATGCCAGACCAGCTGTTGACTCTTTGATAGCCCATCCAGCATGACCTACCAAACACTGACACACCAGATATGAAGTGCCTGTAACAGGACAAGCAATACTGAAATGGATGTTTGTCATAACCAAGTGCTTTTCTAACAAACAAGTAGACAAGGTACTCTGTCTGTACTTTCATCTAAGTGTTTCATATGGAGTCCATCAAGAATCACACAGATGTTTCTCATCACATACAGCAAAAGCAAAGCACAGTAGTTGCCTAAAAACAACTGAACTCAACAGGGTTCTTTCTGCTGATTTCAGTGGGGTTTAGGACAGATTTGAGTGTTTCCACTTAATGATATGTAGATTTTTAGATTCTTCTTTTCTCTAAATATTTCAGTGGATGCTGTTCTTTCCTGCAAGTCAGATGCATGGGTCACAAAACCATTTCCTCCTATCTTTGTATTAAGCCTATTGTTTATCCTACCTTTGCTGCAACAGATGAGTTGGGTTTCTCCAGCAAGTCCCAAAGCTTCTTCCTTTTCTCTGGGCAGCAGGTATTGTCAAACTCTTCCCCTTCTCTCTCTCGCAATGTCTCTGCCTCTCTCCTCAGTTCCTCATTCATTTGCTCTTTCTTTTGATGGTATCTTGCCTGGCAGCAAGATTCTAAATATATTTCATCAATCCCCCAATAATCAAGCTCCTGGCCAAAAGACAGAGCACACATTTCTTCCATCATATGTAGTTTCCCTGTCCTGTAGAAATTCAAAATGGAAGTGAAAGCCCCTGGGTGTCGATCAAAAAAATACTCATTTTCATTCAGATTATAGTCATCACATACTTCTAGCAGAGATTCATGGGTATTGCAGTCTCTGAGCTTTCCCAATCGTGTCCTTGGAAGCCTGTCCAAAGTCCTCCATAGCACTTCATGGTTGAGTCCACCAACATTTATTTTAACTCTCCGCGAGCAGGCTTTGCTCCTAATGATCTCCACTGGTTCCGGAGGGAGGGAAAGGGTGGACTTCGAAGACTTTTTGGTGATCCCTGGTGGAGCTTTCTCAGCCATTCTGAAAAAGGTGAAGATGTACCACCAGTGTCTTTAGGAAAAATGAGCTTGGAGACTACGAATATTTGGGCAGAATCCTCTTCAGACAGACAGCTCCATTCCTGAAGCTAAAAAAGACAAAAAATTAGCATATTGCCATGTACCAGGCATCCCCCTAGCTTGCTCTTTCTCTTTCCACACTTTCATATGCAGATGAAAATTTAATGATTGCTATTTGCCTTCTTTATAGTGATACTCTTTGTGGTAACATCCAGAAGCACTGAAACAACTGGAACAGCTAAGAGCACTATATTTAAGCAAAGGAAAAACCCACTGGATTTTCTATATTTCTGAAAAACAACTGTGACAATTTGTACAAAGGACTTTGGTTTTTTCTTCTTTTTTTAAGAATTAGTTTTTGATGCAGCTGTATTAGCTTAATCATATTACTTACCTTTCAATGTGTGAGATGTGCAAATTAAAAGATTGTAGGGATATCTATAAGTAAAGACAGAGGCTAGTCCACCTTTTATTGAAAAAAAATAAAATACTAATAATATCATGAGATACTGAAACTCAATAAAACAATCAGAGCATATCAAAATCTCCAAATCAAACTGCTTTCCTCCTTGTCCCAATTCAAATCTTAGTTTGCTGCATTATTTCATGAGTAAATATTACTCACCAAAGAGTTCGACTTCCATCCTGAGAAGTTGTATTTTTTAGCACCACACAGCACTGCTTCACAAATGGGTCAAAAGAATCTCAAGTCTTTTGTGGCCATCTGACCAGTAACACATGCTATATAGGCAAGGGCTGTGCATACTGTTCTCTGGATCCTCTGAAGCTCCTCTCTGCCCCACTGTTCACCTGTTAAATTGCTGCAGACATGACTGCATGACAGCAATCATGAGTGACCTCAGTTTCAATAATCCACAAGTGCATCCTCACTCACTGCGCCCAGTGCTTCAGTGAACTCTGAAATGCAGCTGTTTGTCACTAAATGTAGAATACCAGTATCAATCAGGAAGGAAACCCACCCACCAGCTCCACTGCTGCCAACTGTCAGACACAGTGCTTAAATATTAACCTAGCAATAGTATCATGGCCCAAAGAATGCTTAGGCAAGGCTTCTGTTCCAAACTTGGAAAGTCCTCCTTAGTAACTTCCCAGAGCTGACATCTCCTCCTCCTCTTCTCAGCAAATCAACAATTCAACAGTCTGGGGATTTTTTATTTGCTTGTTTTGTTTTGCTTGAAGTAAAATAAGTCCAGCAATGAAAATAATTTGAAGTGTACAAGAATTTGATCCTCTTTGCAGAGTAAAGCATGGAAGTTGTGCTGGTAGGGACTGTTACCTATAAATACATCAAGAGTAAACACCTGGGAGGGGTGTACTATTTGTACTGAAGTACCAGTTGGCACAAGAACAAATGCAAGTACAAACTCACCATGAGAAAAGGGAGAACTTTGAAAGAGAATTAGAAGGTCACATAGACCAGATCCTCAGCAGAGCAGAGAGGATCTAGAATAACCCTTTACTAGAAGTATCAGGAAAAACAAAGAATAATTCCAGCATGTCATCTGACATGTCCATGACAGTATTGACTATGTTGCTGGTATAAAATCAAAATTGCTAAACTTCATTACATCTAAAGGTTAAAAGTTCCTTCGCCAATAGATAAAATAAAACTCAGTCAACTACAATTCAGGTACACCAGACTATCATGTCCAAAAACATCAGAATAGAGGAAAATTACTTATCGGAGTAATACTTACATCTTAAGATTTTCTTTTATTTCTAGTTTTCCTTTGTTCATAAGCTAAACGATGGCAACAGCCCAGAACACCACCATTTCAGTTTCCAATTTCACTGCCAAGCTGAACTTACTTCAAAACTGTGATGGTCAAAATACTCTGCATCTTCCTATCCTGCCTCCAGCACTTATCTCCCCGTGCATCCCAGAGCCCTTCTGTGCCTAATTACATATAGGTTTAAGCCTGCAACATTCACCTTCATTCACGAAAAAGATAATCTGATAACTTCACTTGCAAAGATAAACGTCCTATCAAAATCAAAGCCCTGGCATCACTAGGTTTACATAATTTATATCCCTTTCTTTTGTGTTTGTTTTGTGGTTTGTTTTTTTTTCTCTTGACCTTAGGCCAATTATTTTCTCTGGTTTTACCCTCCTCCTCACTGCCTTATATGCAAGGGGATGATGGTGAGACTTCTGAGATGTGTAGGACTCCAGTCATTGCAAGATCTCACTTAAGCATTTCCTGGTGATCTGTGGTGCATTTATCAGTCTTCTGACATACAGACAGCAACACAAACAGTGAACAGTTACGAGAGGATATTTCTCTACAGAGGAAATATTTGCAAAGTTTATTTTTAAATAATCCTTTTAGACTCCAATGCACAATGATATTTCTCCTTCAAAGGTTGTCTTATATAAGAAAACACAAGAATTTAAGAAATTCATAAAGAGGTTCTGTCATCCTTCATGAAATCAGTGGATTCTTCAGGCATTTTCTAGAGAGGTTCACTAGTTCATTCACTATGGTATCCCAGGGATTTATTTTTCAGTTTTTAAAATGAAAATGTGTACCCTATTATTAGCAATACAGAGTAAAACACAATAGAAATCAAGCATCTCATCTCATTAATCTTAAGCTAACCATATCCTTATTTATTTTTCTGAATTGCAGAAACAAAAGATACACAAGATTATGCATTGTTTTAACTTTTCTGCAGTGTAGTTGCCACACATATTTTTTTAAACAATGCAAAAACTCTAGTGTCACCATGACTGGTGTAAAGTTGATAAAACATTTTCTCATTTTTCTGTATAATTATCAGTTGCATCTTGCTGCTTGAGGAAATGTGGTTTTTCTAAAGAACTTTAAAAATCCTGGTGGCAACATTGCAGTCAGCAGTGAAACACTATTTAGTGTTGAGAACGTGCTATGTGTATAAGTATGTACCACACGCAGCATCCTGAAAAGATTTTTAAAAAAAGGGCATTTTCCCAAGTGAAGAATCTTGAACCATGAGGGTGATTTTTTACGTTTTTTACAGAACTCTTTTCATTGAAATAGACATTGAAGAAGAAGAATGTATAATGTATAACTTAAAAATAAATAAATGAATTATTTTAGTTTCCTTTCTAGTGCTTTTCTTCCCACCTTCCTAGTTTCCTTTCTAAGTGCATTTTTTCCCACCTTCCTTCATTCTTCATATCTTGTTTAGTTCTCTGATGATACTTTTTAAAACCTTTTTTCCTGTGCAGCTTCTCCCCAAACCTTGGCTAAAAAGCTGAGTTTTAACTGTGCCTTTAACAAAAACATCATCAATAGCCTCTACTTGCAGAATCATAGTGTCCCTTTTCCATCTCCTTTGGGCACTCTCCAAGAGCTTTATATTATTATATTGTGGCACCCAGAACTGCCCCCAACACCTGAGGTGAGGCAGCCCCAGTGCAGAGGGACAATCCCCTCCCTTACCCAGCTGGTGATGCTGTGCCTGGACGTGCTTGGCCCTCCTGGCTGCCAGGGCACTGCTGACTCATGTTCAACTTTCTGCTGCCCAGGACCCTCAGGACTCTCTCCATGGCACTGCCTTCCAGCCTCTCACTCCCCAGTCTGCACATCCATCCAGGGCTGTCCCACTCAGATGGAGAATCTGGGCACTAGTCCTTGTTGAACTTCATATGGTTGGTGATTGCTCATCTCTAATTTGTCAAGGTCTCTCTGCAGGGCCTCCCTGCCTACAAGAGAGTCAACAGCTCCTCCCAGTTTCATATCACCTGCCAACTTGCTTAGTGTCCCCTCCAGTCCTGCATCCAAGTCATTTATGAATATGGTGAAGAGCACAGGGCTGAGGATGGAGCCCTGCAGAACCCCACTAGTGACAGGTCAGTCTGATATCACCCCATTCACTGTAACCCTTCGTGCCTGACTCATGAGCCAGCTGCTCACCCATCCCATGATGTGTTTATCCAGCTGTGGGCTGGACATTTCACCCAGAAGGATCCTGTGAGAGATGGTACCAAAAGCCTTACTGAAATCCAAGAAAGCATCCACTGCTT
>VWYP01019773.1:219-16987 GCA_013400435.1 Pycnonotus jocosus
GCTACAAATGCTCCTCCAATATTATCTTTCCCTGTGTGTGTGCTATTTACTTGCTTAATATGTCACATTTGTAGAGTTCTTCAGGATTTTTTGTCTAAAATAAAATAACTATTAATGGCATCCCTCATAAAAGCAGACACGTCAGCTTTAAAAGACTTATGGTACACTCATGTTTTTGCTGTTGACTTTTGATAAAGTATTTCAATATAAAGCTTTTACCTTCAAGGTCTGTTTCTTTTTAGAAAGCCACACAAAAAGCAAAATTTCTCTGAGATGGACAATTATATATAATTATTATATATATATATGGTCTTCAATTTTAATTTTATTTTCCTGCTTTTGTATGAGGGGTTTATCTTTTCCCCTCTCCCTTCCACACTGATGAATTTGCAGTCTGGAGTCAGCAGATACAATTTAAAAGACAGGACATCTGGAACAATTTTTAATGATCAACAAAATATACTGACGAGAAGTTTATTACCAAATGTGTTTAGTGCTGAAGACAGTCAGTAAGTCCACTGGAAGAGGCACTTTGGGGGGATTTTAGGAGCACTTTGAAAGTAGTGAGTAGCATTAATCCCTAGTATTCAAGAGCACTATGATCTGCTCTCATACCAGCAGGAGGTCTAGCACTCTCGAATGGGCTTCCTGCCCATCAGAACCATTACATGTAATACCTCCTGAGCCCTGATGGCTTTTTGACAAATCCTCACTTGCCTGCAAGAGATGATGTTTTGGGTCTTTGGCCAGCATAGGTGAGTTTGTCAGAGGTAGACTTTGGAATAAGGATTTTTAAAACTATGAAGACATTTGTTTGTACCCAATTGTGTAGATAAGTTCTGGGAGGGAGATGGGTTACTACTGCATAGAGTTAATAAAAAAAGAAACAGATCTGAAAAGTTGGAACCTACAGATTACTATCAGCTGTGGTCATGCATTATCAAATACTAGTTTAAAGCACATTGATGCAAGAATAGTTGTGTCAGGAGAGAACATAGGGTCATTTAGCCAATATCATGTCTCCCACATTTTCATTAGGAAGCTTCACTGCATTATCCTTCTGATTGAGTGGATATTCTAAATCTCTCCTTGAACATACATAAAAATTTACAATCTGCAATTGTGTCAGCAGAGTTCCAGGGTTCAGCCAACTGTATGGAGACTCCTGTTCCTTTGTCTATTTTGAACTTTACTCCTGCCGTCTTCATTTGATGATTCCTTCCTACAATTTTTATATATACTTTAGATACAGAAGATACTGTCAAAGATGATCCAGTTCATTGGCTTTCACTGGTTTTGACTGGGTATGAAGGAATCACTTTCTGTTAATTTACATTTACTTTTATTTCTTGCAGCCTGACAATTCAAGGAGTAAATATAGATGAATATTTAAAAATTAAGTCCCCAGCTTACAGACTTCAGTAATGCAGAAAGGCTCTCTGTGCACAGAAGTGATAGACCTATGAAATTCTGTATGATTGTCCAGTAAGAAGTCAAATAAAGATATTCTTTGCTCAGAACTACTACTACATTAAGAATGTAACCTGTACAATTTGCATGACAATACTGCCCTGCAAAAACATTTCTTCCATTCAATTTCTACTTATTTTTAAAATAAGAACTTTAGTTCAGATTTAAAACCTTTTCAGACACTTTCCCCAGGCAATTTCAATAGATAATTCTCTATATTTTGGAGAGGAGGTATTCAGTTCATGTCTTTAAGTGCCTTTTATTCAGCTTTGCTCTGAGTACCTCTGTAACCCTTTGCCTAATGTAATTCCTGGCTCCTGATTTATACATGTTTTGTTTTTACTATTTTCATAGTTAATCATGACAGCGCTAGGGACTTTTCACCAAGATAGATTTTCTGAGGCATACAATTTGATTACAGCAATGCAAAAAGAGCTGCCTGTAAATAAGAACAACACAATCTGTGTTAGCACAAGTTTATTTAACTATTCTTTAAAAATAAACTTGTGATTTTTTTTCCTTATTATAAATATTGCTCCAGATTTTGCTATATAGACCACCAGGTTCCTATCACTTGGCACACTCCTGAAGGTACAACATCTTTGTTTACCATTAAATGTTAATTCCTAAAATAAAGTTGGTATACAGAATGTGTCTGGAGAGAAATATTTTGTCAAATTAAGTTTAGAATTGTTAATACAATATGCTTTTTCTACAGGGTGCTAAGGATATAAACCACTTTCTTTTGAATAAAGAAGTGGTAAGAAAACTAAATAACAAGATCAATTTATAGGCTGTTTAAAAGACATGTTCACTGGAAATGGATTTCTTCCTCATGAAGTAGAACTATCTGTCTTGAATATTATGAAACAAAATAGCAAACTAAATTCCTTGCTAAAGTGCTTTCAGCAGGCCAAAATCCGTGTCTGAAATCTGTTGCACTGTGAATCCCCATAACATAGAATATTATAGTGAAATTCCCACAAACTTTTAAATTATTCCTTTATATCAGTGTAGACAAAACCAAACAGAATTACTTCATAAGACGAAATCATTAATATGCATAGATTTGTTTTTGTTTTATTTCCTACCTTTTTGTTTGGGAAATCCTTTTGTAATTGTGATATGTCTCATGCCACATCCTATTCCTAATATTGGAAGATCCAATACCTGTATCATTTATACTGCAGTGCATGGCTATAAACCAAAATTCTTTTTAAAACAGTTCCTGAAATATTCATAGACACTGACTCTATATATCATTTCCCTCTTTCCCATGTTTGCCCTGTATGAGCATATCCCTCATGTAAGCCATTGCAGCAAGGTTTTAAAAGGACTTGCTAGTTAAACCTCTCATGTATACTGTTCTTCCTGGAAAAAAATACAGGAACAGGAAATAAGGAATTTCTAACTGCTGGGAATTTGTTTCTCTTCTCTTTGGCCTTCTGTCTTCAAAATATTAAGTTTGGTTAATTTTTGTTTTACAAAGGTAATTTATTTTTTTTTGAGTATTGGGTTAAAATTCCCACTAGGTTCCGAAAGGAGATGGAATTCTTTCCATTGGCCTCAGTGGGAGGATATTAAATGACATATTCTGTATGGCAACATATTTGAGTTCTGGATCTTATATTTGTTTCTCAGTGCAAAGAATTGGGAGATTATTAATTATCTTACTAGTCTTATTTTTCACTTACTGAATATCAAATGGGCAAATTATTTATCTAAGTCATATACCGTTCAGTTCTGGAGATAAGATTTACCCCTGGTGTGGTAAATAATACCAGAATTTAGAAAAAGCAAGCCTTAATGTAATTCCTGACTAACTGAGTGGGATTTTCTTTCCTCCCTGCGTCTGGAGAATGAGAAGAGAGTACTGGGCAAAACCCTGGAAAGGCCAACCACCCACTCACAGAACCAGAAACATACATAGGGTGTTAACAACTGGAGACTCTTTGCCAAGAGGTACATAGCAAGGAGTGCCCATTTGTCACCCCTACACTATCTCTAGAGGTTTGCTGCCTGCCAAGAGGTTGCAGACATAGTGTAACAGAGAGGCTGCTGAGCCTGTGACTCATTCCTTTTTTCCTAAGCAAGATTGAATAATGCTGGAATGAAGTTATCCAGAAACATCAAAAGACTTTAAGTCCCTTAGAACAGTCCCTTTTATATTGTCCCTCTTCCACCCTTCCAGCCAGAGGAGGGAATTTGAGAAACAGGAGCTGGATTGAACAGGTGAATGGCTGTCTTAATAGCTGGGGTAATGCTCTGGCACTGTGCTGGGTTTGCCCACTAGCGTATGGAGGCTGTCTGTTCTCAGGAGTGCTCTGAGAAACAGCACGGCTTGGTCTCCATAGCACAAGATGTTTTGAGGTGCAGGCAGAAGCAAAGATGAGGGAGAGGTCTTCTGTGTGGTTTCCAAAGAGGCTTACCCCCAAAGAGGTTCAGGGATGAAAATCCCCACACCCTTCTGTGCAGGGACTTTTATATAGGGGAGATTCTAGGGGCAGGTACAAATAATTGTCCAATAGGGAAAGAACTGGGGAGGAGCACAAGGCAGGGTTTGCAACACTGAAACCCATGAGCAGGCACAGGGGAAGGGGAACAGTTTGAACAAACCAATAGGGCTTCCGGAACAGGGGATTTCCAGGGGATTTCCCAGAGCAAGGGGCTGGTACGAGGTGAGATTGACAGCTCAGTAGGAGGAGGGACAGGGAACATTCTGTATCAGGGGCAGGACTGGGGCAAGATGGACAACTAGATGGGAGGATACAACTTAGACTGATCCGACAATACGGGGGAAATGGAGCAAACCACTGGAAATAAAAACGCACTGCAACAATGCTCAAACTCTTAGCCTTTGTGGTTTTTGAGACACACAGGTCACAAAGGTCAACACTTTTGAGAAGCTGGACCTGTTTGCAGCTGATAGAACTCAAGTGTTGAAGTGTGAGCAAGAACGTCCTGGGCAATAAACTGGATTTGATATGGAAAAAGAATGATGTTCTAAGAACTCAAGAAGAGCAAAAGGCTATTGGGGCATTAGGAAACAACAGGGAAGCAAGTGTGAAATCCCTTGAGGGAATTAGAGTAAGTTCCTCTGGAAAGGACATGGTGCCAATAGTCCAGCCAAATGCATCTATACCAGGGCAAGCAGCAGGGGAAACAGACAGGAGGAGCTGGAAGGTTCCTAAGAGCTCAAATATGAGCTGATTACTATGACAGGAACTCAGTGGGATAAATTCTGTGATTGGAGTGCTGTGATAAATGGCTACAAATTATTCAGAAGTAACAGCTGCAGAAGAGGCAAGCTACTGGGTTCTCCATGCTCAAACTGGGATTCCTTGAAGGTATCTCTTGAGGAGGAGAAAGGCACAGGTCAAGACTTTATGGGTGAACAAAGCCAACAAAGAAAACTTTGTTTTCTATAAACAGATATAAAAATGGAGTTGATGCCATTATATTGTAATTATTTTGCTCTTTTTTTAGTTTATTCATCATAAATGTGAGACATACTCCTTTTTTAAAGTTTGTTTCTCCACTTTTCCCCCTCAAAATATCATTAACAGCTCTATGCTAAGATATGTTATGGCAACCATGAAGCTCTTCTTTCTCATTTTGCTAGGAAGAGCAAAAAGGGCAGTGTGGCTGTTGCTCATCTAACTGCACATTTCCTGCTTGACAGGAGAATGTGATATTCATTGGATCGCTGCACTGCTTTGCACAGCAGTACTATTGTTCTGGCTGCAGCATCTATTTCAGTAGATGTATTCAATTTTTGGATAAAGGCTAAAAAAAGGAAAAATGTACAATAAATCAAAGTGTAGCAGTGTTACACATGGTTTATCATCTGATTCTTCAGGCACTGTATCCTAATTCAACACAATTTGCAACTCAGATTCATCTTTTCTAATATGTTGTACATCCTAATGGTCTTTGAAAGAGCTATGTGGTATCAATCTACAGTTTTTCACCTTAAACTTAACAGCAGAAAGGTGTAGCATTTATGCTACTGTGGACCATTCTTGATACATACATGTTTGATTGTGAATGTTAAGTTTATTTTGTTCCTTTATCAAACCCTTGCCTAAACTCAGTGAAACAGATTCTGTACTCCCCAGTTTTATGTCTATGTGATTTTCCACAACTTTAGAGTTCTCTTTGTTCTGAGGTCAGAATCTGGTGCTCATCCTTTGTCGCTACTGATTTCAGCTCAGCCAATAATCAGCAGCCTGCATAGTGACACTTCCTAGTGATTGCCCATACCCATTTACACAGTTGGTGTCTGGTTGAGCCAGATTTTGTGATTTCCACACATAGTGATTTTCTTCCATGCCATTATTAGTATTTGATAGTATTGTTAGACTAGAAATCTTTAAAAACAAACAAACTAACATAGGCTTAATATACAAAGACATTCATAATACAATTAACCACTGTTATTCATAATACCATTAACCAGCATAATACAATTGTGAATAATACAATCATAATACAATTAACCACCATAATACAATTACATATTCTGTACTTAATCTGACATATGCAATACCTACGTAGTAGAACAATTGTAACCAGGCAAGCACTGTTTTAGAGAGTTTGTAATTTAACATAACACAATGAATAAGAGTAACAAATGGGAAGAGGAAAGAACACACAGTGTGTACAATAATTATGGCTCTTATGATTAGGTTACAGAGTTTGAGGACTCTTTTCACAGAATCAGCCGAATCATTTAGGTTGGGGAAGACCTCTCAGACCATCAAGTCCAACCTTTGGCCAATTACCATCTTGTCAACTAGACCACAGCACTAAATGCCACATTTACCCTGAGATTGTTTAGGTGATATATCAAGAAATGCAAAGCCAAAATAAAAACAGTAAACCCCCTTTTATAAACAGATACTGCAGTGAAATTTTGCATTTTATGATCTGCAGTTTAAATTAATTTTTGATGAATGTGTAAGGTTTTATTTCTTAAAAATTAGTTTTAATTTGACCTGAATATAATTGCTCTTGGGATCTTTTTCTCAAAGGTACTTTTATAATTCTTTATTTACATGCTGGTCTTTTGCTTTTTATTTAATATTTAACTGATAGCTAAACCTCTTTTTCATATTTTTGTCCTATCTATGACCATTTATATAGGGCATAGGCACTGGCTTCTTTAAGCACAGATGGAAAGAAATGAATAGTGCTAAACTCACCACACCATTGTTTGCTCATTGCAATTCAAAATTACTGCTCAGGATAACATAATATTTTGAGCTTGGGTTTAATGCAATACAATAAGTCAGGATCACTACAGTTTGGTTTCTTGTATCTATTACCAAGATCAGAATGCTTCAGTGTTAGTAGCTGCTGCTGCAACTTTGTTAATTTGCTGTTACTCTAAAAAAACTGTTTTAATATTGTGACGGTGTGTTTTGTTATGACATTAGAATAAATATATGGTAAGAATAGGAAATTATGTTCATTAATCTAATTTCTCAATTTATTATGGATCCAACTTTAAGCTACTCAATGCAAGAGGAATAAAGACAAAACAGAGTGCAGCAGAGGAAAGGCTGCTGGTGTGGCCAGGAGATGGAGAAAATGGCATTCAAAAGGGAGGCTGAGGTAAATGGGCTGGCTTGGCATAGAGAAGGGCTCAGGCATGGAGCAAACACCCATCAGACTACCACAGTCCAGAGGGTCATTGCAGAGGGGAGGTAGACTGTTTCTCCTCAGGGGTGCCCAGTGAAACATTTAAAAGCAGCAGTAATAAATTGCACCAAGGGATAACTTGTTGGGCAAAAGAGAGAAATTCTTCCTGTGGGGTGGTCCATCACTTGCAAGAGCTGTGCATAGACTCTGGAGAATATCCAAAAAGAGAGTGTGCCCCAATTCCACCTGAACAACCAGATCTAGCTTTGAAGCCAGCTGTGATGGGATAAGGATATCATAACAGATAACTTGTAGAGATGATCTTCATTTTTTTTTCTCAATAGGGATCACAATTGTGATTTTAACTACCCATTTGTTTAAGAAAATAATGCAGTGGGTAGGAGTCTATGGGGTGTATCTCACCCTTAGTACTCTTTACATGGCCTGAAGTCACCAAGCAGAATTTCATATAGGAGGCTGTACTTGAATACCTTTCTTTTCTCTTAAGACTTGTGATAATCCCAACCTTGCCTCACCCGGTAAGTGGTGGGTAGGTACTGCTTGGGACAGCACTTGAAAGGTGAAGTGCCACTGGGCACAAAGAGGAGGTGAACAGAGCATGGTAAATTCCTAAAGTATCTCAGCTGCTGTTTCAGGTCACACTGTCTCAGCACTGAGCACAGGGAAAATGCAGCTAGGTCTTGGTATGTGGGATAATACCAGGGAAACAGGGCTGAATGGACTTTAGATAGAAGTGCTTATAATGAAAGCACACTTTAGTTCTAGGAAGGTTACCACTGTGTTCTTGAAGACAAAGAAGAAAACCAACTCCATATTAGAAGAGAGTGACACATACAGCAAATTTTTTCAGAAATGTTTCAACCTATTAGTGTGTCAGAAAGAAAGCTCCAGATGGATCCACTGATCCTGTCACAGCAAAGAGTAAGAAAGGAAAGGTAGACAGACAGTCTGTGGGCCCAAAAATATGCCAGGATAAGTTTTCCCAATGCAGCTGAATTCTTCCTGGAGATCCCATCTATGACACAACCCGGTTCCTCAGCGGTTGCATAACTTAGGGCTGAATCTAACTTAAGAAATGTCAATGCTTTTCCTAGGAGATTTTGATAGGAATGACAGAAAGATAATTACAACATTTAATGGACTGTGAGGTGTGTGTATTATTT
The DNA here is from genome assembly GCA_013400435.1 of Pycnonotus jocosus. Lineage (NCBI taxonomy): Eukaryota > Metazoa > Chordata > Aves > Passeriformes > Pycnonotidae > Pycnonotus > Pycnonotus jocosus. The sequence goes on from VWYP01019773.1 coordinate 8,517, forward strand.
ATGTATACTGAACTCTCAAGGTCAAGATAAGAAATTGTTGTCAATGTATGCCATTAGAAAGAGTACAACAAATATTCAATCTTATAAAATTAAATTGTAGAAACTGTTTTCTTTAAATGAAGTTTCATTTTAACAATTTTTATCTCCAAGCTATTTGTAAGTAGCATTTTGTAGAGATTTCAATATTAGGTTATGTTATTCAATGGGAGCACAGAATGGAGAGGCTTGTGCTGGAATGCTGTTTTCATGCTTGATGAAGCCTGAAGAACTTAAGCTTTTTGTCAAGTCCTGAAAGCCAGTTCAATATAGCCCTTAATACCTGGAACAGAGTGAGGAAATGAGGGAATAAAGTTTTTCTTCCTTATCACCACTAGAAAAGATAGTTTTCACAGATGGCAATTTATTTCTTTTACTAGCACAGTCTATGTGACTAGAAATTGTTAAGACAAGTATAATAACACTTGATATTCTTAGAAGATTATTGGATAGAGACTTTCAGCTCCAGTTTACTAGCATGAATCCAGTCAAGGTGGAGCTTCAGTGTTGCCTTCAAATGAATGTGTCTAAACTGAGCTGAACTCACTGTTGTGGATTAAGTGTCTACTGTACAACTTCTGCGTAGCAGAACTCATAACAATAATGAGAAGATGATGTGGCTTCTACTTTACAAACAAAAAACCTGGAAGATAATAAGTTTTGGAAGTATGGTTGCCATCTGGGAAGATGAATCCAGGTTCTATTTGGAATATATCATGCTACCCACTTCAATTTTTCTTCCTTGAACATAGTGACCCTGAATCTATATAAATAATAACAGGTTTCATACCAATTCCTCCAGCAATGGAAATATGCTACATTTTTCTCCAGAACAAAAAATAATTATGTGAAAATTGAGTGGGGTTTTTTTGTGTTGTGTTTTATTTGTTTCCTTGCAAATTGAGAGCATTTTTAATTGGGTCAAGCATAATGAAAAAAAAGAATAGGAAGAGCAGCGTTATCAAATGCTGAATGATATCACAGTGTTCTTGAACAGCAGGTGTCTATAAAAAGGCAAATCATAAATTAAGGACAATATATATGCTGTGATAATGGAATTTTACTTGAAGCAGCTAACATATTTGTGAAAGTAATGATGTTTATTTCATTTCTCTTTCTCATAGGTGTGTGTGTACAAGTAGCCTCATTAATAATATTTAGATGCCCACACTGGAGGAATGCACACACTATACAGCACACTAGACATCAGAATATGCATACTGAATATTGCAAATGTGCCTATTGTGTCTTTCCCTGGATTAGTTACCACAGAAATATATAAATGAAAAATTGCTACATTTGTTATTAGTAAAGGAATGAAAGTAGGATAATGCCATTAATATTGTGTAGGTGAAGCTGAAATAACCTGTGCAATACTTTTAGAGGAATTCTGTTGCTATCCAGACTCTGATTAGTTGCTCCTGGTTGTTGCCTGCATTTAAGTATGATGACTTCTTTATCAGAACAAAACTATTTGTTTTCTTGAAGTGCTGCTAACTAGCAATGGAGGGGAGATTGAATTTCTGTACTTTCTGCCAAATCTGTCTTTCTTGCATATGTATGATGTCAATAAAACAGTAGAATAGTATAGCTGATATAATTAATGTAATTTCTTCTGGTGTAGCTTGAAATTATGCTGAAGGTTTCTCTTAGTTCAGGAAAGAAAAATAAAGCGCCAGAAGGGCTCAGAAATGTTCCTTTTTTATTGGTCCTTTTGCCATCTTCTGCAGCATCCATAGAGAGTGAATCTATCACTATTTACTTCACTGATATTGAGTGCTTTTGTGGACTGCTAGTTCTTTTGTTGCTTCCTTTATGTGAGAATTTAAGAGAGGAAAGCATGAAAAAATCTTTGAAAAGACTTAAGAAGTTTTGAATTTTTTTCACTTTCTTTTTTAATATTGCAAAACAAACAAGAAGTTTTGAATTTTTTTCACTTTCTTTTTTAATATTGCAAAACAAACTCAAACATTTCAAAAACATATGAAAAATATAATTTTTAAATAATTTGTTTTCTGTTTCTCAGTTAGACAACAACAGGAGTATTAATTGGTAGTATTTACAAATTTATTTTAAATACCTCAATGGATAATTTTTTAGTTATTGGACAGGCCTGTACAAGATTGCCTGTTTATGACTGACCCCATGTTTTAACTCTAGCTGACAGCTAAGTGCCACACAGCTGTTAGCTCTCTTCTCACCACGTTCCAGGACGATGGGTAGAATCAGAAAAATATAAGACCTGTGTGATGACAAAAGGACAGGTTATTTATTGAAATAAACTAATATATACTACTAGCAGTAATGGAAAGGGAGATAGCAAAGAGAGAGAAGTAAAACACCAGATAAACAAGTGGTAGACAACACAAAGTCTCACCAGCTGCTGACTGATGGCCAGCCCATCCACCAGCAGTGATTGGCTCCTCCTGGCCAGCTCCCTGAGTTAATATACTAGGCATGATATCCTGTGGTATGGAATACCTCTTTGTCCAGTTCAGCTTCCTTGGCCATGCTGCCACCCAGCTTCTTGTGTATCTGCTCACAGGCAGAGCACAGGACACTGAAATGTCCTTGATTTAGGGTAAGCATTAATTAGCAACAAATAAAAGATCAGTGTATTATCAACAATATTCTCATATTAATCCCAGAACACAGTAGTAATAGTATCAGCTACTACAAAGAAAATGCACTCTATATGGCAGCCCTATAAAATGCCTGTTGAGTTCCTTCCATTGAGTGACTTTGGGTTCCAACTGCTTTAGCAGTCTTTCAGGAAAAATTGTGTATGGCGCTAGAATATTGCATGAAGTTCTGGTCCCATCGCCACTGTGCTAGTCCAGTTTTACCAAAGTTCATCTTTCATTAATCTGGGTGATTTTTATAGTAATATTCTTGATATGGTGGCCAAAAGTGAGATGAGCTCAGATCCCCACATCTGTAGTGGTGGAAAAGGAGGCTTGTAGCTCCAAGATAAGTGATAATATATAATATTTTATCATAATTAACAGAATACAGCATAATTAGTTTGCTATTCTCATCAAGAATCAAATCTCTTTGGGGTACATCATGGATTTTCTCATCCTTCTACCTGTGAAGTCCCTCCCTGTCCTTGAGTAAAAGCAGTTCCACAAATGGATTTTCCTCTGCCTGAGTCAGGAATAACCCAGAGTGGCTTTCTCAGAATATTTTCTAAGTGCACTATGGGAACTTTGTCCCTTACTACAGTATATAAAAGTTTTGACTGGGCAGGGCCAGCTTGCTGACTGGTCCCCAAGAGCTGACTAGCCCAGCAGCTCTTACTCAATGTCTATCCCAGCATTTGAAGATCTCACCTCCCACTGCTCTCAATGTAGTTTTTAACAGTCCATGGCATTGTTTGATTTTGATGGATGGATGCTACAAGGCATCCCCATGTTTACTTTTCAGCCATCATTCTCCACACAAGAGGGGCTTTAAGCAAGAGCTGCTTGACTTGCTTAATTGCAGCAGGTGTTTTACATTCATGAGTACCCTGTGCCAGTGTCCATGGCTACGTTCATCTCTCAGCCATCAGCCCATGTACAGGCTGCATCTCCTCCCTGATGGCTCAAAGTATCATGGACTCGCCAACCTAAAAATAATTCAGTGTTATGTTGCCAATCCAGATCCACCTGAGATGCTTTAATCCTGGCAGTCTCATTCATCTGCTGGTTATTTCAGTATCTTTCAGTGGTCCAGCTCCTGTGTACGTGAACGTCAATGTGATATACATTCACATAGGGTTTCCACAGGGGCAGGAATATCTTGCCACAATGAAGTCCTTTAAAAATTTGTCTTTCTTACCCTCACTACTTTAACTGGTAGAAAACTCTACTCAAGCATATCTCAATTAGTTCAGTATTCTTCTCAGTGTATAGACTATGTCACCATTTTGAAAGGATGATTGGTTAATATTTTTTTTCTTTAGTTATCCACTATGAGCAAATTCTATAAAATAAAATAGTCCTCCTTATAATACTACTAAAAAAAAATTCATGTTAATGCATGCTCTTATAGAACATGCATTAATTAATCTGCAATTCAAATATTTTTTAATGTCATGTTTAAAAAAGGAAGTAAAATTGATCTCAGTTACAAACCAGAAGAACACTGGAGACAGTAAATAAAAACTCAACACAGGAAAAAGGTCTTCAAAGCATATTTCTTTGTTAAACTATCACTGTTAACCTATAAAAATTGTGCAAACACACAAAAATATAATTCTATTATCATAGGCATGAATTTGCAAGTTTCAGTCAATATCTTTGATGCTCTCTCTTGGCTGGAATAATATTCTAATCATAACACAGAATTATGAATTCTGCACCAAAGTATTGCACCAAAGTAGACCTGGCATTTGTTAGCAAAATAGAAGGACATTTGACATAATCTAGTTGGCAGTTAGTTGTCTTATGAACACTTACTGCAGCTTTGTTAACAAATATCTGCATTCAAGTTATTTTTTAAAAAATCTGATAGTGACAAAGGGCAATACGAAGTAAGTTGCAAATGATTAGAGTAAAAAATCCTGACAGAGTCAGTAAGTGAAGCATCTAGTCACAAATAAATTGATTCTAGACAATAATCAGCACGAAATTTCAAGATCATGTTGCCATGTACCTAATTTTATGATAATAAGGAATGTAAAAGAGTGTCAGAAAAATATTAAATGGGGAAAGGAAAATGGCAATCAGTTAATATGTCACGGAAAAGAGACATTAAGTAGTAATGTTTTAATGTGAAACACGTGGACACAATATTGCCTCTTTTCTGTAACACTGAAAGTGTCACAAATTATTGCCAGACAGACTTCAGTTCAGTACATCTGAATAACAGCTGGTTCAAAAACGTGTGATAGACACAGATTAGCTGCTACAGTGTGCTATTTGCATTATTTTTCATCAGTCTGGTCAAGAGTTATAAGCAGCTGATAACTGTGATAATACCAGAACCTTAGCGAAAAGGTCTAATGTTTAATTTAATGATCTTGACTCTTGCACTATTCAGTGAGATGAAAGAAGTGGTAACTACCAGTTCAGTAGTTAATCATAAATGTTCTTTTCTAGAATGATAATATGTAATTCTCTTTTAAAGGTAACTGCTTATTGCAGAATAACTTCACTGAAACTTTTCGGTTTAAAATAGCTCAAAAAGAAAATATCTCAGGAATAACATTTAAGTAATGATGAAAGTGTCCCACAGGGCTCATATCCATTATCTCTTTTTTTTTTTTTCCTGATAATTCAGGTCATTGATCTCAGGTTTTTCTATGTACATTGGGAAAAAACAAACAGACCTTTAAGACCAGGATATCAAATGTGAAACACTTTTAAAGTGAAAGTTAGGCTTGTCTTTCAAAATCATGATTTGGAGGAGGACTTGTTGCTGCGCATTGATAAAAAACTGAGTGATTTGAAGATGAAATCAGAACTTATAGGTGTTTCTAACCTTGCTGGATTTCCCAATGAGTTTTGAAATTCAAAACTTTAAAAATCCCCTAACCCCAATGCATAGCTCTGGCAAGTGGTGGACATCCTCCTGGGAAGTTTATTCCTTTTGCCCAGCAAGTTATCCCTTGGTGCAATTTATTATTGATGCCTACTGACCTTTTGCTGGGCACTCCTGGGAAGAAGCAGTTTACCTCTTCTCTCAATCACTGTCAAGATTGTAGAAGTCTGAATTGAGTTTTAGCCTCCTCTTTGAATGTCATTTCCTCCAGCTCCTGACCACACCAGTGGCACTTCCTCTGTTGGACTCTCTCCATTTTGTCCTTATTCCTCTTGCACTAGGTAGGCTTGAAGCCAGATCCAGCATATTTCATACCCAGGTCTATGGATACGAAGAAGAAAAGGAAAGAAGAGAAAAATAGTCACTTCCCTTCATTCTGTTCTTGCAGCCTGGTATTTGTTTGAAGTCTATTCCAAGAAACAACAATACCTCATCACTAAATCAGGTTTTTCATAAGATAATGTGCATTAAAAATGCTTTATGTGGAGTCAATATGGAATATGTTTGCTAATGTTTACAAAACCACTATCCTCTGTACGTTGTGATATTCAGTTTTTATTCTTTACAGCTGTTAGGAATGGGGAGCTCNGAAAAGAAATCTTTAGCCTGTGACAAAATATTGTGAGGATAAACTAAGTACATCTTCCAATAATAATGATCATTTTTTTGCAAGCATGACAAATATTTGTCCATAATACATTAATTATCATAGTAATGTGCAAAATTTGCCAAAGAAGATAATCCAGCTAGGCAATCTAGAATCTTTTTGGTTTTCCAGGCTTCCTAGGATAAAAATAAGAGGTAAACAAAGTTGTTCAGATAATTTATTTCAATTAAAATCCTCTGGATTTGTGCTTACTCAGGGAAAAGAAAAAAAGATTTCTAGCTTTTGAAACACACTCCCAGTTTTTCTTATTCTATAAATAGTTCCTAATTTGATACTATAACATGGTTTTTACTGCAAGAAAAATATTTTTTTTTAATTTGAAAAGAGGAAACAAATCATTAACTTGCTAACACAAACAACGTTCTATGTATGTACTCTGTTAAAAGTATACTAAAAAGAGAACCTTATTAAATTCTTACCTATTTGCTTGATAGGAGGGGTCTGAGAGTTTAGTTGTTCTTTTTGTGTTATGCTAACCAACGTCAAGATTTTTTTGTGTTTTTTAGGAATTTTGTTGCAAAAATGGAGAATGAAATTAAATGACATTCATTAAACCCAAAATTTTAATTTTTGGACTCTTTAAAGTAGTGATCAGTGGTTTAAAACTTTACTTAAGATTATTGTTTATAGTTGTACTTGTTCTGGCTAATATGTACTTTACAAGGTAATACTGATACTGATATGCTTCCAGTGTGCAGCTGCTTCTGTGATTAGAAAACACCCTCAGTTGCCTAAAGTTGATTAAAATAAGAAGTTTACATCCTGGCTTCCAATCAACATCATTGCCAGAAAATTAAAAGCCATCTGGTCTGCAAGGCCTGACTGGAATCTTACACTTGAATTGCCTTATCACACTGTACAAATTAATTTTTCATTTCTTTCAAGCCTTTCATGGAGAAAATTAAAATTATAAGAAAAAATAATATTGGCCTCCATTTCGGAGTTCTTGTTTAAGTAGAGAATGAGACAACTCATCCCGTATTATAAAGGATGCATTCTGGTTTCTGAAAGAATATAGTCACTTTCATGCCTATGTAAAAATGAGACAGATCTCTGTGTCTGTGTTAGTAGGAAACAGCAGATACTTCGGACATTTATTTACCGTCAAATAAAACAGCATCTTTGAGGATATTAAAATTTTAACTTTTCCAGAAAGGAATTTATTGTGCTTTGTAGCATATCCTGAGTTCAGGTTACAAATACAAACGTTGACTGTGAATCCCATCTGTATTGAGCATTGATCCAATATAACTTCACAATTACTCAGTATGTAATTTTGTTCACTGAGTGACTTGAAAGATACAATCTATTCTAAGGAAATTTATAAGCATGGATTTTAATGAAAATCTTGTTACTGTTTTCTCCCTCTGCTTTTTTTTTTCCCAACTCATTTCTACTTGGCCACTTGCCAACATATTCCTAGTGATAGGATTTTACTGCACTCATTAATGAAATCCCTCTCTCTTTTGTTTAGAGAAAAAGAGTGTTGGGGGAGACTGTTTCCAAGGCTTTACAGAAGTCCAGGTAAATGACATTTGTAACCCTTCACTTGTCCACTGATTTGGTCACTGGGTTGGTCAGGCAGAACTTTCCCTTGGTGAAGCCATCCTGGCTGTCTCAAGTCATCTCCTTGTCCTCCTTAGCACAGCGTCTAGGAGGATCTGTTCCATGATCTCCCAGGCAGACAGGGTAGGCTGACAGGTCAGTAGTTCCCAGAGCACTCCTTTCACTTTTTTTAAGAATGGGTGAAATATTTCCCTTTTTCCAGTCATCAGGGATTTCACCTGACTGCCATGATTTCACAAATATAGAGAGTGGCTTGGAAGCTACATCAAACATTTCCTGGAGGACTCTGTGATCCACCTCATCAGGCCTAAAGACTTATGTACATTCAGGTTCTCCAGGTGGTCATGAACCTGATCCAGTGAGAGAGACTTTGCCTCCGCCATCCCCACCCTGAAGTTCACCCACTCAAGAGGTGTGGGAAGAGATATTGTCAGTACCTCAGCTTTCTCATCCTTTATTTTTAACAATTTGCCAGCCATGTTCATTAGAAGGGTGCATTCCTATACTCTTCCCAGGTTACCTGTCCTGTCTTGTGAGTTTCTGTCCCTTAGTTTAACCAGCAGGTCCTGACTCATGCATGCCAGTTTCTTCCCTTTCTTTCCTGATTTCTTACTGTGAGTCAAGACCTGCTGTGCTTTTCAGAAAATGTCTTGAAAAATCTGCCAGTTTAGTTCTG
>VWYP01019774.1:0-16032 GCA_013400435.1 Pycnonotus jocosus
GATTAGAAATGAGCCTTGAAATATCCTATCCTGTTCAGTTTGTCTCCCTCTCCCCTCTCATATTCACATTTGAGCTCTGCTGCATGAAGAAAACTTTAAAAAACCTAACCCAAACCTAAAAAACGCCTTGAATTTTAAACAAGAAACCAGTATGACTACCTTTCACCTGTATGACATGTTATAGTTTGGGAAAAAAAGGCTTTACTCTGAAACAAGGAGGAGAAAAATTATTGAGACAGATGAGAAAGCTTTTAGAATCTGAAAGTTCACCAGAATGTTTTCAAATCAAAGACAGCTCAATTTAATTTTTTGAGGAAAAAAAAATTTAATTGAAGTTCCTGAAATAAATGCAAAACTCTCTTTCTAGGTGGTGATTATTTTTTTTTTCTTGGAAGATCCTATAGAGAAAGCAACTTGTTCACTCCTGCAGACTCTGATTTATGCACATCGCTGGGGTAGGAATTTGGTAAAGAAAAGCAAATTTTATTTCCCAAATCTTTTAATAAAAAAACCCTACAGAACACGTGAGTTTAATGGCACACACTGGCCAGAATATAAAGGTATGAAAGCCAACATTTATGGTCTCAGAGGTGGAAGATTCATGGCAGTGCTGAGAGGCAGGAAGGCTTTTACAGGTTTGGGATTGGGGCATTACTCAGGGAAGGAGAACTAAATTCCAATAAAACCCTTCACAACCTCACCCATTGCTGTGTGTTCTGTATATACTTTTTCTTGTAGTAAATAACAAAGTGTTTTTAAAAGACCTCCTTTTTTTTTCCCTTTCTCTTTTAAAACAAAAACCTCTAACAAGTCAAACACAGAAGGAAAAGAATATGATAATGACTATTTAGGACATAGAATGAGAAGAGATTTAGTGCAAACATTGTGCTGCTCTGTCAGTGCTTTGCATGTAAGTTCTACTTCCCAAATGATTCCTTTGCTTAAAAAGTGAGGTCTTGATCCAGCTCTAAAATATTCTTTCCACACATCGAACTCTGCCTGGTCTTACACAGGAACAGGTTCAGTAAGAATGTGGTGCTATTCCAGTTCCCAATAAGTGCATTTGCTTAGTACTCCCTGATTATTCTTCTGTTGTAATTTTCACTGATGCTTGGGACGATTCTCCCAATCCCAAATTATCAAATTGCACCACACTTTCACGTTTTTGTTAAAAAAAAAAATCCCAGTCTAAAATCTTTTGCTTCCCATGCATCATTTACAAAGTAAAATATCTCAAAACAAAAAGCCATTTTAAGACCTTCCTAAGAAGAACTTTGCCAAGAAAAGCAAAACCCAACAAACAAAGAACAATTCACTTTCACTTCCAGCCGACTTGGTTGGTTTTGGTTTTCCTTTCCCTGTTCCTTTGTTCAGTTACAAAATGGAATATTGGGACCAACCCTGGCCAGAGGTAAATAGTGCAAAAATATCACCTGAACATAAATATTATCCCAGGGATATCACCTACAATCAGGATACACATCCTTTTCTGTGACAGCTCTTCTCTCTGTAGCCTCTAATGTCCAGATTTGTCACTTGACAGGAAAAGCTGAAGATAGGACAAAAAATTATTATTTTTTTATTAGATGATGGTACAAACTCTCTCAGCCAAGCTCAGTGCAATATTGAGTTATTCCAAACATGCAAAACTGGCTTCCATCATAAACATTATTGCAAAGACTCACAGAATCCCTCACACATATCTCCTGTGAGAGTGACTACTTTCATTAGCAAATATAAGAAGAACAAGAAGTCAATAAAATACAGCAGAGTTCACAAACCAGGGAAAAACCCTCAATTTTCTGCTCAAGGTCATGGACCCAAGCCTGAGCTGCTGTTAAATTAAAGCTACCCTTTGGATATGCTTAAATTATCTTTGCCATGTGGATTGGGACCATTGACAGCTGATGAGAAAATTACTTCTGTGCTACCTCAGGGGAATTCCCACACCTCTTAGACCTCAGTGGAAATGAGATAAGCTTGCTTTAAGCTCCTTCTGGGCTGAATGCCAGAGTTTGGCAGAATCCATAAAAGAAACAGAGCTCCCAGGCCAGCAGTCACTTCAGGCTTGGGTTTGGTGTTTGACAAGGAATGCCCAAACGAGGCACAGGAGGTAAAAGAAGTGCCTTGCTTTGATTAGATGAATCACAGAGTCCGCTGTCTTTCAAAAAAGGTAATTTCAGGACATAAACTTCTCCTTATTTCCAAAGAATTGGTGAGTAAAATGATGGGATGGGGGGGAGCAAGAAAAGCTGAGTCAGTAAAGAGCCCAAAGTTATCAATTTAGCAGCCACAGGTTATGAAATATTCTGTAAGACTATTATGGATCCTGATGTGTAATTTCTCAAGTGCACATGACAGATGCATCATAAATAATAAACCAATGCATAAATGTAGCTTATATCTTGGGGGATAATGCCACATTCTTTTCACTCATAGGTCATTAGCTGTCATTTTAATTCCTAGGATTAAGGTCCTCAACATTGCCCAGCACTGGCATCCCACTTCTACATAAATAATTTGTTGGGTTTTCCAGTGTAAGAGAGCAGAGCAGCTGTCCTTAATTGTCACACAAGTAGCAGGGAAACTGTAATTTTACACTAACATTGTGTGAGTGTGGTGGTCCCTCACCCCACCCCATGCTTGGGGCTGGAAGTTCCTGCCAAACCTTGACTGAGAGGTTCTCAATTGTCCCTTGGCCACACCAGGCAAGGTGTGAGGCACTTTTGGATCCTACCAGGAGCTTTTCAGTGGTGCAGATGGGCACAACCAGGAGCAGCAGCTGCCCCAACAAAGCCAGCCTTGAGCAATTGTCTCCCTCTCAGAGATCATGACCCCTCAAGCTCCACCATACTCAACCAACTGTGATAGTGAGGTCAAGGCTGGTACCACCAAAACCACTCCCTGACCCTGCCAGCTCTGTGTTCCCACAAGAGTAGCACATCTGCTGAAGCTGGTCTGTCTTTCCCTCTGGAAATCTGAAAATCTCTGGGTTTTCATGTCTCTTTTAGCTGTCACAGAGCACAATGCCACCAGAAAACCCTGCAGCCAAATCCTTGCTTATTTTAAACCTCTTCAAATTGGGCTCAACACGAATGTGTGAGCATTCCAAGCATTTAAACTGCCTTTTCTCTGAACATGCTGGGTACAGGGTACAGCTGGTCCAGTTTCAAATTAACCAGGCTCTCCTAAAGTTATCATGTTGTCACGCTTGCTGACTTTTTTGCCTTGACAAGAATGGCTTGCCTTCAGGAAAAGGAATTCACAAGGTACTCCTAAAGCCCCTGGAATGATCCTGGCCTTTCTCCATCCTCTTTCCACATCCTCCTGGCTAAGCAGGCTTTCCATGATGCCTTCCTTCATTATGTTCACAGCCTTTAACTCTCCTTGCACAGAGATCAACGGGCTCTGAGCTCTGTCATTAACTCCACCAGGGTCCTGAACACTGGCTGATGAAAAGTGGAAATTCCTTTATGAATCTACTCTGCTCACTCCCAGCAGGGCCTGGATTATGTGCTCCACAGGACTGCTGTCATCATAAAATGGCACAAACATTGTTTTCCTTGTGCCTTATATTCTCCTGGTGAAACACAAGGCAACAGATCTCAAATTAAATGTGAGTGATGTCAGTCTCACAGCTCTGCCAAGACACCTCAAGCTACCCAGCTAAATCTTGTAATACTTATTAAAGCAGCTGTAACAATCATTATCTTCAACATCAATAGATTTATATTCTTATTTTAGTCTGTTTTCATCGAGGCAAAGCTAGAGATCTTCCTTCAGAGCCTTCTGTTAAGCCTGGGTTTACTAAGGCTCTACAGAAACATTTTCCTTTCAGGTAGGGGCATTAAAGGTCTACATGTGGCTTCTTTTTTTGCCTTAAATTTATCTTTTATTAAAAAGCCACAAGAAGCAAGCGGTGGAAGAACACCACAAAAACAGTACAAACCCTTGCCTCATGGGGTCTCAGCTGTCGTCTGACTGTGGATTTTAAAATGACAAACAACTTGCAAGTGAAAATAACATGTCATTTCTCCTCTCAGCTACCTCTGGGTAAGTGGAATTGCCATAAAAAAATATAAATTAAAAAAAAAAAAAACCTCCAAAAATAAAAATCAAGGTAATTTGTTTTCACTTGAGAGCAGGAACTGAAAGCACATCAGTGCTGCTGTCATGAGTGGTGTCATGGATTGCCCCATAGTGGGGGTTCTGCCTGATTGAAGGAGACACTTGCAGAGCTATAGACAGGGAAAGTCAAGCTCAGAGAGCAAACATCAACAGATATTTCTCATTTCATCTTAAACTTCATTTCATCTTATATATATTCTTCATTTCATCTTAAACTTAAAGGGATAAAGGTTGAGGAAATTAAACCTATTCCCAACCTATTCTCAAATGATCAGTAAAGTTACACATTTTTTCCAGCTATAAACGTGCGTGGGCAACATCTTCTCGTGGCAAGGATTTGTTTGTGTAAAACACACTGATCATTGTAGATCTGATAATCCCAGAGATCAAAAATGCTCCTACATCCTTCTGGTTCAAGGGACTTGATTCCCAGCTGTGAGACATCTGTCACCAGGTGCCAGGGCTCCAGACAGTGTGAGAGAGAAGAGAGCTACCAAATAAATAGTTCAGTGCTGTCATGCTGGTCCCTGACTGTGTCTGTGTTTATCACTCATCTGCTGAGCTGGGTCTTCTCACTGATTCCCTCAATGTTCACCTCAAAGTGCTCAAGCACAAGGCAGGACCGAGATGTAAATGAGCCAAACTTAATTTAAACTTGAATCAGCTCAACCAAACGGAGTGAAAATACTTCAATATTTTAATATAATTGCCCATGATCAGTCAGGCCCCTCTCTCCTTGCCTTCAATTCCAGGCCAAGCTGCATTAGGATACTCTAAATTATATCAGCTGCCATCTCCTTTGTCATTACTTGTACTAGAAACTCCAGGGGAAAATATATAAAGAATCATTTATATATATAATGGTAAATATATAAAGAACCATTGATATATTTATATAAATAAATAAAATAAAAATATATAAAATATATAAAACTATATAAAGAACCATCTCTCCTGCTTCTGGTCACCTGGAATTTCTCCACTCTAAGAGAATACTTAGTTGAAACCAGTAAAAGTGAAAAAAAATCTTCCCACAAGACCTGCAAGAGTAGCAAGGCATAAAAAAAAAAAAATCTGCTCTGGTGGCAGGCATTACTTCAGTTTCTTTTGTATACAATTGATTATATAGAAAAAATAAATGGATCTCTGCAGAGAGCCTGTAGAATACATTTAAAAATGTCATGTGAATATCAGTTGGCTTTGTTCATATTCCTTTTTGCTTGCATTTCCCAAATACTCCAGTGAAAAAGCTTTCCTAGCTCAAGTCTTTGCAAATATTTAATGTGGTCTGCTCAAATTGAAAATGAGGAACGGTGCACTCCAATATGGGGTTCACTCTGCTTTTGGTTAAAAGTCATTTGAGGAGAGGACAGGAAAGCTGCCACATGCATTCTTCAAATGAAAATTCTTAACCGAGCATCTTTGAATGGCAGAAAAACACTGACTGTTGAGGTACATTGGAATGCACACAAATAATTGATTGATGCATAAAGCAGGGAAGAGTGGATTGAAGAGAATTAGGCAAATGGATACACTTCATGAAAAATACAGCTTTTTGAGTGAGATGGCTAAAACCCTGCTTTCCTTGTTTACCAAATACCAAACTGTCTGGGCTGGCTGCTCTTACCCAGAGAAACCTTTCTTGGAAAGGAGCATTTGTGTGTCCTGAAAGCTGTGGTTGTGAGAACCTCAGGTCTCTTTCCCTTCTTTAGGATGCTAAATAGGATAAAGGACTTACACTTGTGGCAGTGGTCATTTTCTGACCCTCAGCTTGATGTCATACCAGCCAAGAGCGAGAAATAAATCACAGGCAGGCACACCACGCTTTAACACTACCCAGAGTCCCAAATTAATTAACCTAAAGTGAAAGAGCCCACAGAGCCTCTTGTCAGTCTAACCTGCACCAGAAATTCTTCCCCAGCCTCCAAAACTTGCAAACTAAGAAAAATATGCACAGTGTTCTGTAAGCACAGGTTCAAGAGAGTGAAGAGAGCGTGCTCTTTTATTTCTGTAAAAAGATAATTGCTCTTTCCCGTAAGGGATTTGCCTACAGGGGAGTTATCAAGACCCACCACTCACAAAGCAAAATCTGACTCTTTTGTGCTTAAATCCCCCAAGAAGGGACTGAAAGCATCTCTAGGCCAAGGCTACAGTGAGGGAGGAGCTGAAGGAGTGCCTGGGTGGGACCTGCTGTGCTCAGCTCTCCAGGGAACAGGGGCACACCTGAACTGCAGCTGCTGCAAGGAGAATCACAGACTCTAACAGAGATCTGACCACAGCAACCCCTGGGGTAAAGGCTGTGCTGGAAGTGAGCACCACTGAAAGCCAGATGTGGGAAATATTAAAGGTAAAAAGGCTTTTAGAGGTCTGTGAAAGCAGGCCCCAGAAAGAGATGAAGAATTTAGAATCAGCTGTAACTGCAAAGTTTGACAGTAGGAAAAGTTGCAACAGTACAGCAAGAAAGGACGTGAAACAATAATCTGAGCCTTGGGTTTGGCCAGGATAGATCTTATGGCTGCAAAAAAAATATGGTTAACAAGATAATAGAAAGTTTTAAGCTTAGTAATGAATATTGTTTATTGTTAATAGCAAGCATCCAGGCAAGCACTGTTTGGAGCAGGTGTACATGTGCTTTCTGTGATTGGTTAGAACAATTGTCTGTAAGCTTTAACAATATGTTATTGGCTGGAAAACTTGTAAGATGCCCTGTAAGAAAGAGATCTTTGGCTGCTGCTGGCTGATGTGACCTGCTGCCATCATTTAGCTGTGTAAAATCCTGTTATGAGGCTGATGCTGCAATAAAGGTCCAAGAAATTCCTGGCAGTAGCCCTGTCCTGTTCATCCCCAAACACCCAACAGAGCTCTAGAGAACCTGCAGGAGATTCTGTGTGTGGCTGTAAATGTTCATGGAGACAAATCTTGAGCCACTGCTGGGACATTCAAATTGTCCTCTCCACACATCCCCTGCCTGCCATCCCTGCACAGCCTCACACAGCCATGGATGGTGACTCACATCTCATTTTTCTCACCCTTGAGCACCAGCTTTGTGTTGTTTCCTGTAGCTCTGTGTGCTCCTGCACCTAAAGGGACAAATTTGGGGAGATTTTAATCAGGAAACGCAGCTGCTGTAGTCTGTTGGAGCCAAACACTTACAACTGAGAGATTGTTTTGACTTCAGAAGAGTGATTGAGAGACAGAAAAATGAATCGTGACTTTAAATTTAGCCTGAAGGGGGAAAAAAAGCCAGCAAGGGAAAATGTTGATTTTTTGGGGTGGAAATCTCATTTCACTAGAGACTCAAGGCTTAATAGGGTCTGGAAGCTTGGGTTTCACTACAGAAAGCAACCTGTCCAGTGGAGCAGAGTTGTGTTCAGTGAACCCATTGAGAGGAGAAACTTCAAAACCTGCATTGATTTCCTACAGGAGACTGCAGCATTCCCTCGTGCTAAAGAGAATTCTGCTCCGTCCTGTTCATGTGGCTAAAACACACTGACACAGAACATTTCTCAGCATAAGGAGGCTTAGACTCCTCTCAGTGACCAATCTCAGGGAGGATCCCTGCACCCCTTGGCTGAGGAAAGGCAGGGAAGGGAAGGCAGCCCCGGGAGGTTTCCCTGCCATCAATACCGGGCTGTGTTTGCAGGTGTTGGCACTGAATGTCACTCTGACAAATTCCCTGCGGGAGCCTCCTCCCTGTGTGACTGACAGCAGCACAGATGAGATGTGTAACGTGGAACTGGAGCCCTGCAGAGCCTTTCCCACTCAGCTTCCCAGGGCTGCAGCTGCTTCCACAAAGCCAGGTCTGTTCACAGACCTCGGAGGGGGCACAGAAATGGCTTGCATCTTGCAGGTTTTTAACATAAGCTTTTCCTTCCTTGCTGTAGTAGGCTCAACTATCCCCACCCACCACTGCTGCTATTTCAGGGAGCTGTTTTGTGACTAACTCCTCTTGAAGCAGGTGTTGAAACAGAGATCAGATGGTAAGACTTAAGGACGAGCCTTGGCAAGCAGAGAATGAACCCCTAAACAATTCTGTGCCTAAATTCAACATGGAGCAGAGTGATGAGAGGCAAAAAATACCTCTTGTTATCCTCCCTTTCCCCCAATCCACTCGTGTGTCCTTCTGTTCTATAAAATTACACTTGCAAATCCGGACAGAAAAAGAAGAGATCATAATTATGAATCCTGTTCCAATCTGGCAGTTAACAAAACCTCAACATCCATTCACACACAAATGCTCCACCCTACATTACATATATGTGCTTCTTACTTTATTTTTGGTTCTTGGTAAGAAATTTGGTTTGTGGTATCAAATACCCTAAATTTCTTCTGTCTTACCTTTTAGTGCTATTTACAGGCGCTCAGCTATCCTGTAAGAACAGGGCAAACAATACATTTGTTACAAACCTTTAGAGATAGAATATAGAATATTTATATTTGAACACTATGCCAAAAATAAGAAGATAAAATCTATTTTTTTTCTATGTCATTTTAATGAATAAAAGAAGTTTGGGCTCTTCATTCCTTCAGAATCCAGATTTATCAGGTAGCTGTCTGACAGCCCTCTTTTTGTAATCAACAGGTGAGGAACCAGTGGAACTGTCACGAAGCTTAATTGACTTCCTGGACTGAGACCTTCATCTGTTGAGAAGTTAAAAATGAGTGCCTGGAGCAAGGCCTGGATTTCTTTTTTATAAGTGCAAAATGAAGTGTCTCCTGCTCTGACACCAGGCAGGATTCTCTTCACAAACAAAGCACTGAAATCATATCAAAGTGTACACACCAGAACCCATCCCAGCACAGCTCCTGGTGGAACTGTGGCTACCAATCAAAAATCCCACCAGTGAAGTTCATTCAGCAGCCTCTTAATTCATACCAGCTCCTCAGAACACTCCAAAATTTAAATGCTGTAAGCACAAGGTGCACTGGAGCTCTCTAATCACCAAGTGTTCATGGGATGAGCTGCTCTGCAGCAGGACACAGCCCACAATGGCTCAGGAGCTGAGTGGGAAGGCAGCAGACACATTTAACAGCACAAATTAACTTGACAGTAATGAGGAAACCTCTCTGTCAGCAATACCACAAATTAAATTATCTGCTACCTCACTGGTGATGAGGAATAATTAAGAAAGCTACACAATTGCTTACAAATAAAGCAGCAGCAGATCAGCTGAAAGATGCCTGTCCTGGACTCTCCTTGGCACAGCAACGTTCATTCCCTTAACCCTGATACCGTTTGTTTGTAGGTAAACCAGATCTTCGGCATTATCTTAATTAAGCCTTTAAAATTTAATTTCCTTTTTTCAAAGCAGACTATCTTGGGCACTAGGCAGTGAGTTTTCATTAACAATGCAGCAGCTTCGACAGAGCATTTCTGAGATGAGCAGGAAACAGCAACAAAAAGGGCTGGTGGCCCTGGGGGGGTTGAGGGAGAGAGGAGCAACACGAGTCCCTCAACAGCCACCCTAAAACACAATTTTGATTCCCCAGAGGAACCCAGGCACCAAGCAAGTAAGCTGCAAATTATGTTTTAAGGCTGCATATTTTATTTAAATTAAACTTCTGGTTTGCAGGCAGATATTAAATACTGGAAATGCTTACATCAAGAGTTCTTTTCAGGCTGTTTTTTGGTTTGGTGGGGGGTTTTGACATTTTAACTGAAATTAGACACTGTTGCCTTTTTTTTTTTTTTTTTTTTGACTTTGAAAACACCTGAGAGACTAGCAGATTATTTTCCTGTAATTAATTAGAACAGAAGAGGATTATCAACTCTTGTAGCTCCTTCATAGCAATCCCAAGATCACTCTAGGCAGTTCAGTAATTATTCATATTAACTACAGATGCAATACCCTTATTTGGCACTTGCTAGAACTGCAAATTGAAAAAGAAGCAAGACAATGAGCAAAGTAAATAGGTAAAGTATGATGGAGTGTTAAAATTTTTATAAAGTGCAATGAATCTTCAGTATCAATCAAGACTGAAAAACGAGAAATATCAGTCCTCTCTCCCCGCCCTGTGCATGGGATTTTGGATCTTTCACTCAGCTGCAGGAAGGACAATATCCAATGCTTCATATCTGGGAGATAAACTGGCAGCTTAAAATGTCACAGCTCTGACAACACAGCAGTGATGCATTTTGAACAATTGCAGCTAAGGTCTGTGTGCATTTAATTTATGCACTTGGGATATTAGGCAATCTCTTGCAGTTCACATATTGTAACCAAGAGCACAAGTGAAAACCAGCTGGACCAGCAATGTTTTGGACAGCAAGTAACAAAAAATGCTGTTTGTGATCCTCCAATCCTCAGCTAATCCAAGTGCTGTTAAAATAGAGATACAAAATCATGCAAGCCTGAGCAGTTTCAGTCAACAAGGTAAACCCGACAGTGACACAGGTCTCAGGGTAGTGATACATCCTTTTCAATTTGGGTTTTCAAGATTTACTGGAGAAATGATGTTTTAGCAGTCCAAGTCACCTGGAGCATAAAAATACAGACATAGAAATGTATCCAGCCAGGGTGAGCACGCTGGCATTACAATTCCTTACAAGGTGAAAACTCAATAAATAGGAAAAGGAGCTAACACATGGTTCTCAACACCACCCAAGACAACAAGAAAACATAATGACAGTGGAAGATGTAAATAATTTCACCCAGTGGTGCTGGACAAAGTGCCTGGCTATAATTTAGGGAAGATTACTGTTGGGTTAGATGCACTAAAGTTGAAATAACACCTACAACTAATCCATACTTTCCCTTTCCCCTGCTTAGTATGGAGATTCCTGCAATAGTCCTGATTTTATGGAACTATATTTCTTTCTATGTGAACAGCAAGAGGCATCACCTTAAATACTGGAGTAGTTTTGAGGAAGTTCTTTCCTGTTCACAAATAATTCACAGATTACTTCTGCTGAAAAGGAAAACTATTCTGCAATAATTACTTTGCAAAGTAATGAAACTAGGCAGACACTGGAAGAATATGACAAGATATATTTGTTTGAGTCACGTTGAGAAAATTTCAAAGATCTTGAATAAAAATGAGATCACTCAAATAGCAGCATTTGAATGAAAGACCTACCATATTCAAATATTTTATATTAGAACTGAAATAATTATAATTTTCCAATCAGGATATATATTAAAATATTACATTCTCTAGTAAAGTTTCCTAAAGCTTTACAAACATACACAGAAAGCAAGATTAAAGGGAAAATACTCATTAATCCAAAGTATTTGGGGTTTGTAAAGCATCCCAAATATCACAAGTAGAAACCAAAGAGCTTCCAAATATCCAGATAATCCTGAAAGTCATTTTAAATTCAGTAAAAAAGCAGTTGTCATGTTTTGCCATATCTAATGGGATTTATAGCAAAACACACAAAAAACCCACCCAATGATGAACCTAAACAAACACCCAGTGCTGAACCTAGGTCAGTAAGCTTGTAAGGCCAGCAGTCTGCCAACAGATAATTCATTTACTTTACAACATAGCCAGCTGCAAGCAATTTTTCTATGTATTTATTAAAAATAAAACCAATTCCAGAGGAGCCATTCACACTCTCAATCAAACGAGACCTCCACATTCTGCAATCCCATTCTGAGAACAGCAAATCCCTCCCACTGTTCTGTGCACCCACAGATCTGCAGGTCTAGAATTGATTCTGATTTTTGCCAGCCTTGGTTTGAGACTTGTTCCCAGATGAAACAAGGACAACCCAACCAAAAATACTAAAGCTGTTGTTCTACACATGGTGACGCTTTTATTAAAGGATTGCCAATGCTGACAAGCAAAAACACAGGATAAAAAAATCATTTCTTCCACAGCTGCCCACCTTCTCTTCCCCCCATCTGCAGTTTACAGCCATTATTGTTTATTTCCCTAAGAAATGATCTGATAAAGCAAAACACCCACGACCTTGGTGAGCCACTGTCATTCCAACACAGGCCAGTAAAACGAGTTTGTGTCAGCGCCACTTCTTCCCCAACAAACAGCTTTAATTTGCCAGAAACCTTTAACAGACAAGCAGTTCCACAGGAATTGAGTCTGTAACCTCCTTTTTACATTTATTAGGCAAATCATCAAAATAGAAACCCCTGCTGTTACCCTGAAGAACAGTTCAGCACAGGCCAAGAACAAAGCAATTGTGTTTCCAAGGCTGAGCACAGTCCCCTTGTGTGCAGTGATTGCTGCAGCCTGTCACCTCCTGGTGATATGAGAAACAAGCTGCACAGCAAAGAAAACCACACCAACACAGCTCTAATGCACGGGGTTTAACTAAAAAATTGTGATATTCTACTTAAATTGCAATAGGGCCTAACAATGAGAGCATTTAATCAGCTGGTAATGTCCATACGTGTTACTGGTCACACATCAAAATCTCGGAAAAGTCGTAAAGGTTGAGTAGCAAGTCAGATTTTATAACTTAAATAGTACAGGTCAAAGAGTTTAATTTTAGGAGACTTCTTCTATATTTAAAAACACTTTTCATTCCAAATCATTTTTTTAAACATCAACTAGTAGTTATAACAAACTCTTATAGTCCAACATTTTACCACAAGACTTCAATATTTTCCAGTGTTGTCAGACTTGCAATATACAAAACTGAGAATAAATTTAGCTTTAAACCCTAAGAGGCAGCTGAGTGCCTCCCCTAAGAGACTCTCCACACCTTCTGAATGCTGTTGTCATTACTCAGATCAAGCTGAACTCAAGATCCATCCCAAATTCTTTTCCAGGTAAGAAAGAAGCAAGCTGTGCTCCCCAGTGCCCAACCAAAGGATTTCTCACCCAGTCAATTAGCAATATGAATTCCACCCAGATCAGTGTACTGAGGTGCATGGTGAGATCATTAACCTGATTATGCCACCCTGCCTTGTTCCCAAGCTTCCCATTCATCTGTTGCTAATAGATACAGGTGCCAGAATTATTGCCTGCTGAAGCTTTTCCTTATAATAGAAATAATTTGTGGGGCTGCTACTAATCACTCACGTTTCTAAGGTGCCTTTTCTGCTAAGATAACACGTGGAAACAACTACAAACAATTTGTACCTCCATGGAAGGAAGTGCCAGTGCCTGTTCCCATCTGTTCCCATCTGGCTCATTCCAGAGCTCTGTTTTTTTAGGTAATATCTCGTGGAAGAGTAGAGGATGCTGGATTTTAGGCTGTGGGCCCTGTGGCTTCCTCCAGAGGAAATCCTCCTTCCCCTGCACTAACCTGCCAGTGCTGTTTAAAACTTCCAGAACTCACACCCAGTGTGAAAAGCCTTGGTGTGCAGCCCTGCCTGGAGGGACCTGCTGGCATCAGTGCTAAAACACAGCTGCAATAAGGATTGGTCTCCAGCTGAGTGAAAAATGCTCATTTATTAATCCAGGTTATGCCACAGGGATGCTGATGAGGACATGGACCTTGGATGATCTGGCTCCAGCAGCTCAGCCAGAGCTCTCTGCAGGCAGCACAAACCGGAGCCCTGCAGAGCCCCACCACCCAACACTGTTTTTTCCTTTATCACAAGACAGCTTCCAAAACTTCTCCCCTATTACAGGCATCCTCTTCTGCCTCAAAGCACAATCCAATATTAACTAATTAAGACTGGACACTTCATCTGGCCTCATGACTCACTGTACCCCAGCCTAATTAATTTCTTATTTGCACTTCCTTGATGGTTTTGGTACAAGCAGACAGTATTCTCTGGACACATCCTTTTCTTCAAGTCCTGCCACACATGTCTGCTAGCTATTTCTTTTTATTGCTCATGGTTCTAAGCAACACCTTGAGGCAAAATCTTGATTAGCATGTTAATTAGGAAATTCCTAGCAGGCACTTTGGGTGACAGCTTACTCTCAATCACCAAGAGTAAAAAAAAAAAAAACAACGTGTTCAGATGGAGACATCAGGTTGAATTACAGAGATGGACGCACTGGAAATGCTGTCAAACAAATAAAAGTCCCAGTTCCTTTCCCCAGGTTCCAGAGTGCAAACCCTTAAAAAGCAAATTCTTGTACAAAGCAGCCAAGCCCTGGCTCCCAGGCTGCCTCCTGTGCCTCTTGGAGTTCCTTTAATTCCTTTACAGACACAGGGCTGGGGGTTTTGAGGAGCCAGGTGAATGCAGAGCTCTGAGCATCTCCTTGCTGCTCCAGGCTGCAGCTCAGGGAAGGTTGTGGGGATATTTCCAGTGAGTGTGGCAGCCTTTGAGTGATGTCCAAAAGGTCAGATTATGAAACAAGCCCTGTCTGCTCCTCTGGCAATTACCTCTCNGGGAAGGTTGTGGGGATATTTCCAGTGAGTGTGGCAGCCTTTGAGTGATGTCCAAAAGGTCAGATTATGAAAAAAGCCCTGTCTGCTCCTCTGGCAATTACCTCTCACACACACACACACAAAAAAAAATTTTCTCCTCTTCTTCCCCCTTTTTCTTCCAAAACAAACATAAGGCTGAAAATTAAATCAGTCTCATACTGCTTTATGTACTGTTTATGTAGCCTTAAAAAAAAAATGCCTTTACAATTTTCCACAGTGCTGTTGTGGAGCTAAGCTTCATTCAGCACAAATCCACTACACCAGCAGCAGTGATCAAACACACTTGCAAGGATCAATCTCCAACTGAGTGAAAAATGCTGATTTTTTTATTCTACATTGGTCAGTGAGAAAGGGAAAGTGCCCGTCAGTGATCTCAGTTGAATTATTTTCCTTTTCAACAACATTTTTTAAAATATGAATGAATTCTTAAAGCGCCTCAGTTCTCTCACATAATTTCCTATTGAACAGTGCTGTAATCTAGAGTACTTTTCTGTTAAGAAAAGTGAAGAAGAGATAGCAAAGCTGGTCCTGAAGCCTACAGCAGAATTCTCAGCCTCACAGAAAGATGTTCCCACAAAGCAAAGGCAGGTCATCCAATAAATTGTTTAATTCTTGTACTACTGCTAATTACATGTAGGTGTGGTATTCCTTACATGGATGCAGTAAGATGTAAAGATGTGAAGTTAATGGAAATTTGGAAGTCTAGGAAAAAAAACACCAAGAGAAATGGAAAGTCTCCAATCCTGTTTGATCAAGAGAAAGGAAACTGGATTGTAATTATATCTACATTAGTTATTTTCTTCTTTGAAAGTAGTATTTAATTACCTTTTCAAGAGTGAAAAATGTATTATGCATAATTTATTGATGAAACAGAAAATACTACTGGGCAGGTCTGTGCAATAAATATCTGTATGCTGTTCACATTAGAATAATGACAAATAGAGGCAATATTTGAGACAGAGCTGTTCTGCATATTAAGGTGGTTACATTTACTGCTTGCCTGTAAACATTTCTAAAGTAGGAAAAACTAACACAGCAGAAATAAAAAAAAACATCAATATCATTGACTTTTTACCAGCAAGGCATTTACATACAGTTTCTGAGGTGTACCCCCTATAAAAACCACATCTCCTTAATGCAGATGCAAAGGAAAAGTTATGTTTTGTAGAGGTAAAAAGTGGAAAATGAATGTAACATTCTACATATTCATTGAAACACAGCTCCAGGGGATATAGAAATACATAGAATATAGGCATTGAACCTGTATACTGGCATAAATTTGAAATAAAAAGAACATAATTTGAAATCCTAATTAATCTTAGACTGCATCTAAAAGAACTGTAATATAGCACTAATATAATTTTCAACACTGAGCATTCTGTCGTTACTTATTCAAAATATTGCCCAAAACATCATTTTTTGTACCTCTGCAACTCCCCAGGTTTCCAGATTTTCCTTATTGTTCCTCAGGGTAGAGAATAAAACAAATGACAGCAAAAGACGCTTCCTCCTCTACCACCAAAGCCTGAGCAACCTGCATTAAAAAAAATTTAAAAAAAAAAAAAAAAAAAAAAAAAAAAAAAATTTTTCCCCTTAAGGTTTTTTTTTTG
>VWYP01019774.1:16091-33676 GCA_013400435.1 Pycnonotus jocosus
TTTTTTGTTTTTTGTTTTTTTAATTTATCATCTCAGATCTCTCTCTGGAATGTGGAAAATGGAAGAGTGCTTTATTCAGATTAATAATTTCTTGCCTTTGATAAACTGGATGGAAAACTACAAGAAAAAGGCAGGTGGAATAATACCTTTCATGAAGGCAAGGGGAAAGAGTGGAACCTAAATTTCACCCAGCCCATTCATTCATTTCTATGTTGCAATTCTTAACAAAGTGTAGGGCTTTTTTGGTTGGTTTTTTTTTTCAAGTTGTGCTTCACATGCTCTTTGTAAGAGCAGCCTATTAGTGTCAAACCTTAATAGCATCAAATTAGGTGATGTGAGCACTTAGGCCCTCGAGCCAAGTGTATTTTTATTGTGGCCAGGATGAGTGTGTGGAATGAATCATTCAGCCCCAAAGCAGGCTGCCAATCTTGGATTTATCTGTTCTGCTGGACTGCTGGACCGAGGAGGGAAAGGCAGGATAAAATCCTTGATATCTGTGGCCCTGAAGCACAGAACACCCAGGTGAGCCCACCCCTGTCAGGGAGATTTGGGCTCTAAATGTGCCTGTGAGCATCAAAGAGCCAAAGTGAGGAGGGACCAGTCTGATTTTGCAGAGAACATTCACCATGGCTTGGTTTAAAAGCTGCTTGGGTCTGATTCAAACCCCACAGAAAGAGGTGAAAAATCTCCTACTGGCTCCAACAGGCTTTGGTAAAGGAGGGCATTGCCTCCAGCCTGATTTCCTGTTGGGAGCAGAGTGGATTATCCTGGAGTTTAGGAGATTTCACCTTGCTTCAGCATTTGATTTACATAGGAACATGTGGATGAGAGCACTGTCATCATCCCCTCAAGATGGGGATTATTTTCCCCTATATTTTAAGATTCTCAAAACCAGCCTCCTTTCACCAACAAGGTTAATAAACACTCATAAATTCCACAAATTTTGTACTTAAAAGATTCAAGTGAAGGAATGATGGTAACACTTTACATAGACAGTAGCATAGGGCTGCAGCATGTTTAGCCAATATCCTCATTTGCTTTTAATTAGTAAAGGGAGAAGGGAAAAATCCTGATTCCTTGACAGCACTAGATAATGCATAAGGACAATCATGTTTATCAAGCCACATTTTCATTTATAACCAGTGGCTTGCAGTTATTTGAATAAACTGCTAATTAGTACACATTATGAAGTAACTGTCAGCATGAGAGAGGCTGTGTGACTGCTAGGACTGGATCAATAAAATGCACCTACTTAAATTTTAGGAAAATGCTTGTTTTAACTGAACATGTGCATGCACAGCCTTGATGAAATTCTGTTTGCATGAATATTCTTTAATTGTCACTGTAGCCATTAGTGGTCCTATAGAATTAAATATTGGTAATGTCCTTGACTTTGTTCTGTAGAAAATATAAGAATTGTCCTTTATGTTGCTGCAGACCAGCTGCAGAAGCCTATTGAAGTTCTCTTCCTTGCTGGCATATGTTCCTTGTTCTGTTTTCTGTAATTACCATGCCTCTAGTATACACTCAAATACACCAGAGACAAGAGTAGAAAACATAAAATATTTAATACTAAACCTTCAAGGTGAGCACACACACACAAGGATATGCATAAACCCCCTGCTTCTTATTAAAACCCCCCTCCTACATTGTTATTTCAGACCGAGCACCTACAGAAGAACCTTTCCTTGCATCTTAGCAATGCTACAGGGACCATGAGCAAAAAAAACCCAAAACAAAACAACAACAAAACCCACCACGAACCACAAAACAAACAAACATTAAAGTCNATTAATTAAAGCACATATTCATATGCCAGTGTTCAGTTGCAGAGAGCACAATGGACTTTAATAGACCAGAAGGTGCTCTGGAGCTGGGTTCATTTGCACCTGAATCACTGAGATCAAAAGGGACAAACTCGGATTTCCAACTTCATTCCCACTCAGGTGTCACCTTGCTTTTGCATGTCTTAAACTTGCATTCTGGTATTTTTGCTAAGCTTTCTGATGTTTATAGAACTCAGAGAGAATTCCCGTACTTTTTTTCAAGTAACCAAGAGAATGTTTGCATTCTTCTGCTCCAGGAGGAGCTTTTGAGTGATGGTGATGTTCACCAATTGATTGATGGGGTGATCATCTCTCTCTGGCCAATAATTGGCCACTGATGTACAGTGTATAGAAATGGAGTCAGAAATTTGAACTAAAGAGAGAACACTGTCATGCCTGACCTCACCCTGTCCTGCCTGGTCCTTTCGTGCTCCTGCAACAAATGGTGACGACAGTGTCACATTCAGGAACTCATGGCAACAAGCTCAGCTCCTGAATCAACCATCCTGGCACTGCTGGGGGATGAAATGGAGTTTCCAGTCTGTGCTGGGAGTGCAGTGACAATCCTCCCACCCTGCAGAGTGTGGCTCCATCCTGGCAGTAAATTGGGATGCTCTCCCCAAGTTAGCAGCAATATTGCAATGAAAATGCCAATGGATCTATTTTTTCTAAGTTACAGCTGCCTGAAGTAGCAGGGAAGTGGTGGTAGAGGTAAAGCTAATTAAGCAAGTAGTGGAGGCATCTTTTACTGCCTCCTACATTAATGCTTCATTAAGGATCTGGAACTGCACTTAGCCTGGAATGATAACAGCATTCACATATTCAATAGACCATAAACGAGAATATAAAGTGTAGGACAATACAGAACACAGCTTTAAAGGATAATCACCCTTAACATAATCTAATTTTTTTTTACTTTGATTTCAAAATACAAATACCAGGAAGGGCAAACCCATATTTTCTCCATTAAAACAACCTTGAATGGAGAGATGTTTCTTTCTTCAAATCATCCAGAGGCAGGTCAAAGGGCGAAAGACATGTGTGAAAAACAGTTTTGCTTCCTTGTGGTTCTCACACACAGGATCTGGCAGGATGACTACACACACATTTGACATGCTGCCAGGGCTTTTCATTTTCACCTGTAACAGTTCCTTGACAAACAGCAGCCAGAGCAGCAGTGGTTTTTACAGAAGATGACTTGGTTAGCATGGTTCCATGACAGCTTTCCATAAAAATGAAGCTTGAGTAAAGACATGGTTGGGTTGTCCCAGCCCAGGAGATCTTCTCCATGGAACTGTTCCCCTTCACATTTGTCAGCTGGAAAGACTTGGGTGCCCTTTGTTCACAGCTCACTGAACATTTATAATTTTTTCATGGCGAGGTGACTGGTTTGAACACAGAGGCTGCCATTGTTGGGTGAGACAGAGTGCACAGAGCTGTGGTACATGGACAAGCTTTAACCTGTCATCACATTCTGGACTTTCTTGCACAAGGAATGAGAAAAGCATTTTCAGGCCTGATACACACTTGATGTGAAGCCTCAGGTACATTCAAATTAAAAAATGGCTTTTATGTGTTTTGTAGAGGCTTGCAGATCAACCCCAGCCTGCAGGAAATATTTGTTGCAAACTCTTGACCAAAACTGAATCCACAAGTTTCACTCACATTCAAAAACCCCCATACTGAATATTTCCTTCTTGCTAATTCTCTACCATGAAAAAAACCATTAATCTATCAACTATGACCTAAATATTTTGATTAGATTCTGAAATTCAGTAAATTCTCATATAAGACACCAAAAGACCACAAAAAAAAAAAAAAATCTGCATGTTCCATGGAGAGCAGATAATGAAGGCTGTGAAAGCTTTGAAGCCCTGACATTTTTCATATTCATTAAAGTCAATATAGGCCCTTGCCTGCTATGCCCCACTCCAAGGCAACATAGATGATCTTCTAGTGAGCAAGATTAGCATTCCAATCACAGGACTGCTCTAAGAAATATCTTAGAGCAAAAATTAAAATGCTGATCAATCCCCTGTTAATATAGCACAGATAATTTCTAAGCTGTCCTGCTGTTTCTTTCTCCTGTAGTTTCCATTTTCTTCCTCACAGGAACAAATGGTTTCCAATGCAGAATCACAACAGAATGGTTTTATACATCTGGTAAACATTTGTAAATGTTAGAAACCCTGCAACAAATAAAGGAAAATATTGCAATAAACGACAGATCTCTACCCATGAACACATCCTGTCCAGGGATGCTCATTGCAGGAAGGGGCACTGCCAAATCCAACCCTCTGTAATCAGGGTTTGGCACCTTGCACAGAGCAATGAGGATGAGCTGTGTCTGCAGGGACAGCTGCCTCCCTGCCCTCCCTGTGCTCCAGGGGACAGGATGCCATCAGGACACCTCTCCTCATCGAGACATCCCAGACTAGAGGAGGTGGCCTGGAAGCTTTTACTAAATGCAAATGGAAAGCTCAGAAGCTTGGATTACATCAGCATGAACGCCAATAAAAATGAAAGGGGGGGGAAATGGCCTTTTCTGTTCTCCTTTGATTACAAGGTCCGTGTTTATCTCTCCCTTTTTCTCTTGATGTCTCAGGCTACCCATCATTATCCAACACTGAGCACATTTGTCAGTGTAAAGGCTCTCAGTTCCACCCAGGCAGGCTGGTTGCACTTTTGACAGAGCAGATCGTGCTGCTCATGCTGTGCTGGTGATGAGGCCAGGTGCTCCTCAACAAGCTCATGCATGAGGATGTTATTGCCATTATTTAATATACGAGGTAGTGTTTCTGCTGGTTTTTAATCCAAATTATAGCTGGGCAAAAAAGAACTGGATCCACATACTGAGAGCATTTCTCTTCCTGTTTCACTGTGTTAGCCCTGCACACATGACAGAATTAGGCATGTGCTCACACATGGAGAAGCAGGGTTGAAACTCCTTTCAAGCACAGGTAGGGGGCAGTTTTTAAACGCAGAACACAGACATTAATGTGCAGACAGCTTACAATTCAGCCTTTCCCAGTGATAATAAAATTGGTGTCACTGAATCCATTCTATGTGCAGAGAACACGTGAAAACAGCATGTTCAGGGTGGCTTTCCTTCACCTGTAGCATTAAGGGCATTTGGGAACATCAATAAGAAACTGTTTTCTGAATTAGCAATATCCACTCCTTCTGGCACTGCATGGCAGAGAAACAAGTTCTTAGAACTTACTGGTTCTGTGGTTGATTTCCTTAAACCATGGTGGAGCCAAAAGTGACAGAGAGAGAATCACTTTCCAGCCAATGTGCCACAACACCCTCTCTTGTGGAACTGGAACCATCAGGAATGCCACGAGGACAGGAAGGGCTGCAGCCTCATCCCTCCAAGCCTGCACTCTTACAGCCAGGGAGATAGTTATGACTTTTGTTCTGCTCTCTGGGAAAAGAAATCAGTGCTCTCCAGAGCTGAGCTTGCTGCAAAAAGGAAAGGATTCTCACCAAGTGGCACACAGGAGCTGAATCACCTGCTGCTGCTGGCTGGGGGAGAACTGACACAGAAAGCTCTGAATCTCTGCTCTAATATTTTGTCAGAACATAAACTGAACAAACGCCCAATAAAGCAAAAGGTCAAAGACAAAACAGTGAAACCAGACCCTCTGTTCACATCCTCTCAGGGCAAACCTCCTCCGGGTCTGCTCTTAGAGCAGGCAGCTTTCAGTGCCACCTCTGCAGACAGCAGCTTGCTGTGAGCTCACAGCTCCTCTGTAAAAAGCCTCTTTCCTCCCTGCACCCAGGGGTCTGACAGCATGTCTGCTCCCGGCTCCCTCGCTGTGTCCTGCCTTGCCCTTCTGCTCAGGGGCTGTCCTGAGTGAGTCTGGCCCCCACCAGCTGTGCTAAAGCATTTCCCGTGTGGAATGCACGGCTGGGGAAGAGATCACCTTGGAGACACAGCCTGAGCAGTGCTGGCCAGCCCGGGTGGGGATCACAAACCCCAAACCCTGCTCCCTTCTGCCCCATAAGCAAACCAACAAACACACAAACAAACAAAAGGAGCCATCATGCCAGAACCAAAGGGAACAGAGCTGCCAGAGCCCCTCACATCGATACCCATGGCCAGGCAGGACCTTTTGGTGCTCTGTATTCTTGTCTGGGCTCTGCTCTTGCCAGCACAGTGAGTTTAATTGCCCACTATTGCATGCCAGCAGCCCCACTGCCAATCCCCAAGAATGTGGCAAAGGCTTTAGAGCTCAGCTTTGACACCACGAGCAGCAGCTTTGACACATCAGAGGATCCCAGCCAGCAGTGCCTGAGCAAAGGCTCATTCCTCACAGCCCAGCAGTGCTGCAACATCCTGTGAACACAGCCACAGCTGTGCAGAGCAGAGCATGACTTGGTACACACATGCACCAGGACAGGTCCTTCACTCTGGGCAGTGACATTGCCCCGTTGTCTCTTCTCACCGTTATGAAACTCATCTGTGAAGACAGAGGCCCCTGTGCTGGTGGGAATCATGGCACACAGATGTTGCTCTGTGCTCCTTCAATCCTTTTGTTGGTTTATAATGTGCCTTTGTTCCTCCACATGCTCCACAAGAGGGACGAACAGCTGGTGATTGTCTCCAAGTTTACATCTAGCTTTTATTTAAAAACTCCACAGCCCCTCCAACCTTCCCAGCAGACTGAAGCACAGAGTGAGATCCCTTATTTACAAAATGCATTCCTCCTGTGCTTCCCTGCAGGGCATTCTGAGTCCAGGTTGCTCAGGCTCTCTCCAAATTTATTCCCCAGCGTCCTTGTTTTCCTGCAGGATGTGCTTAGAAAGCATCCAACTGGACCACAAACAGATGGTCTGCTCCGACTTCAGACACTTGTAGAGCCAGGTGTTGCCATATTGAAGCTATTACAGATAATTCAATCCATGCCATGATGCTTTTTGAGATGCTAATGCTCACTCTGGTTTGAACTGCAGCAACATGAATTTTTTAAAAACCATATGCTGTCACTGTTGTACAGATAAAGCCAGCTATTCAAATTGCTTGGTTCCATGCAGGCATAACCTCAAAGGAAACCCACAGAAAAAGATGATTTGCATTAGTAGGAACCACAGTCTGCAGGTAGATCTTTTTACAGTGAAATTTATTGCTGATGAATTGAAAATTCCTAACACGACTGATCTTATGTCCTGAGATTTCATTTGACTGCAAGAGAGACCCCAAAGCTGTCAGACAGCTCTTCAGAAAATCTGCTGTGAGCAGTTTGTAAATACTGGAGACACTGGAAGGTGTCAGAACACATTGCACAGACATCCAACATCCACTGCCACAAATATCAGCTTTACTCAGTGTGCCTGTGTGATGATACAATAATACAGTGCAGGGAAAGAAACAGAGCTTTTCCCAGTGCATGAATGAGGAACCCTCACACACACTGGCATTGGGAGCCTCTAATTTCAGCAAATTTCAGCATTTAGATTCCCTGGGATGAGAGGGGATTGAAAAAGAGAACTTGGTGCCTTTTTCTTCAGTCCTTCTCTGTCTATTTCCCTGGAAAGTTCCTGGAATTTGCCATCCCTAAGATCCTGCCCCTGTCAAGTTCCTGGAATTTTCCATCCCCAAGATTCTGCAAGGTCACAGAAAAACAAAAAAAGTTTATTCCTGTTTGGTTTAGACTTCAGCAAGTGCAGCTGGTGCTGCAGAATCCAACAGGACCGAGGAGGAATCAGGACATCCACCATAATTTTCTTTGCCATTCAGACACAGCCAAGCTTGCTGCAAACTGCAATTCCTGCCCCGAGGTTTGACAGGAGGATTTCCATGAGAATCTGTCTCAGGAACACAGCCATGGGCTGCACTGTGCTGCTTGCTTTTCAGTGCTCTGAACAGAATACCCAGCATTTAGATTTCCATTTGGGAGAGGATCTGAAAGCCAGCAGAGATGCCTGGGGCCAGCAGCATCTCCAGCAGGAGGTTTTAGCTGCAGCCAGGGCTCCTGACAATGCCATATTTGCTCTACAGCATCCAGTGGCTCTGTATCAAACTGCCTCATTACAAGGCAATTACTGGCTGAGAAAACAAGGTGTTTCACTCAGTGCTTCCTAGCCCCTGTCCCTGATGCAAATAAATATAAAAAAAAAATTGTTGTTATGTCACAATGTGGATGGCCAGAAGTAGAATAGAAAAACCTCATTTTTTTTTATTATGAAAGGGGCATAAATTCATAATTTCTAATTATGAAAGCAAGAATTTGTGAAATTACTCAAACCAAATATTCAGATTCCAGAGGGTCACTGGGATTCACACCTGTTTTGCTTTGGCTGTGGGATTTTTGTCCATGGGTCTTGGCCCTCTCCCACACGTGCAGGATGTGATGGAGCAGCTTTTCCCAAGCAGGGACCCAGGGGTGTCACCTCTGCCAGCAGCAGGAGCACAGCAATCTCACCAGTTTGCTCCACAGTGGCACAAACAGAGCTCTCCTCTCTCCCCCCACGCCTCTTCCTCTCACTCTGCTCCTCTTTGCTTTTCCCCTTCTCTGTTCACTGCAGTTTTGGCCCTGGCACATTCTCCAGCTCCCCAGGCTTTGCAGGCAGGAGATAAACTGAGCCTACAGCCTCTAACAACTTCTCCCATTCATCCCCACCGTGAGAATCCTGAGCAGCCCCTCCAGCCCATTCCACAGTCCTGAAATCACATCGAGCAAGCAGTGAGAATTTGGCCCACTAAAAAATAATAATTCAGCTAGAGATAGGCAATATTACAGAAAAAAAAATTCCCAATTGTTAATTTTTGCTCTGGCTGTGTTATGTTAGCTCGCTGAAATTTAATTGCTGAAGGGTTATGAGAGCCTAGAAACACAGACCTAGCATCTGTCTTTTTTTAATGTCTCAATTATCACCGCAGTAATTTAATGGCACCGTGTAAGAGAATCACCATTGACATGCTAATGAACGGCACCGTGCTCACGTACATCAGCTCGGTTTTTGAGAGGTTAGAGGTTCAAGAGAGACATTTTATGCTTCAGATATCACTAAGGCAAAGCAGTGTCACATCTATCTCGTTTTGCTTTTACAACTCAAATTGCCTATCTTAAAAATACTCACTGAACAGTGAACTGCAAATGGGTTAAACCGTGGTCAATTACAATTAGGGACTTGCTTCTTTAGACCAAGATAGGTAACAAAAATCCTTTCAACCCATTTATTATTTAATTTGGATGTCAAATTAACTGTTGAGATTTACTTCAATTTATTTTGTGGGGTTTTTTTTTCCCCATAAGCAGCTATGTCCTTTACTGTTAGCTTTTTAATTGAACAGCCATGCTTTATTCGGTTTCACACCATTTCTCTCATTTTGCTGAACCGAATTTACCTATCAATATTATCCTTTCATTTATTCCGCAGCAACTGTGTTGCCAGCCAGAGAGTCCCAAATCTATCGCATCTAAATGATCACAGCAATTTCCATCATAAGAGACTCAATGATGTACACGGAGATATTTATCTGCAAACGTTTCAGCACATTGTGTATGAATTTCTACACACAGGCAGTGAGGGGCTGGCTTCACAAACACAATGGAGCAGCCTTTTGAGATCAGCTAAATGCTGCTGTTAGCACCAGAATTGATTTTGCATGGAAAGCTGCATCCTGACAATAACGTGAAAGGATTTCTCACTTCAGCAGATATACCACAAGAGTGGAGAACAACCCCGTGGGATTTATTATTAGCATCTACTTATGGAACTTTTTAAAATCAGTTTATTCTATCGTCGTAACAGTTCCACTGCTCAGCTCTGTTCTGCTGTGAAGAACGAGGGAGGGAGGCCAGGCTGCAAAACAATTTTAGGTGTGAGAACTCCCTGATGCTCAGACGAGCTCTCTGGGTTTTTAGACCTATCCAGATACAAGAGGATGCTTCAAGCTGTACTGTAAAAAAAAAAAAATTTTAAAAGTTTTTTAAGCGCGGGATGCCCCGGCTCCGCTGGAATTCCATGGAAAAGATGGAATCGCATCCCAAATTCTGGAATCGCATCCCAAATTCTGGAATCGCATCCCAAATTCTGGAAACCCATCCCAAATTCTGGAAACCCATCCCAAATTCCCGCAGCCGGGACTGTCCCGCCCTCTGGTGTCCGCAGCAGCTCCCGCACGTCCCAAAAACTTCACCGCTTTCCCCGAGACATCCCTAATCCCGGGTTTAACAAATAACGAATTGGTAACAAATTGAAGCCTCTAATTCCATGAACACTTAGGGTTTGGGTTTGGCGGGGTTTTTTGTTTTTGTTTTGTTGTTGTTGTTGATTTTCCCCATGTGATGTTTAATTCTTTCCTGTTGGGATTCTCCTGGAGGGGAGAAGAGGAGAATCCAAACCTGGGATTCTCAGCAGGAGCAAATCTAAGGAGTCTGGGACAGGCAGCCCAATGCTGCTCCGAATTTCTCTGCCTCGCATCATCTCTCGCAGGAGAATATGACAATGTGACAATTCTCTATTCCTCTCCTGCCTGAAATATTTCCCTGGCCAAGTGCCAGGCTGTCCCTTTGTGGCTGGGCTGCTGCCTTTTAGGAAAGCTGCCACTAATTATCTTTGTAATCACAGTGAGAGAAGCAATGAAGGTGAAGGAAAAAAAAAATGGTAATTCCATGGAAAAAGTGGTCATTCTGTTAACTCTTCCTTATCTGCCATCACAGAGGCTTATAAATTGTCTCATAGTTAAAATTATCTGTTCTAAGGCAGATGAAATTCTGTCAGGCAACTTGTGACATCTGTCTCAGTGCAAACCCTGCAGATGCTCAGTTTATCTCCCCCTGTGCTCTGTCTGCCCTCTGCCACCCTGGCAAACAGATCCGAGAAGGGATCACAAGGGAATCAATCGTGGCAGCCACTTCCCCTCCTCTCCCACACTGCTTTTTGTTAGCCAAAGGACACAATCTGCAGAATAAATTACAACTGTAAAATCAGGAAAAGCTGCCTAGATGAGCTCAGGGCACAGCCTAGTGAATATTTTCTCCTGTTGATTGCTTGAAGGTGAGCTTGTAATGCACTCACTGTTTATAACCATGGCTTAGATTTGCTCATGTAACTCTTTATTAACCCACTGCAACTGTGAGGAGCTTGATATCAATCATTAGAGGGATTGCAGCCATCCTCATGCAATTTAAACCTGAAGGGTAATACATGGCCCTTAAAAGAAAAACTAATTACTGCAGGAGGAGCTCAATCCCACTGTAGGTATCTGTAACTGGAGACTTTGAGAGACAGGACAGAGAACAGCAATGAGCTTCACTGTGACCCATGCAATGCTGATTTGAAAAATCATGGATGGCACAGCTGAGTGCAGCTCCTTTAGGGTCAGTCACAGGCACGCAGGGGGCTGGGGGCTCCCAGAGCAGCACAAGGACTGTGCTCTCTGTAGAGCACAGCAGCCCCACTGCAGGATTTATCTCAGTGCCCCCACTGCAACAGCAGCTCCCTGAGACTGCCAGGAAAAGAGGACAAGAATGGAATAAAAAAGATGGAATAAAAGCCGTGGAATCCTAAAGGCTGGGAAAGGTTTTCAAGACCTCCAAGTCCACCCTTTGACTGAGGAGCCGCTAAAGCAGAACATGCAGTGCCCTGTCCCTGTGCAGGCTGTTCCAGGGCTGAAGCACTCCTCCAGTGAGGAGCTTTCCTTTTCCTTTGCTGCTCTCACACCTGCAAGGACGTGAACTCCTCTGGAACAGCTCCTGATCCACCCACTGGTGACATTTCAGATGACTGATTTATTGTTGCTCAGGTGGGAAGAGGCAGCAGGTTCACACTGGCACCACTGAGGAACACAAAATGTTCTTCAGCATTCACTTGTAAAAGAATTAAGGCACTACATGTACTAAAGGAAAGGGACATCATGTTTTGTTTTTTTTTTTTTTCCTGACAAAGCAACTAAGCTTGAAATAATTACACCTAAACCATTCTTCCTGGCTGTAGAGTGGGTTCAGGCTTTTTCATGCAGGACTCTGTGGGGAAGAAAAGGTTTTTATAGCATGTTCTGGCATCCTGGTCTTTATTAATACAGTACACACACCTTCTAAAGGGCAGAACACATGTGAAGAATCCAGATAATTTAATCACTTTGCTCTGAGAATGGCTTTCTCTCTAAGTTCTGTCTCTAATTAAATTAGGTCATTCCAACTTATAGAAAGAAAAATAAAAAATCTCTAAGACAGGAGCTATACATGATGAAAAGAAAATGACCATTGTTAATATGATATTAAGCCTATTTTTTTTTTTAAATTGCATTTTTAGGTGTTAGCCATGAGAATGTTAAATAAAGTCAAAATAATACAAATTACAAGAGAAAAAAAAAATCCCCAAAATCTCAAAGCAAACCCAAACCCAAACAAAACTATACACAAACAAATGAAAAAAAAACCCCTCCCTCCAATAACCAAACTCATAATTCCTGGAAATGAAAAAGTCTGTAGCTCAAATTACATAAAGCATCATGTGTTTGCCATATCCCAATATAAAAAATATCTACTCCTCATGCAGCTAAATACTTCTCTGAGCTCTTCAAAAGCAAAAGCTGGCATGTGCAGACTGGGACATGTGGGGGACACGATCTCTTGCCTGGGGTTCACCACATCTATTGGAGACAGAGCTTTGGACTGCATCCAGATTTGTCCCACCATCCAATTCAGGGTTCTTCCCACAAAGTTCCATTATTCATTACATTACAAATGTGATTTATTCTGTCCATTACAAACATTGCAGCAGCCCCTGGAAGCTCCTCAGCGTGCTTGGCCAATAAAATGCCCGTTCCACAGAGCTAGGTGTTGCACACAGAGCAGCTACCTTTGACTTGCACGCTGCTGCAGCTGGGAGACATTTCCAGCTCCACATGAACCCCTTGTAGCATTGCCTAAATGGAATAGAGGCTGCTCTGTGAACAACAGCAAGATCAGGCTCCTGTAGCTCCCTAATTAGTGTTAATTTCTGCATACTAATTGGGAGAATGCCAGTAAAGAATCAGTAGGCCTACCCTGCTAGAGAGCCAGTAAAATACTTCAGAGGAAAACTGGAGCTGTGCCTTTTGGAAATCAGCTGAAATTTGTTGCTAGGCTTTTCATTTTGCTCAGCAGTGAGTAGCAAAGTGGTAAACGATATCTTCATACGAATTCACAGAAGTCTCCATGCTCTGGAATACTCTCTGTTCCCACTGCAACTGAGGAGCCTTTTCCAGGGTTAGGGCCCTGGTGATCAGACACACAGATGTCCATCAGTCTGATCTCAGCTGCTGTCCAAGGGCAGCCTGCTGGAGCCGCTGTTTATCCTGCTTGTAGGGCTCAGAACAACTAGAAAAAATTATTGTGTGGTTTTAAGGGTACTGATTATCCAAAATCTAAACTAAACCATGTTAACTGCCAGAGACTGGGGAAATACAACAGAGCTAAACTCAGATCAGCAGAGTGAAACCAGGCTGGGAGAGGAACAGACCCAGAACAGCCCTGCAGAAAAGGGCTTGGGGGTGCTGGTGGATGAGAGGCTGGGCACGACCCAGCCATGGGCACTCACAGCCCTGAAAGCCCCAAATGTGTCCTGGGCTGCAGAAAATGTGCAGGAAGGGAGGGGATTCTGACCCTCCAGCCTCAGGAGATCCCACCTGTGGGCCAGCATCCAGCTCTGGGGTCACAGCACAGCAAGGACATGGAGCTGCTGGAGAAAATCCATGAAGGGGATCAGGGATGTTCTAATTGCAGCCTTCACCACCTGCAGGAAAGATGGACAGAGATTGTTTACAAGAACATGGAGTGCCAGGACAAGGAGGAATGGTTTAAACCCCGCAGAGAGCAGGTTTACATCAGATATTAGGAAAAGATTCTTTCCTGTGAGGGGTGTGAGGACCTTGCACAGGTTTCCCTGAGAAGTTGTGGCTGCTCCATCCCTGGAAGTGCTCAGGGACAGGATGAGGCTTGGAGCAGCCTGGAAGGTGTTCCTGTACGTGCAGGGGGTTGGGTGATCTTTGAGGAGCCCACCAACCCAAGCTATTCTCTGATTCTATTTCATACTCATCCCATACTGGTTGGGTTTCAGCTTTAATCTGCCCTGTGTGCACAAGGATGGAAACAAGGATCTCATGCAGAAGCACACACCAGCAGATAACAGAAACACCCAACACTTTCAGGTGCCTTTTTCCAAAGGATGGAGCTGACACACACTTGATGAATGTCTCTGATTCTTCCTGGGAAAAGCAGCTGAGAAAGGGGTGATTTTATTCATCTCTCATTGCCAATGGTCTGGCAGATGGAGAGCCAAGGTGCTGCCAATTCCCTCCCTCATTCCTGCCCTATTCCCCTCTGTGCCACTGCTTACGCTCCAGGAAGCAAATCCAGAGGAATTCCCTGTTCCATGACACAGGTGCAGAGTAACAGAAGTTCTCTAGGAAAGGTAACAGCTGCTCTTTCCTGCCTCTTCCACAGGAATGGCTTTCAGATATTCCCAATAAACAATGTTCTTCCTTCTGGTTTGTGTTGAAGCTCACGCTGCCCAAGCATCAGTTGTATTGATGGGAACTGACATAACCATTCAAGTCAAACCACAACAGCAAATCTCTCAGTGCTGCTGGCTTCAGCAGATGGTAAAGCATAAATCCAGAGCTTTTGGTGCAGATCTCTTTTAGTCATCGGCCCTGTAAGGGCATTCTCAAATTTATGGAGACATGCAAAGTACTTACTGCAACAACGAGGAATTTAAAGCATGACTTTACCATTTCATAAACATTCATAAATATTTCTCTCTTTTGAATTTTGTGCTTTGTACGTTTTTTGAGCTAGGATGAAAAACTTTTGACTACATCTCCGTCGGTTGCTTTCTTGATTTGGTTGTCTTTATCAAACTTTGAAATTGAAAATAAACCAAATACACTTATCTTGTTGACATTTAGTCCACATCAGAAAATCTTCCATGCTATCGAGCTTACCAACCCTATAGATACTGTCTGTATCTATCTGCAGGCTTAACAGAAATAGTCTGAAGTTATAAAGGCAACCAGCAGTCACAGGAGCACTGGGCAATCACTCCACAGTGAATGCTTCTTTCAATACATCTTTTACAGTTTGTATTTTCTGTTTCTCTTTGTGCCCAGGAAATATTTTCCTCCATCTCCGTGGCATTTGTCATTTCTGTGAGTATCAATTTCCATGGCTGGCAGCATTTCTGCCATCTTCTGCTTTTGTGAAGGTTTGGACCCAAAATGGGGTCACATGCATTCCCCTTTACAAGCAATCCCTTTTGACTCAGCTTTACCTGCCACACACAATTTGTTTGAAGTAACTCTTGGCTAAAGGATTATTCCCAATTTCATACACTTCTGATCCTGTGAGCAATGCATCTTCTATGCACTTATCTTTTCTGGGTTTGATCATAAAAGATCAAAGCTAAAGAATAAAAAGAAAGAAAGAAAAAAAAAACCCTTTTGCTGATCATACACAAAATCACGTGGAGAACCAAGTGGTAAAATGATCAGGTTTAGTTGTGTTAATCCTGGTGAAAAGTCAAAGCAGGGAGCTGCTACACAAGAAACAAATAAAAGAAAGTATTTCCATTCTTTCCTCACCTCTTTTTCACCCACTGTACGTCCATGAAAGCCATTAAAATATTCAAAGTACTGTATAAACTACACTTTTGGCTGAGATTTTGCTCAGGGAGGCCAGGCTCTGAGCCTGGGTACTTGAGGAACATTCTGCCCATCAGATACAGGAATTCCCTTCTTTTTCACCATAGGGAGTGTCCCAGAGCTTTTTATCTTGGTTTTTATCAAGGTTTTATCTTGGTACCTTCAGAAGCTACACGTGATCTTGCAGTGCCGCAGTGCCACACTGCCACTTCAATCCTGAGATTTCCAAGTTATTCCAGTTTCTCAAAGATGTGAAGATATCTACTCTGCTCAGATTCTGCTCACTGCAAAAAGCTCTTTCAACATGGATCCTCCAAAAAGTGGAAAAACACCAAACCAAACACACAGACATACAGATGCTGTGCAAATAATTAGAAAATGGAAATGTATTTTTTTTGTCAAATAATCACTTCCTTGCTTTCAGGAATCCTGTTAAATTGAAGTTGTTTTAATTGATGTGATTTGTGGTGAGGGAACAGAGTTCAGCCATGTGAAATGGCTGTCATGTGGCAGAATAATCTCAGCTCTGGAAAAGAAAAGGCTCCCTATTTCCTAAACTATCTATTCAACACCTTTTAATGACTTGGCCTTCATTTTGTAAAAAGAATAGTAGCAATCTTAGCAACCTTTCCCTGCTCCTACAATAATAACAATAATTAAAAATTCCCTTATTCTATTATAAAATGTCATGAACTTTTCACTTTAATTTTCACAATTACCCCAGAGCACCAAAAGACAGTTACAACTGAATTAAATCAATGAACACATCAAAATGACAGATCTGCTTGATGGGGTTTTTTTCACTGAACAAGCACATGGTGTGTGTTTATGGGGGTGGAGAGAGACAGAAAATGCATTTATGTACATGCAAGAACAAACCAAGGCAGATGCACATGCACAGCATGCTGAGCTTAAAGTGATGCCTCCATTTTACTCAGAGATACTCACATGCAGCAGTGTATAAAAAAGTAGAAATAACCGATTTATCCATTTTGAAATACGACTAAGTTTTGAGGTCACAAGTCTGGAAAGCATCCATTGTACATGCAAAGAAGTTTTGTCTTAGGTTTATTGGGATGCATCTATCTGAAAATTATCTCTTGAGTTCAGCCCCTCAGCACAACAGCTTAGAATTCAGCAGAGGACAGCTGGAGGACATCACAGTACAAAATTATTCTGTTATAAAACAAATGGAAGCACTGAATTACAGTATAACAGTACCAAAAAGGAACGTTTTACTAGCATGCACTTGTCTAATAGAATTTTGAGAATGTCAACAAGGACACAGCAAACAAAGGAATTTAACAGATGTTTTACACGCTGAGCAGTGAAGCACAGCAATGCTGTACCCTTATCTGCTCCAGTGAAATATCTTCCCTGCACGGTTCTTTCATTCTGCCAGCTCCTGTTTGCACATCTCACAAACACATGAGCTGTACCTGTGTGGCTGATCAGGCCAGCTCACACAGCTGGGGATCCCAAAAACCCTCCTGCCAACCTGGGACTGACAGCACACAAAGGGCACTGAGCACAAGGGCCCGTGAAGTTCACCAGTGCAGCCATCTCTGGACTTTTGAAATAAATTTCAACCTTTCCTTGTCTTCCTCCACAAACAGCAGTGAATTCATCCTCCAATGGATGGAAACTTGAGGAAAATGTTTCACCAGGTTTTGCAGTGCTGACCACTTTGCTCTGAACAGAAAAGGCTGCTTTTAATGGTTCAGGCAGAAATATAACAACAAATTCAACAGCTTTTGTGGCCAAGCTGAAGTAACTCCAAACCCAAGGTCATGGGAAATCCCTTTCCATTAGTAAAGGCTCATGGGAGTTTGCATGTTAATGAAGCTGTTCCATATAAGGTTGTGTTGTTATGATTGGTCAGTTACATTGTACAAATATGGTTTTGTTCCCAGTCTGAGTTTCTGATTGGACCCTCCCCCTCAGACCCACCCTATAGATTGTCATATTTTCCTCATTTCTGGGTTTTAGGTAGGTTCCACCCACAGAGTTCTCCTGGGCACTGTGCACAATTTGGGGGCAAAATCCCTATTTTTTTTATCCCTTATTAAATTTTTCTTCTTGCAGTGCCAACCTGTGGTCCCCAATCCTAATTATTTTCTCAC
>VWYP01019775.1:1156-85138 GCA_013400435.1 Pycnonotus jocosus
TTATTTGGATTTTGATAGTTACTGAATAATTGACAGAGGTTGCATACCTCTCTCCCTCCCTTGTGGACTCTCTAGGTAGAAGGAAGTTTGTTTGTCTTGTTCTCAACTGAGTAGGTTTGCTGCTGCTGTTGAGCTGATGGATTCAGTTTGTTGCGACTTCATGTCCTCTTCTTCAGTCAGAAGAAGCCAGTGATAAGCTGCTAGTAATCAAATCATGGAAGTGTGGAGTAGTTCCTTTTTCTGTTTTTAATATTAGATCATGCTTTTGTTTCTTTGTCTGTATTCACCTTAGGGTATTGTAGTTTGTGATGTTTTTCAAGTGTCAGCTCTGAATTTCTGTATCCAAAGAGCCTTTCAGCTTTAAGCCAACAGCATTATGCTAGTATCCATGTAATAAAAATTACTAAAATTCTGATCATTGTCATTTTATGTGTGTCAAAAGAACAGTGGGATGGCCACTAGCCACAGTTTCAGTCTCTTCTCTGATATGAAGCCAGAGTTCTTTTCGTGGATTTCCTCTGTTGGGAGGCACTCAAAACCCAACCCATACTTACTGGGAGAGAGAAAATGTAGTACTTGGGGGAGGTCGATGGGCTTAGGTTATTGACACTTAGTTTTACTCAGTAGGGTGAGGGTGAACTCTAGGAAAAGTTCACAGATTTGCAGCTGAATTTTAGTGCTCCCTTGTTTATGTCTTGTTCTGCTTTATGATCTGTATAGATAGCTGCTCATGAACTTTTTATCCAAATTAACTGCTCTGTTTTTCCATTTGTAAACTTCAGTTTTATGACAACAAGTGAAGCACTGATCTGCTGCAGTTAAAACTGGGGAAATCCTGACAAATTTTGGAGATTTTAGCAAATGAACTATCTGTAGCTTGTCCCTGACCTATCTCCTACCACTGAGGACAGGAGTAGACACTGGTCAAGGTGATCTGATCTCCATCCTTGTCACTTTGGCTTCTTCCACCAAAGTGCCAATGTTGGCAGTAATTTTTTCTGTTCTTTTCCCCTACCACAGGCTGTTTTCTGATCAGACAAATCCAAGGTTCTCTATTGCTCTTGAATCAAGGCCATTAACTTCTAAATAAGAAGTTTGCTCTGTGTTGGTATTAGTAATTGCCTTTTTGTTTTCACTGAGATAGTACTGACACACATCTTACACTTGCTTGAGGATAAATGGGTAAAAAATGTTGGATGTCTTATAACTAGCAGAAGTTTCCTTGTTTTATAAGATTTTAGTGATTTAATATATTCAATAAGGAACAATTTCTTCCAAAACTTTTGAACAAATAAAGTGGTAAAGAGTTAGGCACGCTTGGTCTTTCTATTTCTAAAGTGTGACAACATGTGAATGGCATGTTCATGAGTTACTGCATGGTTACAGAGTATGAGCATGTAAATAATTCAAAATGCTATTTGGCTGGCAACTTTCATGGGTAAGAATGTGGAAAATACTGCATTTCTGACAGGATTCTGATGGTTGTGATAACACAGGATACAGAATTATTAAATAATTCATATTATGTCTGATCAAATGTTTTGGACATATATTCTTTTAGGCATTTGCTGTTATATTCAGGGTAAACTTCTAAATCCAGGGAGAACTTAAAGAGATGGTTTCAGATATCAGGAATTTGTGTGTTTTACATGCTTTAGGAGATCTGGCAGCTTAGATATTTTTGTTCTTTCCTTTGAAATCCATGAAGTAAGAAAATCCTTTTTGTCTGATTTTTTTTGGATGGTTTTTAACATGACTTCCTGGGTGGGAGAAGTGTGTTACTGTATTTAGTTAACATTTATAAACTTAAGTCACATTGTGTCAAAGTTTGCAGTAAACGTCTATGTGCTCTGTGGGTCAGGTAGGTACCACGTAAGAATTTTCCTAAGGAAAGAACCAGGAAGATAAAATACTGCTGATTTGAAGGGTGCTGTTTCTTATAATGACAAGGCACTCAGTTATGGGGACTCTGATAAATAAAGCCTGTAGACAAAGTGCCCAGCTGTACTTGAAGATGAAAACAGGATGTTGGTTGTATTGCTGCAGCACTGCTGTATAAATCAAAGGATATGCTGTTATTGCTGTTTAAGGAAGCTGTACTCCCTTAGAGTGGGTCTGTGTATAAAAGAATGGTAATTGCTGTGCTTATCAAGGACTGGCAGTTCTCCTTTTCCAATTGTGACCTGGTGAATCCACCTCAAGCTCATGACTTAAAGCCTTGCCAGTTATTTTAATCCCCTATTCAATAGGACAAACAGAATGGGGTTATTTTTATCTCTTTATGATTGCTTAGAACAAGCAGAAAACCCCTTTTCTATATTTAAGTCAAAGGTGATTTTACTGAGGAGGATGTGAAATATTCCCCCAGTGCCTGTTAAACCCTTTTGGTTCAAGCTGTGTCCAGTTAGTCATGGCACCTGGAAATGGCTTTCTCCCTGTGCCAGTGTCCTTGCTGAGGTTTGGGGTTTTTTTTTGCATTCACTTGTAGCCTCTTTAATATATTTTTTTTTTAATAGCCTAAGCCATTTTTGGTTTGTTCACATATTGTCTTTTAAAGGACTTCTTTGCCCTGGTTGTACTGTTCTACTATTCTTTAATGCCAGCTGGAATGGTGTTGCCTTTGTTTTTAAAATTAATAGTTTTATGCTTCTAAGCACTACATCCATGTATACTTTCTCTACTCAGGAAGAAGGAATGCCAAAATATTTTTCTGCTTTTGATTTCCACTAGCTTATTTTTATCTTCAGGGAAATCATAGAATTATTTGGCTTGGAAGCAACCTTTGAAGATCACCTATTCCAACCCCCATGGTAG
This sequence comes from Pycnonotus jocosus, assembly GCA_013400435.1. NCBI lineage: Eukaryota > Metazoa > Chordata > Aves > Passeriformes > Pycnonotidae > Pycnonotus > Pycnonotus jocosus. The sequence continues at coordinate 3,971 of VWYP01019775.1, forward strand.
ATCTGTAATGCACTGTACAATGGCCTAGATTGTTATTTAGGAAATATAAGTAAGTTTTTCTTTAGAAGAAATAGCTGAATCTGGAACAACAATCACTACCTGAATAAAGGTTGAATTAGTATTCCTGTAATAGGCATATGTTTTTATAGAAATTTTTTTTGGATAAGTCCTCAAAGCTGGAACTATTTTGGTGGAGTGATTTTAGTATAACAGTTTACACTGATGAGTAGAGCGTTGTCATCCTCGTAGCATTTGCATTCAAGTGCAGAGTTAGCCTTGCTGCAGTGAGAATCCTGACCATGAACCAGATGGGAAACCATGCTGCTGATGGAAGCAGAGGAGCAGAGAAAGAAAGGGAAAAGACAGCAGTGGTGAGCCAGGTGTGCAGTACTGTAAGGGAAAGCAGATACAATCCACTCCAAAAAGAATATTCACACAGCACAAACTTAATATTGTTTTAAAATCAGTTGTGCTTTGTACTGAAACATAAATTCATCTTTCAAATGCATAGTTTTCATGAAGTTTGCTCATAATGACTATTCCATTACATACCATCTCTTATCTACATTTCACTGAAGTTCTGTGAAGGAAGGATATTGCAGGAACTTTGTAGGCAGCTGTGTTTAGGCTCTCGAGATACCTATTGATATCTCATTTTCATAATTCCTGATTCCTTATGGTACCCTCTTCTCAGTATTTTTTTATCAAAAATGTTGATAAAATAACTTCATATTTAAAACTTGTGTTTTTGAAGAAGTAAAGCCTCTCTAACTGTTTCTGCTTTTTCACAGGGGAGGAAGAAGTCTCACAATCTTAAATGTGATTTAAGCGTTTCTTTACTGCTTGTAAAGGAATTGATCAGGTGTAAAGTCTTTTTGAAACACAAGGAGTTTCTGTGGTACGGATCAAGTTATATTGGATGTACTTGGAGGATACGATACTACATGCAGAGATAACAAAACTTCTGTGAAGGGGAACCTTTTCTGGGGCCAAAACCTAATTTTTGAAAACATATTTGTCAGTTATCAGATGCCCTAGTGTCTCTAGCAGTGGTTTATTAAATAAGGATAATGTTTTAGGGTTGAACAATGATTTTGGAAAATGCACATAATATCTAAATAGTCATGCTCTCTGGTTATTAAAGATAAATTTTAAATTCTACCTGTTCATATAATGTGTGGTTCTTTAACATGCCAGAAGCATGGTTATCAGGAGACATGCTGTGGAATTACCCTGGTGTGACCTTGTAACTGGTGGATTTGAAAAGCATTAAGCATTATTTGAACTGCTTCAGTACTCTGAAGGCCTCTTAATTGTACTGCCAGTATTCTTTTTCTTAAAACTTGTAATAAAGGAGGATGTATTCTGGAGTGCTTGTCTCAGTTACACACTCACACAGGCAGCTCTCACTCTGCACTTGCACCTCAAAATAATTGTGAGTTGTTTGCTTGTTTGGTTTATTTTAATTTTGAGCAAGTGCTGCGACTTTTCATCCACAAAACAAATAGCTGTTGCTTTTGATTAGCAACTTAAACCTTGGCAAGTACGTAAATTCCTCAGCAGGGCACTGGTTTTGAAGAGCTGCTTATGTTCCAGGGGAAAACTTTTGAACAGATTGTTTCAGAACATGTGATTTTTTTTTTTTTTTTAACTTTTTTCCTGCTTCTGTGCTACATTATCTGCACTGATCTGCTCCTCTCCTCCAGGAAACACATTTGCATTAAAGATCCGGTCTTCTGTTTAGTTTCTGCTGCTTATTGCTTCCATGGGGTCATCTTTGACCATACAATTAACAGAAAAATAACTGATATCCTGGGAATTAAATCAAGAAGAAATTAAGTACAAGGAGCTGATAACATTCTGGTGGACTCTTTCACTGATCAAACATCTCTTTTGACATGCTAAGATACTCAGTAGTAAAAATAAAGAGAAACATTAAATCCATAAGGAGAATGTTTTTCATAAAACCTCTGATGCTTCACTTAAGGCTTTAAACTGCAAGAGTCTGGGCTGTCACCGGTCCCTATTGTTAAATGTTGGCTTTGTCATCAGAAAGTGTCAGTATTTTCTGGAAGGTACTCTAACCTGGCCTGAATCAATTCCTTTTGATCTGAGCTGTTTTGACTGACTTTTAGGTAGAACAGTTACACTGCACCATAACATTTCATAGTTGCAGCTGATACACCCCGACTTCTGTTTTAATTTGATCAGCAGATGTAAGGACTCTTGCTGCAGGTATTGCCATACTGAGATAATAGTGAGTGTAAGAGATCATTCAGTTTGCTTTTCAGCTTAATGATATACAGCAAATGCAGTGAAATAACAGTGGGAGTTCTCCTTTGTTGGTTTATTTAAGTTGTATTGTATTATTATAATTTCGTTGGAAATAAGCAAGACTGGTGAGAGATAAAGCTGTCATATCAACAAATTGAAAGGGTTGACCTCAGCATTGTCTGCTTAATGTCACTTTAAATGTCTAGGATTCCTAATTTAGTCTGATTTGAACACAACAGTGTCATGTTTGGAGACACAGGATGCCAAGAAAGGAAGCAGATGATTTACATCCCTTGAGCTTCCATAAGTGGGAGTTTCAGATTTTAGTTTGGCAATAAAATATTGAGATTTTTCAGAAAGAGCTACGCGATAAGAGAAGGTGGAGTACCAAGGCCTGCAACTGTATGCCTTGGCAACTAAGCTTGTATATACTTTTGCCTTTTGTCTTTTTATTATTTAAAAAAAAAAAAAAAAAAAGGAAAAAAAAAAAAAGAATGGGAGTGGACAACCTGAAAAGGCAGTTTCATCCCTCCAGTGGAGAATATAAGAACCTGGCAGTGTTAAGTTTGTGGTTGGACTTCATGACCTTAAGGGTCTTCTCCAACCTGAATTATTCTATGCTTCTGTTGTTTCCTTTACCCAGTCACTTAGCTTCATCACTTAACATCAATTTTGATAAAGTTATGCAGTCATGTAATTGTAAAGAGAGAAATGATAGCTTGGCCTAGCTGTGAAATTTTTCTTGCAATTTTCTCAGAAGTTTTTGGCATTGTTACTATTTTTTGCTTTTGACAGTCACTTGGTATCCTTATTAGCCACCTTTGACGCCAGAAAGCTAATGGTATAGAATATTTCTAAAGGCTGTTGGGTCATATTTGCAGTCTGAAGAAATGTTTCACATAGTCTGCAGTGTTACTGTGGCAGAGGTATCCGCCATTCAACCCTGTTTCACCCTGGCAAATATCCAGAAGGTGGAATTATAGGAATATAAATGATGGTCATCTTCAGAAACCATGTGACCTTATGCACAGTAATAGTGCAGTGGTGTGAAATGTTTTATAAACATCCATGTTTTAGCTAGGTTAGGGTTTTTTTGTTTGGCAAAGAGATTCAGCTGAGCTGCTGGTGAGTATTGAGAAGGTGTGGTCTCATGATTGGCATCATGATTAGCAGTGGGACCCCGTGAGGTTGTATAGCCACTGGCTGGTCCTTAGATTGAGAACATGGTGAGAGGCTGGTGGGCCTTATGAAGAGGCATCCCAAATCACCCAGTTTCCTCTGTCTTCACCTACTGTAACTCCTAATTTGACAGGTGAATTCTGGTATCTCTTAGCAGCAAGTCATGCCTTGTTTGAGGCTCTTTACATAAATGAAGTGACAAAGCTGTATCCTATTTTTCTGCTCCCTATCAATATGTCTTAGTCAATACTAGACCAGCTTTGTCCAAAAAACTTAATTTGTGGCTGTCCCAGAACTTTCAACACAGAACCACTTATGTATTACGGTAGTGGCAGTAACATGATTACATCAATTTTCCATCCACCTTCACTCCTCTGTCCTACTGGAATTACTAAAGTCTTCATGACTTCTGAATAGAAACTGGGACAGGGACAAGATTGTTGAAGTGTGATGGGACTTCTGCATTACAGGTTTTGGACTCCTCCCAGGAGGATTATGATGATAAGAGTCAACTGTCTTAAGTTTTTAATTTGGCAGAATTCGTACTCAAAAGATCATTTCACTGAACGTTACAAAACTGGCTTTGCATGTGTGTTTAGCTTATGCTGTAAAGCATGCCATAGAGACAGATATTTTTGTCTCTTCTGGATTTTTTTTTCTGGATCATGCAGTACTTGGTTGTTCCTTCAAAAAAAAAAATATTTGTGTTCTAAAAACAAATGACAGACATGCAGCTGTGTGGCCAAGTGACCCAGAGAAAATGAGTTCCCATGATCTATGTGTATGTGCAAGTGATGGGGACCAGAACTTGTTCTTTGTCCAGCAGTTCAGCTGTGCCTGGCCTCAAGGGAGCATGCAGCCATGCTCCTCATCCTGTTAACTTTCCATGGGAATGTAAGAATGTGCCTCGCAGTGCTGGCTGGGAATAGTTGTGTGCAGGGTTTTGTTTCACTTTTAGAAGTCTCTTATATCTAAATTCATGTGGGTTGTGCAGAAATTTGGACTAAATACTGATTGAGGAAGTGTGTTAAATTGCGTGATACTGCAGTTTTTAAGAACTGAACATAAATATCTTGCATTGCATTGACAAAAGCTATGCAGCCATTTATTTTCTGTCCTTTATGTTCTTGAACAAATACTTCGGTTCAATGATATTTGAAAAATGAAGGGAAGTATTTAGTCATCTGCATAAGTAAACAACCTTGAAGTTCTCAGATGTCCAAGATGTGAAAACATAGATTATATTTGTTTGGTTTTTGTTCCACATTGGGTGAGACAGGACTAGGATTGGTAGAATCCTTTCTTTGGTATTTGATTTTATGAGTCAAAATTTGGCTATTTGATTTTTTTTTTCCCTTGGTGGGATTGTATGTGTGTGTGACCTCTTATCTACAACTGAAAATCCCATAGTGGCATATCAGAGACCAAGTGCTGTTCCAGTTACTAATGTCCAACTAGGAAAGCTTAATACATTAGCTAGTTTCTACTGTCCACAAACATTATTCCAAAGCTGTGAAAAATATGTACAAGTTAACTATGAGCACTAATATGCCTTAAATAAGGAAATTAAAAAGCAGAAAAAAACCTAATTCAAACAAAAGACATGTGCTGGTTAATTCAATGTGTCTTCTTAGACACAGCTTCCTCAAAGTCCATACTTTTAAGGATAAGGCCTTGATGAACAATGTACCTACTTCCCAAATTTGTCCACTTTCATTAAGCTTTCTATTAATAATTTAACCCATGACACACAGGTGTCAATAGAGGGGCACAGAATAGTCTGTTGGAAGCCTATTAGCTTACATCCAGTGTGTTTATTTTTTGCTTAGATAGTTACTTTATTTAGAATTGATGGGGTTCACTTCCATTAGTTGCATTCAGCACATGGCCTTGCAGTGTTATATGTAAACAGTATCATAGCTGATGCTGAACTGATGAACTGGGAAGCTGTTTTATGGAGTGCTGGATGTACACCTTACTCAGTGTCTACACACCAGCAGTTCAATAGAAGCCCTTGCTCTCCCATTGCAAGCAGAGGAAATAATAACAGAGAAATCTTGATAATAGTAAGAATTTTCCTTTGAGTTTTGTTGTTGGCTGGCTGGTGCTTTGTTTTCTTTTGTTTTTGAGAGGGAGGTGTCTTGATTACTTTTCTATTAAATACATGTTTTTTAAGCAATATTGACACCAGGCACTGATGTTTTTGGTACCAAAATTAATTTATTTTTTTCCAGGTCACTAACTTTTAATTTAGTCTTTGTCAGGCGGAAACCCTTTATTAGCAAGCAGAGTGCTTAAATACAAATCTGTAAAGTAGGCAAATATGTGTTTATATCAAATTTATATAGCTTTGGCAATCAGTAGTATTACATAATCATCTGCCTTATCTAATGTTAAATGACAGCTATATTGGCCTATTTCTTTGCCCATGTATTAATGTTATGCTATCTAATGGCAAAATAATCTCCCTATACAAACAGTTTTAAAAATACAGAGAGCAATCTTCTAGCAGAAAGAATGGCTTATACTTACTTGGCTGTTGGAATAATTGCCAGTCCACTCTTGAACTTCTGTCTGAGCAGAGAAATTAAAACTTTCTGTTTTTTAGAATTCTTGCCCTCTGGAGTAAGAAAAATTATAGCAGATGAATTGGTGATCTAATTTATATTATGGTGCAACCTAACTAAAATACAGCTTTCTCTTTTTTTTTATTTGTTACTGATCGTACTTTCAAACTGAAAACTTAAACCGATCTAGAACTTCAGCATCTGAAATAGCTGTGCATAATCATATAGTGTCTGTTAGTTCAGAATCTACTGAAATATCAGATTTATACCTTCAAGGGACTTTTTGTTCTTTAAAGTAGAAAGTAACTTGAAATCCTAGATGATCTCCAACTCTCGTTTAAAAATAGGTTAGTTCATTAAATGAACAGGAATAGCACTTTTTTGCAAATGTTTCTGCTTTAACACAAATGGCAGGGATTTGAAATTTGGGAGAGAAGAAGCCAACAAAGCAGATTAAATAGACTTTTAAGTTTAGCTTTGAAATACTGCTGTACTAAGACATCTAGTTTGGATGAAATTAAGTGTGATTCTTTCAGATATGAGAGAAAAAAAAATGTTTTAAAAGCATATGATAGTATTGAATGCTGTGTTAAGACTTTTTCATATACTTTTTAAAAAGTTAATACTGTCCTTCCTTTCAGAAAAAGAGAGATCTGTTTGAGATTTTGTCATCTCAACGTTGATAAAAAGTCATGGTATGAAGAAAGTTTTTTAGTTTTTGTATGAAAATGCACATGCTTTGGGAAGATCTTTTTCTTAAATTGTTTCAGAATGAACTGACAAACCCAAATTAGATATCAATTCCTAGCCAGTCTTTACAATAGCATTCTTGTGTTAATGCTCTTAAATACCATTTTAATTTATAAAATACTCTGACAATTCTAAAGTAGGTGCCTCTTTTATGATGTGATTTATATTCTAGGGATATTTGATGCTGGAAAATACGTTTGAAGAAAAACTACTGAACCACTCTTGTGTTTTATACAGATGGGATTAGATATGCTCTGATTTGTCTGGAAAAAAATAAACAGCCGAGTAGTTTCAAAATACAGCCTACTTGCAGTGCCACCGTGTGGCTTTCTTTTTTCATGGCTTCTGTTAAAGCAACCAGTTTCTGTTGCCTCATCCCCAGTGAGAAAGTTACTTGTGAACTTATAAAATGTCTGTGCTCCTAGCTGCAGACCTGGTCTAACCAGGATAGTACAGTACTTTTTTTTTTTTTTTTTTGCCTATCTTTAGCATTATTTATCCTTGCTGGAACCTGCTTAGATGAAGAATCAGACAGAGAATTTCTGAGCAATACCAGTTCATTCACCTACTGCATCAAATCACTAAGCAGTGGCTGGTTTGGTCATTGAAAAGGAAAGATCACACTGGAGCTGGAAAGCAAAATGTGTCACTTCCCAGCAATAACTTGAAGGACTATGATAATTGGTCTCATTACTCCCAGCAGTGTTACATATGCAAGTATTTTATTTCCAGGTAGTTGGTTTTCTAGACAGATGGTTTAACTTTAAAATTAGATTGTCTAGGTAGACACAACACTGATTATGGAGGTTGATTTTATTTTGTATTCAAGACGTCTGCATTTTTGTTGACTTAAACTGAAGGATATCAGAGAGACACTGTTTTTAAAAGCAGTGTTATGCTTTGAAGTAGTAGTGCTTTGCCTTGCACCATTTTACAGAGTTGCTTAAATCTTGGTGGGATAGGTACATGAATGTTTAAGACTGGTTTTCATATATAGGAAGTAATATAATGTGGAAGGTATTTCACACCAAGCAAGCACAGAAGAAGCAACTTTTCAGCACTGCACCTGCTTGGCGTATCTTGGAGAGGAAAAGCTTTCCTTCCCCACAGCCAGCTCAGGTTTAGTAACATCTCTGAATGAAAGGCAGGGTTTTACCTGTCTGTATTTTCTTACTATCGTTCTGTCAGGGAACAGCAGAACAGCCCCTTCTGCCCAGATGAGAGCAGTGACATCCCTGCTCAGTGGGGCCTCAGCAGCATTCCCTGGGCTTATGGCCATGGCCACCACCTCTGCCCCACACCCCAAAGGCTGGCCTGCCACTCCCTAGGCCCTAGTGTATTTGAGTCAGTGCTCTTAGTGTTGTAAGAGTTGTTCCTGAGCACGCTTTCAGTATTTTCTTGCTGCAGTAGTATTTATTCTGAGGAAAGGCGGCTCTTCCCACGCGTGCTCCGCTGTGGGGCCGGTGGCGCTGCCCGGGTGTCGCTGCCTGCCCCAGAGCCGCGCAGGCTGTGCCGAGGCAGGGCGAGTGACTAAGGGGACAGATCAAGTCTGGGCTAGCAAAGCCTCAGCATGCCCTGCTGAGACACCTCTGGGCTTCAGCCTCTTCACTGAGGGCTTTGGATTTTTCAGTAATAGAAACGAAAAATGTGAGAGCACGGTGAGTATCAAGCTGTATACTTAATGTGTCTAGGCTTTTCTGATAAGCAAGTACTTACATTTACATTTGTTTTCTAATTACAAAAGTTATACTTGGTCTTTTTTGGAAAGGGGATGTATGTATGTTTGTATGGCTTCTTTTCCAAGTTAACATATTTTGTGTGTAAATTGTAAGTGGAGCTGTATGAATGTGGTATCTGTGTTCTTGCAGAATCTTAAAACCAGCTGTGGAGATGTCTGCTGCCACAGTCCATACTTGCAGTTGTACTGTTTGTTGGAAACTTTTGTAGTAAAAGTTGAGATAAAAACGCGGTTTTCTTCTTCCAGTATTGTCAGGATGATTCTATTCTTTGTCAAACAGGCTTGTGCTTTTTTATTTATTATTTTTATTATAAATGCAGTGTCTATCTAAGCAAAATGATGAACAACAAGCCTACAGAAACAGTTAAAAGCATACTTTATTTTTGTCAAACAGTTTTGAGTGCTATAATACTTGCAGTTAAATACACATTTTGGTAAGTCTGGATTTCTATGTCAAAACAGCCAAAGGTAGAAGTGGATGTGAGGAACAGGGACAGAAACATTCCTGATTACTTGTCTTTATTTAGGAAGCTTGTTTGGTCTTTCTCCTGCACGTCAGGCTTCTGAGGTAGGGAGGATGTGTAAACTTAAGTGCCTGCGATTTAAATTGGTTATTGCAGAAGTCCTTCAGGCTGCTATAAATTGCAAGGGAATGAACAAGTTAATTGTACTATAGATTTTGGGTTTTGTTTTTAAAATTACTCAAGTGTAAGTCATGGACAATTCTGATTACTCCTTCTTAAAACAGAAGATAGAATATGGAAATGTACATGTAAATGTATGTTCTTTTGTATCACAGGTCCTGACTTGAGTCCTTCCTGTATTAGAATTTTGCCTGGCACAGTTTCCTTCAATACCATAGATCACAAAAGGACTGTAATTGTATCTTAAGAAAATGTATTTCAAAACTTGTATACTGTGTATCAAGTTCTCATTGGTCTTCATCATTTTGAATAAAAGCCTGTTAGTGTCTCTCATGGCTTTTCACTGGGAAAGAAAATCGCTGCTTGTTGTTGAGAAAGCGAAACTCATGACTGTGCTGTAAGCCTTGCCATATCCTGTTGATAGGTACTTTTGTTTATGTCTTTAAAATAAAATTTATAAAGTTGTCACAAGAGCTCACCTCTGAAACTTTCTGTCTCTAGGAACCTTTATGAAAAGAGACATTTTGGATTGTACAAACAAGGGGAGAGGAAAACAGCAAAATACCCAAGAAAAAAACCCCATTTTTGATACATACTGTTCCTTGAATTCTGGGATATGCTGTCTCTAAGTGTTTGATGTTTTAAAGGAAAAAAAATATTGCCAGAAACAGTCACTTATGGTAACTGTTTGCCTTTCTGTTGAAGGCTTGCAATGTTTACAGGGCTGCAGTAAAACACTGAGTCATAAAAACTTGGTATATTGTATTCTTAAGTTTGGAACTAGATAATGCAGATAAAGCAGACCCAATGTTCTGTAACTGTAACCATAATAGTGTAATGTTTTTCTAGCAGCACATCAAGACAAGACTCCTAGAAACATTGGTGAACTTGCTGTGGTATAAGAGGCATGAGTAAATATCTTCCTTTTCCTCTCTCTTTCTCTCTTCTTTCTTTTTTTTTCTTTCACATTTGGTAGAATTTCAGTGTTTGTTGTCCACACAACTAGAAGTGTTTGAATATTTGTGAGAATATTTTTAAGAACTTGGAATTTTTTAGTGTGCAAAATTTTGTTAAGCACTTCTGTGCCATTACCCAGAGCAGACAGTCTGCACAGGCAGTATGGCACTGTGGGATGAGCTGAAGGCCCCATGCAATGAGGGAAGGTTATGGAACAGATTATTCAGAGTGATATCATGTACAGGACAACCAGGGAATCTGTCCCAGCCAGGTTTTGGTGAAGGTGGGTTCTGCTTGGCCAACATATTGAACTCCTATGGCAAGGTCTAGTAGATGTTGCTTACCTGGCCCTTAGTAAAGTTTCTGATAGCATTTCCCACAGTATTCTACTGGAGAATCTGTGCCTGCTCATGGCTTGGATGGGCATACTCTGTGCTGGGTCAAAAAAACATGTAATAGAGGCTGAATGCACTTGCAGTTCTGAATATTAATCTGGAATTAGGGTTTGAAGCAGAGGCAAACAAATGAGCCTTTGGAATTTTTTTTTTGGTACAAATAACATTTTCATCATGCTGACCTGTTATATTTGACCTTCTTTGAGATATTTTAAGTTGTTTTGTAATGGTACCTTAAAATCTCTGCTTTATCTAGAATAAAGTCTGTATTTTGGAAGGTATATTTCCTTATCTTTTATTTTTTTGGCTTTGTTGATTTGAGCTTTCTTCTACAGAATGATAGAGGGAATCCCTAACATGACTAGCTGCTCCTTCCAGAAGCTGGTGTGATACACTCCCAGTTTAGTTGTCTGTGATACTAATTCCAAAGACAGATGCTTATCTGAATTAAGGAGGTCATGTGTGTGTATTAAGTAAGAAAAAACACTGTATTGTTCTTCCTCATTCCTGTCTTGTGGGTAGCAGGGAACCTGAGGCATGTTCCTTCCCACGTGCCATCTTCATAGCTGTGGACTTTTGCTCCCCAGACAAATTCTTACCCCTCTGGAATGAAGACCCTCTCGTAAATCAGTTTCAGCCTCTGTAAAACAAAACTCTAATTTGAGTTGTTTGATGTCATTATTAAAAAGGGGAGGACTTTCTATAGAGATTTTAGTATTTATCCTTGTAGTAGAATTAACTGTATAATTTTGTGTTGTAATTGTCTTGTGTTTACTTCACTTTGAAGACGTACCTGAAACTTGCATGACAAAGTTTATAACTGTAATATAATAATCATTTTTTAAACTTTTTTCTTTTTGTCACCTGATAAGCACAGAAACTCAAAACGCTAAGAGAACTGTTGCACCAGATGCACTGTTCTGAAGAACAAAGTGAGGGAGTGCTGGGTGAAGCATACGCAAGGTGTCCTTGCTTCACAAACTGCTGTTTAGCATTAAAACACTGCAATTATTTTTAACTTTTTGTTTTGGAAGGAGACGAGTGAATGTTACTGAACTTGACCAGAGGTACAGGTTTATAGAAACTGCATTATACTATGTGTAAATATTCAGAACAAGAAGCTTGTTTAGCTTCTTACTGAAGCTACATCTAAACTTCTTACTGCAACACTGCAGTGGAAAGATCGGTCACAGTACAGACTGTTCTGTCAAGGAATACATGTTATTGTGGAAACTTGTTTGTGCAACTGGATCTGAAGGTTTCTGAATTAAAATATGGGATTTTTCCAGAAGAAAATCATTGCAGGAGCTTTGTTTTGTCTCTTTTTTTTTCCCTTTAATTGGCTTTCTAGGCCTCTGAAAGTGATTGAAGTAAGCCCTGTAACTGTGATTAGAGCTGTAGTTCTCAGATCTCTAAAAACACTATGGATTTTTTAGTTTTCTGGGTATGCTTGACTGTTGAACCCAGTAGTGACATTAAGTGTTCCAGAAAGTCTCTGCAGTACCTGGCTCTCACTTCTGCTGGTTAAGGAGGATGATACTGCTTAAATTCTCTTTAATGTCAAAAGAGATTGTGAAGAAGTGAGAGGGCTGCAAAATCTTACAGAATAATAATAATAATAATAATATTTTTGTTAGAGTCTCCAAATTCTCTTCCCCTGACATATTTTGTCATAAGTGAGCTTGCTGGGCTTAAAAGATATGTTTAGCATTACAACTTTTAAATATTTGGATACTGTCTCTTTTTAGCCATGTAACTTCAGTTACAAGTCAGGTTTTCCACATTATGTTGCTTTTATGATGGTTTGGCAGTGGCTATCCTCTTTTGAAGCTCTAGCACTTCAAAGAGCAGTGTGGTTGTTTCCATTTGTGCCTGGTAACAGGGGTGCCACAATTTCTCAATGTACTTTTTCAGCGATAGAAGTTTAAAAAAGGAAAAAAAAAGAACCAGCAACAGCACTCAGTAATATTTTGGGACTTAGTTCTGCCAAGGCACCATCTTCCTTGTTGTGTGGCACTGTGTGTGAGATACCTGGAGGTGTGGCTGAACCACCTGGCAAAGGCACAGGGGCCAGGGTATGGCTTTGGCTGCTCCCTTGGCCATACAGCGTAAGGAGCACAGTAATGTGGGCACAGTGCCAGTTAGTAACTAGTGTGTGATTACTAACATCCAGAGGGTTTTTAGTGCTGAACTCCACATTTTTCACTACTATTTTAACCATGCTGTTTAATCACACAACTTACAGCTGGCAGCAGCTTGACTTGTAGAAATAACCTGAGTGCAAGATTTGTGGTGGTTCTATTTTTATTTTCCTCTTTCTGGATCAGAGATTTAGGGATATTGCAGTATGCTGTTAACCATATGTCATACATCAAGCTTTGGTAGATGATTGTAAGCTGGGATTGAAAAAAAAAAAGTAACTATTTAAGCGTTAATCAATGATCTTACACTGTAATTACATTAACATTGTTGTAATAGACCCAGTGTTGTTGATCCTGGCTTTTCTGTACAGGGTGTTCAGTGTAATGTGTATTGGCAGAATTCTCTAAGTTGGTATCTTCAAAACAAAAACAAGCTGAAACTTCCCAGAGGCAGCTGAATTAGGCCTGTTCCTGGCTTTCCTGGCTTTCCTGCCCACATGCTCTGCTAAATAAAATAATACAGTTGTTTCACAAAACAAGGGAGAGCTATAAAGGTAGCTTTACTGTGACTTTAAATCTGTCTTGAGAGCTTTCCCAGAAATATGAATATAGTAATTATATGATTAAAAAATAAGGGAACTTTTTGGGTTGTGCACTTCCTCAGGCTATTAACCTAACCACTAATTAACCAACAGGAAATTCCAGACCTGAAAGTTTCATTATTGCTATACTGAACTGTGAAAACGTAAGTGTGTTAATGAGGATTTCATTATAGCCATCTGTAACTTGTTTTTAAATTGTGTCAAGGCAGGAAAAACATAATATACCATCTGTTACCTAGCTATATCAAATTGACATGAAAAATATTGGAAAAAATCTCCCTGTTTACAACTCTGGTTGTCTCTTATTTCTTATCTTTTATTCTATTATTTTTATCTTTCATATGTCAGTAATACGTACAAATGTGTAGCACCATGCCATTTACACCTTAAATGATGTATTTGGTTCACTTAGACATTTCTTTATTGTAACTTGTGTACCTGGGAGGGAGGAGATGCTGACTTCCCAAAATGATAATTTCTCAGTTATTAATAACCTCTTAATTTTAGTGTCATGTTCTCTCAAGTATGTCTGAATCACCAAAACACAGAAGTTGAGGATTGTCTTGCAATTTGCAGTACTTTTTGGTTTTAAGTGAACAAAACTTCTGGATAACATCTATTAGTTAGACGTTATTCTAACTAACAATTATTGTTATTCTCTTATTCTCTGCCCTAGTGAGCGTGAATTGAAGCATTTTGCTCATTAGACACAGGGGATTTTGCCGTTTTTACCTTAACCCTTGTGTTCCTCTGTGCAGCTTATTTGTCACAAACTATCCCAAGTCCCTTGATTTCTGGTTCTCCTTAAAATGAGGAAGTTGTTGTGTATTACCTTACACTTACCAAGAGATGTTATGGATTCTTGATTGTCAGATGTTTGTAGGTGTAGTGCAAGTGGAGCCGGAAGTTAGGAGAAGGAGGTGATTCCATGGAAAATGTTACAGAGCTTGCTCCTGGAGGGGTGGGACAGAGAATTGGCACAGAAGAAAATATTGAAACAATTTTGGAATAGTGAGGCAGATCCTTTGCAGTTGTGATGAAATAATGGCTCAGTAAGGTCAAAAAACGTGCTAGTATTTTGTAGTACCTTTTGTGTTAGTTGGATCTATAATGTTAAAATGAGGATAGAAGGTTGTAATTGAGGTAGAGAAGTGAAAGAGTCAGGCACCAATTTATTGAAGTCATACAGTCAACAGGCAGCCCAAAATACAGGCTTGTCCTTTGTTCCACAGATGTTTTCTGAGCAGGTACTCTCTTTTTTGTTCTGAATTTGCACAGCAGCTAGGACAGCTTTGTTGAGGGCTCTTAAGCACTACCTTAGTCAGGACAAAGTAAATTTGGTGGCTGAATTTAACAATAAAAATCTGCTGCTCTTCAGACTCATGCAGCAAGTGCAGTTAGAATAAAATGAGGAATTCTTTGAAGTAGCAGTGTATCTACAATATAAGTGCCTTAAGGCTGTGGAAAGAGAAGACAATCTATGGGCTGTGGTGACCAAATGCGTGAGGGAAAGCCCGCTGGCACAGTCATGCTTGTCCTTCAAAAGGCTTCTCCTGGACTCTACCCCAAAGCTTTTTAGGAACCTAAACAAACATGGCATAAGACGGTAAACCTGGCATGGTTATGTAATTTGTCCCATAATAAGAACAGTGAGATGGGAAATGTTCTGCTGTGAAGGTGAGGGCATGTCACCTCAGAGTTCCATAGGGATTTGTGCTGGAACTCTTAGTTCAACATGTAATAATCTAGGAAAGCAGCTGAGTAGTAAGGGACACTTTGATGACAGTAAAAAGTTATTATTCATTGTATTAAGAGGAGATGTGACTCTGAAGACTTGCAGAAAGGTTCTTCAAAAGTAAATGGTTAATAAAATGAGATTAAATTCACTTGAAGTAGACTTACTACAAATCAGTTTGCCATGTGCATTAGCAAAGGAATTGAGAACAAAAGGGAAACCAGGATTTTGCCAGTGTCTAAATCTCTAATGACGATACAATGCATGGTTCTGGTCTCTGCCATATCCACAGCAATGCAGTAAACAGAAGGTTCAGAGAGGATCAAGAGAGATGGTGAAAGGTGAGACATGGCTTAAGGGACATGAGAGCTGAGACCATGTCACTGTGTTCTTACATTTACTTTGTGTTCATGTGCCAATTTGTTGTGTTCTAACTGTTCCAAGTAAGTGAAAAGAACATTCAGCAGAATTGTCTAATGATGATGCATGAAATCCTTAAGCCAAATGTTAACTAATGGTAAAATAATTAAGTCCCAGTTACTGTTGAATGATGATGCAATCTAAAATCGACTTTCCTCATTGATGTGTGACTTGCATAAGAAAAAGGAGTTCTTGGTTTCCTTCCAAGGCATTTGGAAGCCTCTTCTCTGTGCTCTCTTCTCCAATTCTTTTTGATTTAACAAAACTATTTGCCTTTCCTTGGAGACTTGACTGTGTTGGTCCATCACAGATGAGATGTCAGCTCAGTAGGTACAAAGCAACTGAAGAAACGGAGTATTTAGTAAAGCAAGAATTTAATCTGGAAGAATGCCATTCTTACCCTGGTAATCTGTGTTTCCTGCTATTCTTGCTGCTTTCAGACTTCAGTTTCTCATGGATATTTTTTTAAAAAATAATCATTACTGTTTCAGGGTTAGATGAAATATCAGATAGTTTTAAAAAAATGTCTTTTGTTTATAACAATAGAGACAATAGGTTCAAAGAGTTCCCAGCTTCACAGATACATCTCTACTGGGGATTTTTAAAGCCAGATAATTTTGAGAAGCTTTTCCATATGCACATTATTGATACACATCCATTGAGTTCTAACAATGCATTGGGCTTTTGGAGTTGTGGTTTGGGTTTGAAATTTTTTTTTTTCTCCCCATTGCAAAGGTACTAGGTGCTCTGATAATCACAGACAAATGAATCTGAAAGTATTAAAGATCTGCAAATGAATACTGGGAAAGTTTTTGTTTACTTTCCTCACTAGTACATACAAGTCTTAACTTTTTGGTCTTGGAAACAGTTCTATGGATTAAAGAGCGTGAAAGATCTATACTCAAATGTGACCTGTACAGGCACCTCTTTGGGAAATGTTTTGTATTTAGTCCTATAATGTCATTTTCTTTAGCAAAATAGAATTCTTTTGCTTCTTTTAAATATATGCACTAGAAATTATAAATTGCAGTTTATGGTGCATTCACATACATGGCCTTTCATTGCTGATACTTCTTGGGTGGTGTTTCAATTTTAGGAAGTGTTGCTACACAGCAATGCCAGGATTTGTAATTTAGGTAGATGCTTTATGAAAAAATGAGAAGCACTTTAAAATTCTGAACCAAATTATAACAAAATTTTTAAATTCCATTCCTTTATAAGGTTGTTTTATTTTCTTTTTTTTTTTTCTCCCTAATACCATGTGTATATCTCTTCCTTCCTCATGTGTTAAAAGTCCTACAATTTTACCTTCCACAAGTATTCTAGGAACTTAAAATGACAAAAATCCAAAGCCCTAAAAAGTAAGTAATCTATGCTGAGTGATTCTGGAGGAAAAGTCAAAGTAACCTTTGTCAGATGAAGGGAAAATGGCCAGGTACATACTTGTAGAAATGGAAAACTTTTCTGTCCTTTCAGGTTATATGAAATGCTGGACACTTGCTTGTTGTTAGGAGTATTAAATTCCATTGGTCACTCCCTGAATGAAAGCCCTGTGGTTTTTTAACAGTGATAAATTTACTGTTTAATCTGTGAAAGCCATAAGGAGGATATTGCTAACTAGATAAACTATATGTAAAATAACCATGAGATAACAGCAAGACTAAAAAAAATCAGATTTTTTTTGCTGTGAGTATTAATTGTATATTTCTAGCTGTAGCCCTTAGAGCCAGATAATAATTACTGCCTCCGAGTGGAATTTTCTAATATTGTGTCCTGTATGGGACATACCAGCCACTGGCAGTATGTTGGTGTTTTAGCCAACATTGATACCCTGCACCAAAGTTTTCCTACAGGCAGTCTTGTCCTGCAGGCCTGGCTGCATCTGCATTATTGCCCTCTCCAGCTTATCAATCGAGTGAAAGGATTTTTATTCTTTTATTGTTAATTGTTGAAGTTTGGTTGCAGAGTGCATTTGACTTGGAACACAAGTGATTCATCTAATGGTTTCCTCCATCCTTACGCACATTTGGGCAAAGCTGGCTCAGGTTTGTTTTGTCTGGCATTAATGTGGGATGGATGCTGGGGACAGGACTTCCCAGGTAGGAAAGGTTAGTTAAGGAACTGTCAGTAATGTTGGTTACTCAGCACACAGGCACTCACACAGATGTTTTCCTCCCACTGAAGCAGTACTCAAGCCACTTGGAAACACAACTGTGGCCTGATACAGATCTAGAAGCAACATTTGCCAATGATAGAAACCTGCAGGATGTTGCCACTGATGACAGCACTTGCCCGGAGAGTTTGTTGACTGCATTCCTTCTGAGTCCGTGGGCAGGCTCAGCTGCAAACAGCCCTCCCATAGCTGAAAGCATTAGGGCTGACTTTGGGAACAGGTAACTGAATCAAGAATTGCTTTTAAGCTGCTTTAAAGCAGCTTCTGGTTTTAATTGACAATGAGGTCAAGCTTCTGTAAATTATCCTACTTTAAACATTTCTGAGTTGGTTTTGGTTTTATGATAGCATAAATATTGTACTTGGCTTGTGAAATTGATTTGTGGAAGTGTTAAATTTCAATAAATTAATAGGTAGTACTGATGATCAAATTAACTGGACGTAAATGGGTATTTGCCTCTGTTGTCTAAATATTCCATTAATCCTGAGAATATGCTCACTTGAGGTGTTCAGTTGGATATCTCATAGGCAGAGACATGAGGAAGGCTAAAAAACAGTCTTAAAAAGACTAGTCCTAATTCTAAAAATTCCCATTAAACTTGTTTTGTGCAAATAAAAGGGGTACAGAAAACAGGACTGGATTCTTTTTATGGTATGAAGCCACAGAAGACATAACAAAGCTACTTAATACTCTCTTTTGAATTGGCTGAAGTAGATATGTCAGGATTACAGGCTGTACAAATCTCTAGATGTACTCTGTAGGCTGTTTGGTCAGCTGGTGGGATTATAAATAGGTAGGCTTACTGATGTCAGCAGTAGCGGAAGGGAGCAACAGTGAGCTGGCCATGCACACACACACCCCCTCCCTTCTACCTCCATGTGCTGTTGAGGGAAACTCACCTGGTATTCATGGAGAACAACCACCTGTGCTCTCTTGGAGGTAAGCAGAAAAGTACTGTAATCAATTTTAGCTATTATTCTTCCTTCTCCATGTTTAGAGGGTGAGCAGAATGGCTTCAAAGTAATACTTGTGTTGTGTTGGCCTAACACCTGCTGTGAGGAAAAAATATTTACCAATATTTACCAGTAATTATTTACCAATAATTTACCAAAAATATTTACCAAAATATTTACCAATATACTTGCTGTAGCATGTAAGTCCTTGCTCTTGGAAGGAATGCAGAATTTAGGTGTTGGGCAGTACAAAAATTGCCAGAACTAAATACAGGCCTGTATGAAGAAAGAAGAATTAATGTCTGTTGGTCTTTTTCAGACAAAATATGTAATAATTCTAGAAAAGGTTGTTAAAATCCCATCTCTAGCTAAGAGATGAGGGTATGTAAAGATGTTTATCCATGTGGACAGACTGCTGAATTTTTAGTGGTACATTTCTGGATATAGAAGATGTTGTCTATTTTATTTTAAGTTGATGTTCGGTGCTTAGAAGCTCAAATCAGGTTTTTGAGATTATTTTAAGTAAGGAATGCTGTTATTTCATGCAGATATTAAGGCTTTTCTGATTTCTTTGATTTGCATTCATCAGATTCGGTCTAAAATTTTGTTGCGGAAGAAAGCCCCACTAGTTGCTTGTAATACCTTGTAAAAGTGGATTCTTTTAGTGTTTAATATGGTAGAGTCCTTGCTGTGTATTCTGTGTGTTCCTTGCATGTTATATACTGGCTTCATTTATTATGGAAAGCAATAAAATATTTGTAGTACTAAACAGAATAAATTCCTAATTAACTGCACAGTGCCAAGATGGACTTCGCTTACAGCAGCAAAGAAAGAATTTAAGAACCTGTTCAGTTGAACTTCTTGCAGAAGTCAATATTCTGCTGGCACTGTATCATCTGTTAGCATGTTAAAAACTCAGCAGTGAAGTATATTGGCTGTAAACTGGCTGTGGTAGAGAAAGCTGAAAAGGATGCAGGGGTGAATATAGAAGTGAAGTATAGTAGTTAGAACAAAGCATTCATTAGTAAAGTTTCTTTACATTCCCCAGAGCAGACTGCTGATGATTATAATCATTATTATATAAATAAGAATTTTTTCCTACTTTATATTTAATGCTGATGTCCTGCACCTTTTTTACAGAAAGTGCAGAGGCTTTCTAATGGAAGTAGTTGCTCATCCAAAATAGCTTTGGTGCTACCATCATGCAGAGAGCCAGCTTTCTTCAAATAAATACCTTCTTTCTTCAGAGAAATCATTCTTCCTTGCCTCTTGCCCGTTGCAAGAATTCAGGGGATTTTGAGTGTGCAGATATAAGCAGAGGAAGGGCATAATAACAGCTCTTGTGTGCAGATGGGGATGAGTTTGGAGACAAAATAAGTGCATTCATTTGGGGCCCTGAGCTGCCAGCCAATGAGAGAGGTAAAGTTAAAGTAGGACAAAGGGGAGGGAGCTCCTGCAGTCAGTGGCTGCAGAGGTGAAAACTGCTGGTCAGGTTTATGCTGTGCAGAGAGCTGGGGTGGGACGTGTGGCTCTGCTTCGTGCTGCCCGCTGCCCCTCACAGAGTGCCTGAGATGAGGCTGGGGCTCCTGCAGCAGCACTGGCATTGGAGGAGGTAGTAAACGTGACCCTGTTCCTGAAGGTAAAAGGTTTTTCCACTTTGCTTTCTTGAGGAAGATGCAGGCAGGAAAGTGAATGTTGAGGAGGCAGCTGTAAAGGATGAGCAGGACAATCTGGAGGCAGGTGGGTACTCAAAGCATTTCTTAGTTTTGCGAGCAGTGTTAGCCCAAGATGCTTGGTGTTTCTGTTTGGAGAACCGTAGCTACAGTCCTCATATATTGGAGAAACCTCTTTATTACATCAGACTTTACCAGATATTAACTGCCAATGTGCTCCTGCTGAAATTTAGTTGAGAAAATGCTTGGTTTAGTACAATTTCTTAGCCTAAATTTAATTTTTTTTTCTTTCTTTCCTGTAATGAGCAAAGGTGCCTTATTTGCTGACATTGTCTCTGTAGGAGCTCTCTATACATTCATCATGTGTCTCATAGCATCTGTGTATAAATGCATATAGATACACACACAGAGATATTTATAGTTTATCTTGCTCAGGATAGGAAAGTTTCCCTGCATCCCATTCCCTTCCAATACTTAATGTCATTTCTGTTCTTCAGTTTAATAAATTCTCCTATTTCTGGCTTATGTGAATGTACAAAAGATTTTAAGTGTTACCAAACTCCAGGTAGATAAAGGATATAACTACTAAGAGAAAGTTTCTAGTGAATGAAGAACTTTCTAAAAGGGAGAAAGCTTGTCCTATTAAAAGCACCTGCAGGAAAAATGAAAATAAATTGCAGTGCTTTCTAAAGTTGCATTGCTATGCTTTCTCAATTATTCTTCCTGTATCTGAATTTCCATCTGAGAGGTGCTACTGTTGTAGTTGAACCCAGCCTTCTACAGCAGGTAAAAGGAGATGGGTTGGGTTTTGTCTTCCCTGTTGGTGTAGAGCTTAGCTGCTGCCCTGCAGCACTTGATGTGTTACCCACCTACATCTACACCCCTGAGTATGTCAATGAGGGAAGGGTCTGTGCTGGGCTCTTTCCTGGCTGCTGTGATACTGAGCAGCTCTGCTTTTCTTTTCCTTACCTTTCCCAGCTTCTAAATCTGTCCAGTCCCTGCCTCCAGTGTTACTTCTAAAGCATGATTTTGAACAGGAGAAAAAAGCAGCAGCAGCAAAGCTCAGATAATTGACAATTCTTACTTCTATTGATGTTCAGAATAGCAGCTGGAAAAGCCACGAGCAGAGCTGGGTGCTTCATCTGCAGGCTTTGAAAAGACAGTGGCATACCTGCTTTCATGACTGGGGGTAACAACAGGACAGATTCTGTTTTGTTCTATTTAAGAGCCCTTAATTGAACTTTCTTATTAGTCATGGAAGAAAAACAGCTGTATGAGCAACCTTTTTAGCAGTTCTTGATAAAGATTTGAGGGTTTATTTTTAGTGGAGGTAACATAGTTTGCTTGCGTTTTAAGTATTTGTTAGATTTATTAGTGTATCAAAGGTTAAGCTCCCCGTTTCAGATCAAGCTGCTCTTTGTTTTCTTTTCCTGTTTATTCAGCCAGTTATATATTACTCAATTACTGTTACAGATTTACTGCTTTCTCTTCCCTGCTCTTCTTCTTTTCTGTCAGGCTGTTTTTGTAACTGTAAATATAAAAAAGGCTAACTGAGCCACAAAAGGTTTTAATAGTTTTGAATGCCATTCAGATTTTTTGTTCTTTCTTTTGGTAGCAAATTTAGGTTACTTTTTTCATTTTTTATTTTGATGAAAGGTTGCAAAAATAGATATAAGTGTTTGCTTTCTGCAGAGGTGTGTCACACATGGACATGTCAAGTTTGTATTTGTATTTTGTGTTAGCCCTATTTACTTCAGAAGTCTAAGTTCTCAACCTCTTTAGAAGTAATGTCATTGGAACTAATTTTCCACTTCATTTTATTTGTTAGTTTGGGGGTGGGGTTGTGTGGGGTTTTTTTTGGGTTTTTTTGGTTTTGTTTTTTTGGTTTGTTTTTTTTTTGGTTTGGGGTTTTTTTGTGTGTGTGTGTTTTGTTGTTGGTTTGTTTTTTTTTTTTTCAGGAGAAAAAGAAGTACTTCTCCTGGCACAACAGGATGTGTTGTAACAAAACTTTTGCATCAGAACACATTTCTATAATCCCTCAATAACAATAATAATAAATTTTATACTGATTTAGAAGAGAGATTTTTTTCTTTTTTTTTAATGCTCTCTTGCCTGTGAGGATTCTGAACTTTTGGCTCTCTTCCTAAGTGTAAAGAGATTCTTATGCCTAGAGGGGAGCTAACTGTTTTGTTGGATGGTACAAGGCAACACTAAGTCAGCAGCTTTCTGTTCTCAGGAGTTCGTTCTTTCATATGTTTTAAGTGAGCTTGAATAGATCATTGTAATACTAGTTATGATTCAGCTTTGAAGGGCAATGAATTAACACTTTTTTCTAGAAAAATTTTAGATTTATACTTTAATTAAATTACATATTTTTGCCAGAGTTAGTGTCCTTTTAATGCTAAGAGGGGCACAGTTAAAAACATCCCCATAATATAAATTTGTGTTTATGTTGTTTTAGAATTGCCTCTTTTTCCATGTAGTGACAGAAAACATTCAATGAATTATGGCTCAAATACAGTAGCTTCTGTTTTCAAGACTGTCAGTGCCATGGGGACAGATAATCAGAGGGGGCAAGTGTCTGTTCCAAATGGTCTGGAGGGAACTGAAAGATTCATTTGCTGCTTTCTTGCTTTTAGTGTGAACCAGACATCCAGAGATTCCATTAAGCTTTCACCTTACTGTCATGGTTACCGTCCCAGTTCTGTGATTTATTTCTCTCTAGGATAAGACTTTAAAAAAAAAAAAAAAATCTTCAGAGCAGTGAGGCTAGCTAGGGAGTAAATCCACATATCCCATTGACTAGGGAAACTTTTTCTCTCACAAGATCTTTGAAAACATGTCCTGATTCTGGGGATGCCTCCTTTTCTTGATCCACTTTATTTATTGAAAAGGAGCAGAAATGCATTTTACTTTTTTTTTTTAAATTGCTTTCTTTATAGAAAAATAAAGGCATGAGTAAGAGAATGTTTGCAGATTATTTGTTTGCTGGAACCTCACTGAGTAAATCCATAGAGAGAATCTTCGAAGATCACTTAATTAGTAATAATATCACCCACAGCATTACTACTGCCGTATCAGTTGCTGTATCAGTTGCACTCTGAATTACTGTGTTGGCAGAGCTATATACCCAGTGCCTTATTTTATGCCATATTATTTTTCTCTATTTTTTTTTAAAATACCAATATTATTTGCAATATTTGTGTCGTTTCAGTCTTGGGAATCTATATAGAGAAGTGCCCTGTAAAATAATGTATTATCACAAAAGATTTACAAACTGTTCTTGTTTGTTCCTCTACCTGGAAATTGAAATTAAAGTGTGTTTCTGAACTTGGTCATTTATTTTTTTCTGGTACCTTTTGAGCCACCTGCTAGACTCAATATCTGTACAATATGACCTCACATTCTTCCCCAGATAACTAAATGGATGAGTTTAGAATCTGAAAGATCATATTTCTCTCTGGAGCAGATAGAGCAAATATTTTTCCTTTATCTTGTCCTACATGTATCATAAGACTGGCTTGAAGGGATAACCTAAGAATGGACATTGTTTGACTCTCATTGATCCATACCTTGATCTTAACATCTAACTGGTGCTTTTATAGTAGGAATGAAGAGAGAGATTGTATATCAAACAGTGATATTGATGTTGAGATGAAAGCCCAGTATCGAGGCTGATAGTCATGTTACATAGTTGTTCTGGGGCTGGCACAGCAAATATTTGGGCTGCTTAACGTTAAGGAAAAATATTAGAATACTACCATATGTCTAACTTAAAAGTAACCTTTTTTGAACCACTTAGTGGCATCCCAAATTTTGTATAGAAACCTACATGCCTGGTAATAATTTAGTGAAAATGAACAGAATTTATTTTTAAAGTATTTTTTAATCTATACTTCTTGAAATATGTAGGAGTGATTTTTTGAGTGACTTGCCTTGACAACTTCAGTCATGTGCTGGACTATGAGGAGCAGACCAGATAGTAATGCTGCAGTTGTCTCCAAGCTTTTTCCTAGCAAGTAGTGTTTGATCTTGAAGGCTTGCAGTGGTGATGCTGTGAAACCATTATCCACAAAGAGGGAACAGAATAAACTCAGTCTAGAAGATAAATTTGTTCTGTGAGTGTTAAAGATGAGTATTGGGCTGGGGATGCTTATAGAGGAAACTAGGAGCCTAAATATTTTGTATACCTGTTGGCCAAAATTGATGTATCATCATTAAAAAAACCCAAATCAATGTTTTTAATATAGGCCTGAAGTCTTGTTCACCTGTTCCTTGTTTGAGAAGTTTGTGTAAGGTTTTGGCTGTCTTCTTCTTTGACATGACAGTGAAACAGCATTATTGTAATAGTCAGGAGAGTATTATAATAATTGCTTGGGATGAGAGGTTGAAGACAAGAAAACCTCTAGAAGAAGCTTTTGTTACAGTGGACATTTTCCTCTCATGATATGATCTTAGTAGAGTTAAATCCTTTTCTGACTCTGAGTGAAAATGAAGTGCTGCTTGTAATTTTGGCAAATATAAATTTGTAAAGTTTGATTTAAAAAACCCCAACAAACTAGTTGTTTTTTCAATAGACTGGTGTTCTTCATAGTGCCCTAAGTCAAATTAACCACCTGAAGTGTATCTGTTGTGCTTAGAAGGTTTTTAGTGCACTGTATTTAATGAACTGTTTCAGTACCTGAGAGATGACTGAATTGCAAGTGAGATCCTTATGACCTTTCCTGTCCTAGGTGAATGCTATAGAAAATTTGAGAAAAGGTTCTGATGTTGGAGGTTAGATTCAAAATAATTTCAGTGAGAGTGCTATCAAGCTTTGTATCCTCTGATGTAATTGTGTTCCAAATAGGAAGTGCTGTAAACTTCCTATTGTAGGAAAAAGGAAAAATAGTATTTCTTGATACTGTAGCCTTTGATTGTACAGTAATCTAGCAGATAGATTTCTTCTTTTTTTCTCTCCTTTTTTGGGAAAGATGTTCTTTTTGAAAGGAAATGCTGGTGAAAACTGGAATACCCAGGTTACTGTAACTTCAAGTATTTCTCATTATTTTATAGTGCCTTTCTCTAGTTACTGATAGTTAAAAATATACAGCTTGTAACTTCCTAACAGGATTTTTTTTAAAATCAAATGAATAGATGTGTTATTTATTTATTGTGTCAGACCTTTATTTTAAAAAGGCTTCTATGCATCCAGATCACTGACACTTATTTTTTTCTTTACAAGCAGGAAAGTTGTTGAGATACAGCAATGACATGATAGTCTGTTGAAGTGGGATCTGAAGCACATAAAATGTTGACCTTATGGTCTTGAATTTGATTTAAAGATGCACTGTTTTTCTTAAAAATTATAGTCTTCTATTTGCATTTGGCTGAAAGAATTCTTTAATACAGCAATTGTATTGTCACACAGACTGGCAGGAATTGCAGGTGGGACTTCAGAAATCTAAATTTCTAAGAGATAAGATTCAGTTCTCTGAGGAACAATAAAATCTCTACTAGATAAGAACCAGCTGAATGCCCTGGCATAAGCAATGGGTTGCAGGTACTCTGGTAAGGAGGGAAATAGGAACTCTGCCCAGGCTGCACCACCTTGTGTTTGTGGGTCCCTGTGACAGCATTGTGGGTGTCCCTTTGACAGCCTTTGCCAGATTTAGGAAGAGTCAGAGAAGAAACATTTATTTACTTTTTTACTTTGGCTCAAGCAGTAGTTTAAACAGAAAATTTATGTAGAAGATAATATGTGGCTGAAATTCTTTATCTGATGATAAACAGTGGGGAGCACATCTCTTCCAGAGAGTTGGGCTTGGGCAGTTTCAGTGTCTGGTGTATAGAGAAGGTTAACCAGCTGATGGGAGTGGGACCCGTGGGGACAAGGAATGAGTGAGGACCCGCATCCTGTAGGATACTGCAGCACTATTTCCAGAGGAGCTCTCACTGTTACTGAGTTGTGACCTCATTTGGTTAAAATTTCTCTTTTAATTCTCTCTGTATTAACTAATTCATAGCTAAATAAGCTGCAGTTTGATTCTTCCTGCAGCTTTGCTGTAATTCTGTAGCAGTCATGAAAATGAAGATGATGTTTTTGGTTGTTCTAATTTCTTCTAATGTTTATTTGTCTTTTTAGCAAATTCATTACAAATCAACAGCTCTCTTGGTTTGCTGAGTACCAGATATAGGTTAAGAGGCAAGAGAGAACCAGGCTTTTGTTTGTTCTTTATGATGGAGAAGTATTTGAATTGATGGTATAGACTTGGAATTACTTTTGGTGTTAGGATAAAATGATGTGTAGAGGATGCCTTGGTGAGAAAATCACTTTCATTGGCTTCTTGAATTGCAGAGTAGGGAGAGGAGGGTTTGTAGGTAAAAGCTACCTCTGCATTTCCACCATCATCTATTTCCAGCATCACCTGTTTATGCAATCATGATCACCTGAATTGTTCTTGCTGTCCACTGCCAGTTCTGGGGCTGGGAGTGCAGCCCAGCGTGCCTGTCAGGCAGCTGCTCCCCTGGTAAGGTAGAAACACTAGCTGAAATAATGAAAAAGCAGTGAGAGCAAATGCAAATACTATGGGCTGAGAAAGAGAGATGAGAGAATCAGTGAGAACTGAAGGAAAGAACCCCATGGCATCTGGAAACAGAAAATGAAAGCATTGGGATCCCTGTTGTTTAATAAGAGGTTGCCAAAAACTTGGTGTGACTTCTGAGAAAGTACGCTTGGGATTTTTGCTTTGGGATTTTTTGTGGGGTGGGACTGGTAAGCATAACTAACCATAAAGGACATCCAGATTTTCTGGAGAGGGATGGGATGTGTGGCTCTGCAGTGGGGGACATGAGGCTTCAGTGATCTTGTTAGACTGCCTGACCCTGTGTGTATGTGTTCTTTATAAATATGTAGAACTTCAGCTTGCAAATGTGTTTTGAGGAGGGTATTTGGTCACTTTTAGCTCTCTACAGTTTAAGTTAGACACTGTATGAATAAACCACATTTGTTGCTGTGTGTCATTAAGCACTCTGGTGGTAGTAGAGTTCCAGTGATAAAATTGCATTTGTCTACTTAATGGAAAATAGAGTCCACTAGCATTTGAAAAGAAATCTGTGATCTTTCTGTGACCCTTGTTGAAAGATTAAGTTCTGTGATAAATAGCTTTTAACAGTCATTTGAAGAAAGATGTAAGAAAGAGTAAGGAAGGAAGGACAAGCAATACTAGTTCTCTTTGGGGTTTTTGGTATTGTCATAGGGTAAGTTTTTATGTTTTGGGAATTTTATTTATTTCTAATAGTTGAATTGATGCTCTGTACTAGCTAATAATTTATATTTGGCAGTTATATGAATGCTAAAAATCTTTCAAGAAAACCCTAAAGAAGCTAGGGAGGAATACAAAGAAGTTTGATTTATACATTTTGCAATGTACATGTAAACCTGAAACAACAGGCAAGCTGCTATAGAGACCAAAGTCAAATTTTCAGCTTATGAATTGCATATAGAGCACACCAAACTAATCTAAAACATTGAAAGAGGAGGTATAAATTTTGGATGTGGATCCTCATTCAGTGTTTTTGGAGGCCTGTCAGTACTCCTGATCAGCTGGGAGGGGATGTGAATAGTTAATTATTCAGCACAGAGTTCTGAAGTTCAAAACTCTAAGCACTTTCAGCAACAGATCAGTCATGTGAAGCCTCGTTACAGTTTTTTGCAATGCTGCTTTGGACCTTGTTTGTTCTTCATTGTGAGTGACTTTAAACTTTGTTTTCTCAAGAAAGGTGTGTGGTTCTAGTTACATGCTAGGTTTTTTTGTTTTAGTTCTGTAGGATGATTATAGGGGTTAATTTCTTTCCTTTGGTTTAAAGTAAACAAACTTCAGTACAGCTCCATCTAAATGACAAGCATATCTTTAGAACTTTTGTGCATTACGTTGAAGTGTACTTTAACTTTCTGGTAATGTGGCTCCATTCAAGAATGTTGATAAGAAATTGAAAAGCTCTCATGAAGTAATGTGTCTTGACTGCGGTTTGGTTTTGTTTCTAATGGTAAAATTCTTAATAATAGTATCTTTTTCTTCTGAATATATTGGTTAATTGTGGAGAGTTATAAAGAGAGAGATTGGACTAGACATGAGAGTCCTGCATTCAGAATTTACTGTAATATGTATATTAAAAGATACCGAGAGTTCTATGCTCTTTTAGAATGTTTTTAGTGAAATAAGTGGAGCGTATTTAGTGGTCAGTCCTTGTATTCAAGAGTAAACTGTCTGGTCACTGACACGGGACAGGATATCGAGAAAATTAAAATAGGAGATCAGCATAGGTGAGGGGAATATGTGAAAGCATTTTGTGAGTGAAATGTCAGGAAATATTACAGCTCAGTAGAATGGATTATATTGTTATTTTATTACTGTATAGAAGTTAAATAATGTAGAACTGCTAGGATTTCTTTGAATAATTTCAATAACCAAAACTGGGGAGGAAAAGTGTCACTACTTGCTCCAGTATCTATCCAGTATTAAGCACACTGGTAGTACAATTGGCTTCATACTGCATAGTGCAATATTTCTGTTTATACTAATCCAGTAAATCTCTTTGGAGAATGCACAAATAGGGTCTTTGCATAACCCAAGGGGGAGAAAAAAACAACTACCAACTACAAAGACTGTACTCTTTTATGGTACATTAAAGAACTCTTTTTGGCTTGATGTTTATTGGGTGCCTTTTTGGGTTTTTTTTTTGTTTTCTTTTTTGTTTTTTATTTTTTTGGATGCTACCTTACCCTGTTTTGTCTTCTGTCACCACTGATTGATATATTTAAGGTATTCTCTTATCCCTTCGTTGCACATATTGCTTTAGAAAAGAAATAGTGTCATTCATTTCTGTTTTCAGGCTTGTTAGTTTGCCAGTTTGGAGTCATATGTATAAATGCATACTTGATTTTTAATTTTTATCCATTTATTTCAGAAGAAAATCTAAAGCACCACCTCCTCCATCTGAAACAAAATCCATTGCTATTTCTCCGTTTGATAACACAGAGCCAACCAACCTCATCATGGAACAGAAAGAGAATGTAATTGATAAAGATATTGAATTATCAGTGGTCCTGCCAGGAGATGTGATCAAGTACACTACAGTTAATGGGAGGTATGTTACACCGAATGATATTTTTGTTTAATTTTACTTTTTTTGCTGAAGTTTACTTCAACCTTCATCCAGGTTATAATCATTTGGTACAAATGCATGACTTGTGTAAGCCTGAACATACAGTATGTGCAAAGAGGAGAAAAGAAGTGTCAGGATCACAAGCCTTAGGAGAGCTGGGGTTACCAGGGGAGCTGGGGCTGTGTAGGCTGGAGAAAAGGCTCAGGAGGGACCTTACTGCTCTCTGCAGCTACCTGAAAGGAGGATGTAGCCAGGTAGGGTTTGTCTCTTCTCCCAAGTAACAAGTGATAGGACAAGAGGAAATGGCCTAAGAGGAGCTTTAAATTGGATGTTAGGAAAAATTTCTTCATGGAAAGGAAGCATTGGAACAGGCAGCCTAGGGAAGCGGTTTAGTTGCCATCCCTGGAGGTATTTAAAAGATGTGTAGATGTGGTGCTTAAGGACATGGTTTAGTGGTGGGCTTCACAATGCTGGGTTAATGACTTGATGATCTTAAAGGTCTTTTTTTAACCAAAATGATTCTCTCATTCTACCGTGATTTTTGGGAAGATATGGAAACATCTTTATACATTTACCCACCATTTCAGAGGATTATTTTTTTAAGATTCAGAAATTCTGTATGGTACCTGTGTAGCCACATCTGCTTTTTCTAGTCACTAAAAATCTCTATAAAATATCTATTTGTATGACTCAGTGAATTTTCCCACATGAGTTTTGCTTTTTAAAGATGATTGTGTTCATCCTATTTGGGTAGAAAGTTATGTGTTCAGCATTGTTCAGCATTGCTACCTGTAGACTACAGGTCAGTGGTCATCAAAAAACATGTCATCACTTCAGACAATATCTGTAATGCTTCAAAAAAAATTCATAGCTACAGCTTTGGATTTCTTTTAACAATTGCGTTTTGCTTAAGGTGGTTTTAGTTTGAAATGCATATTTCTGGCTGTTAATTGGTAGGATTGATTGCTCGTGTAACTCTCAAGTCACCTTTTGTTCAGAAAGACTTGAACATTTACTGGTGAGCTCGGATCGTAAGTCCTGGGACCTAAAATGTAGATCTACTCAGAAGGATGCTGTGCAAGGCTGTGTATGGATCACAGCAACATGGATGCCAGTTTGTTGCTATCCTAAGCTGAAATAAGACAACCTATTTGTATACTGTCCTTGTGTTAGTGTATAGCCCATTTCTCTCCTACTGAAACCAAGCAGGCTGAGTTACTTATTCTTCAGACAAGGTACTGTAAATGTGTGCTTATACCTGCTTCTTAATGAGACATGAAATCCGGCCTGGGTCTGTTTGCACGCTGTCATTTGCTGGAGTTTATGAGCTTGTTGCTTAGACATCAAATATCAGCTTGTTCACCAGAGCTGCAGTGGGTCTTTTTACACCTTCCCCTGACTCTGTGATTTTCAGGATAACTTATATATGAGACTTTATTTCTCTGAAAAAACTTTCTGAAATAGTGTGAGTACTTGATGGTTTATGCTGTCTTTTTTCAGCACGTTTGTAGCAAGGAATATTGCAGTCTGTAAATATGATGCCTTCCTCTGTTTTTGAACCTTCTTAGACACGAGGCTCCATGTGTACACTGTCAGGAGCTTCTTGTTCTTTTTGCTCCATTTGTCCACTCTGATGAGTGCCATGGGCCCTCTCTCATGCTTTGCTCAGAACAAAGTGCCAGAAAGGAATGTTGCATCTATTTTCACTGGACCAGATTACATTGTGTATAATTACTCAGTGTTCAGGACAGGCCTTACAGGCTTATCAGGAATTGCACACGTTTCCCAATCAGTTTTATTATCCCACAGTTACAGGATTTTTCAATCAAGATACTGTATGTGATTGATTTAATAAGTGACTGTATTGCAAGTAAGAACCAGTATTAGCACTGCTAGGCTCATCTCGGAATGAGGGAGATGTGCAGGACCCACAGGCCACTGTGAAATATATTTCAAGCTGTCATTTGTGCTAGCTTTGCTCTGTCTTTGTAGTCATAAATCATGAACAAATAGGCACGATCCCTCTAGAAATGACATAAACAGAGAAGCTGTTACTTTGCTTCTTTCCTCATTCATGATTGGAGGTGAGCAGCTCTGAAGGTCCCAAGGGGAGAACACCTTTTAAATCTTAGTAAAAAAGGCAAAATGGTGAGTTCTAACAGCTATGTGCTCAAATTCCATAGTCCACTAGAAGAAACTTTTTCAGATTAAGTTGGGTTGGTTTGCTCCCTGCTTTGGCACAGTGGGTAGCAAGAGCTATGTAGCACAAAGCAAGATGTTAGTGAGATAAAAATATTAATTTTGGAAGCTGTTAAATGTTCTGTGATATATGTCTTCTTCTACCTAAAATCCTTGAAGGCTTTAGGGAAAAAAAAAAAAAGTTTTACAAGTTTTGGAGGATGTGGTAACAAGAAAAGCTTGTTTGGTTTTATTACTACAGGAATATCTTTCTAAAGCAGTTGTTGAAGATGTCTTGCCTCCAGTGGAGTGGAGGGGTCTTAAAAGTCCATCATCCTCCAGTCAAGCAGGTTGTTTCTGGAAGTACCATTGGAAAGCAAATTTGCACTGAATCTCTGTTCTCATGTACTAATTTGCATGTAGCTGTCGTTTGTGAGCAGCTGTTTCTCACTTACCAGTCCCTTACTGTGACTCTGGTTACCGTGAGGGTGTGCCCCTGTCACTGTGGTGCATTCCTGTAGGATGGCCTTCTGGGATCCTTGCTTGTCAATTCTTGCTCTACTCATCTTTGATATTCTTACTCCTCACCAATAACTGAAGGACAGCTTTTAAAGCCAGTCAGTGTATAAAAATTCACCAGGACAAGGGTAACTAGTAACTTACTGGATACGCTGGTAACCAGAAAGGTCACTTCAGAAGCAGTGTCTGCAGCCTCCTCTGGCTCCCTCCTCCCTGGCCCTGCCCTGCTCTGCCCCCAGCCAGATGGGGAATGATGAGATTTGCATTTGCAGCCCTTTCCTTCTTACAGTGGGATGGATGTACTTGTTTTATTAGGGATCAGAAGTACCAGAAATGAAGTATTCCCTCCTTCTGTCTTGTAACTGAAGTAGGTTGTGCTATATACAGGAGATGCATTGAAATAAACTTTCTGGTTTAGCAATGTGAAGAGGGAGGAGCAGTTATTATTCTGCATTTCTGGTGGTATTCCTCAGGCTGTTATATATCATCTAGATGAAAACATGGGAGTATATTACATTCTCCTATACCTCTCCAGACCATCTGATAACTGCTTTTTCACACACTGGAGTACCATTTCTGTAGGGTTTTTTTTGTTTATTGTTCCTCCTGCTTTTGTCTCCTGAGGCAAGTGTTCTCCTGCCACTTATGCAGGCAGAAGCTTTCCTCTGGAAAGGAAATATGTGTCAGCTTTCAAACAGTTATCATCTTCTGGAACTGCAGCATGTGCACCAGAGAGTCCAGCTCTGCTGCTAAAAATCAGAAAACAGTTTGCTCATGGAACATTTGTCCTTTAAGATGAAGGGAATGGGAATGATATTCTAGGGCAAATTAAAGGGGAAAAATTCAGTGTTCACAATAACTTCTAACACTGAGTCATTCTTAATTATTTTTACAGAACTGTATCATATGAAAAGTCTGCTTTAACTTCCTGCTTAATAAATGTATTAATGATATTTGTTATCTAGAGTTCTGCTTAATCTGATGGTTCTTTGTAGAAGCTATTTCCACATTTGGCTGTGCTACCAGAATGCCTCTGTTATGAGATCACATCTAGAATTTAAGATTTCTGATAAAGCCATACCAGCCAAACCCTGTATTAATTTTCTCAGAGACACTCCAGCATTTTTTTCAACATACCATTTGATTGCTTCATAGATTTTTACTTTCATAATATCCTTGTGAGACAGAGCAGGTGATGGATTTCCTTGTTCATAGTTGTAACTGAAAGATGCAGAGAGTGCCACAATGAAATTGTCCTTACCCAACTAAAAAAAAATTATTGAGGAACGATCTGATAGTGCTATAACCTAATTCAGTTCTATAACATGTAAAATTAGGACATTCTCCTTACTTTTGATGTATTTAAACATCTATGACATTTCTGTTTATAGTACAACTTTAATAAATGAATTTCAGGAGCAACTGGAAATACCCAGCCTATCTTAGTACTCCTGTCTGCATGTTCTTCTTTAAGCACTGAGGGTCCAAGGACATACAGGTACTGACTACATCTGACAGATACTGTTGGCCATTCTTCATTGTGGGAAGGACATCTTACATCACACAGGGCTTCTCAAGAAGTGGCATTTTCCTACTATATAGTCATTTAGCTTATTTCTCGCTGTTGGTATTAAGCACCTAGATAATTCTGGAATCCCTAATGCAAGACCTGCTTAAAATGTGACTTTCTCAAACTTCATTTCTCCTGCATCTTCCAAGTGGCTCATCCACAGACTTCCTGAAAATAAAGTCCCATGTAACTCAAAATGGATATAAAAATGCCAAGCTTTGCAAAAGAGCTGTTCTTAATGTATAACAGAGTATTTATCACCACTGTTAAAGTTCCTACCAAATGTCAAATGAGGTAACTAATCCACATGTCATTGTTGACCTCAGGAAAAGCTTCACACAAGAACCTCTCACTCTGTTCAAGTACTTGGCATACTTTTGTGCAAACTGGTTTAATTTTCTTTTTAGTGGCTTTTTTTAGAGGGTTGGCTTTTTTTTTTTTTTAATTACATTTTTTAAAGCTCAAAGATATTTAAAGTTGGCGTCTAGCAGTAATTATTTCATCCTGGAAGGGAAAGGACAACTTGAATTAAATGTTTAGCAGCACATCTTGTTATAACCTGCTTAATTGTCATCTGTTGTGACAGTTCCATTTGTCTTTTACAGGAAGCCCATGATGGACTTGCTGATCTTTCTCTGTGCACAGTATCATTTAAATCCATCAAGTTATACCATAGAGTTGGTATCAGCAGAAAATAGCCAGATTAAATTCAAACCCAACACGCCAGTGGGAATGCTTGAAGTGGGAAAGGTGATTGTAAAGGCGAAACAAATGGATAAGAAGAAACCTGCTCCAGTTATACCAGAGGTGAGAACTAAAATTAAGCATATTGAGAAATTAGAATTACTACTGTATTCAACAGATTGAGTTGGTAGCTCTTCTTCTTGTTTTAGTGTTTCCTGTTGTCTTTCATCCTCTCACCTTGAAGCTCTGTGAAATGCTTTAGTCTCTTTTTGATAAGTTCTTGTTAGGTAAAATACATCTCAGTTTGTTGCAGCAAACATCTTTGCTGCTGAAAGAAGGAAATATTACAATATTATTTGAAATTCCATGCTTCATTTGCCTTATTGAAAAATTGTGCAGATGAAGTGTGGCTGAGTACAGCCTTGAACAAACTGAAAATCAACATCTTGTACCATCTGTCATGCTGTGATATATGTACCCTTCTGATTGTATGTTCATTTTCCTTCAATACATACTGTTCTCTCTTGGCTTTTTTTATATACCCTCAAGAGGCCAGGAGCTTTAAGAAGCACTAAACCAATTTCTGGATGTTGCTTAAATCTTTCCTTCCACCTTTGTCGTGCTGCTAGGTAGAAGAATACTGACTTTTAATTTATCTAAAGCACATAGAGAGGGCCAAGAGAGCTCTTCTACTTTCCTCCTACAGTCGTGTTCACAGGCACTCCTTGTGACTCCTCTCCTGGCTTCCACAGCTGCCCAGTAAAACCCTCCAGCACAGACCCTGCTGCACAGGCTGATGACACTGCTGACAAAGAGAGCAGTCTGCCTCGTGTGTTCTTTCCTTGCATGGAAGGGAATAGCAAAATAATTCTCAGCTTCTTATGTTTCTGAACTTGCAGCCCTGGTCAAGTTGGCCATAAGTGGAATTCTGGTGATTACTCTGAGGCTGTTGTGAAAATGCCATTTCTTTCAGAACTTGTGCCGGTATTTATTGGAATTTTCTTCTCTTTAGCAAACAGTAAGAGTAGTCATAAACTACAAGAAGACACAGAAAACAGTAGTAAGAGTTAGTCCACATTCACCCCTTCAAGAACTCATACCAATTATCTGTAGCAAATGTGAGTTTGATCCTTCACACACTCTACTACTGAAGAGTTACCAGTCTCAAGAACCCCTCGATATGACAAAATCTCTTAATGACCTTGGACTAAGAGAACTATATGCCATGGATGTCAGTCAAGGTAAGATAACTTTTGTAAATTGCTCTTAGATAAAAGATAATTGTCTTAATAATTGTATACATGTTGTTGGGTTTTTTACTTATGAAAATATTTTCTGGAAATTTAAAATATATTTCATTGGTCTTTCACAAAACAGAAACTGAGTCATGTATACCTTTTGTTTTCAAAAGTGCTGTATAAAAGTTTTATTTTCTAACCAAGTGTTCACTACCAGCAGATTTAGCTGAGTACAAATCCTCCCTTAAATGTAAAGCCTTCTTTTCTTTCCCTCACACCTTCCCCACAAACTCCAACAACACCCTTTTTTCCCTTAGCTCCTATACAACATCAGGATAACCTGAAAAGAACAGAAATGTTAAAGAAAATTGGTTTTCTTTAAAATAATTTAAAAATTTAAAAGCATTAGAGTATTCCGATGGTCTTGAAGTATATTTCTGAGTGCTGCTTGCTAATTTTATAGATTCTGAAGGAATAATAATTGTCATTTTAATTCTGGTCCAACAGGGACACAATGTACTAACTTTCTAATATTTGTACAGATATTCCTATGCCAGATTTTAACTTCATCTGCACAGGTGACAGGTTTACTATACTGTAATTAAAAATTTTGTACAGTGTGGTTTGTTCCATTTTAGAGATCTCTCTCAGGGAATTTTACTTCAGTGTAGAAAGCAGTGATATTGATCAACTCATTCCTGTAATTGACCACTTTTATTTGCTTGATTTTAATTCTGCTTAAAACTTGTGGGGCTTGTTGGGGTTTTGTTTGTCATTGCCCCTCTTCCTACCTAAATATGGTGACCTTACTGTTTGGGGGTTATGGTTTCAAGAGTTCTCTCAGTTTACTTGGTAAAGGTCAGAATGACAGATTTGGAGTATTTCATTTTCCACAGAGAAAACAAAAGTGAAATATCTTTCTCTTCCCCACTGGAAACTTAACATATTTTAACTTGCCTAAATGTGTTACTTTGACTATGTGTGCTCAAATGTGCATTATTTGGTTTTCTGTCTGGTTATTTACTGCTTTCATCTACAAACTGGAAAAGCTGCTCTTTGCACAACATGTTGTGTATTTCACTTGAAGCAACAGCCAAAAACCCTTAGGAGGGCATACCAGGGAATATAGGCTTTCTACACAGCAGTGCCCTGCTAGGAAATTCAGATATTCCTCAGTTCTCTTAATATGAAGTAGTTCAGCATTTCGGTTTTGCAGGCAGGTTCAAACTCTGAGTTTTCCATTATCTTTATGAAAGTAAATTGTGAGGTGTATCTTTTTCTTAATAGAATTTAAATTCCAATATTATTTTATTAATATTATATTTTATTTTTACATTCTTCTTTGTTTTCCAAGTTTGGACTGCCTAACCATCCAAACCAGAGCAAACTATTCTACATACAGATTTTTCTCTTTGCTTCAGAAATATAAGTGGAGCCTCCCTACTTATGTACACAGTTGCAGTCTGTGTTGCATGTCTTCCAGCTCAAGTTCTTGAATGATTTCAGTATTGGGCCGTAAAGATGCGCATCCTTTTACTTCTGCGAAGTACTCAGTTAATATTCCCCTAATGTTGAAGATCCAGCTTAGCTTTCTGTGTTTGTGTGTTGTCACTGCATCCTTGATTCAGATTCACATTTTCTGTCTTTCTTTTTGTCTTCCTGTAGCCGCATCACCAGTTGATTTAAATTTACCATCTTTTCAAGGTATGATTTACTGAAATAGGCAGTGAAACTTAGCACTTACAGGACATTAGCACCTGGTTTAACTGTGGCATGAGTAATATCTCTGTCCTATCTTAAATGCATATTGAAAATGATAGTGCGGAATTGGACATGCACAGCTATATAGAAAGTATTTTTGTATAGTTTTACCCTAGATCAATGTATTCGATTTAGGGTCATGTTTATATTGATACTTTTACCAGACTTGCTGATTTCTGTTGCTCATTACATGTGCATTCAATAGGAGGATTTCTTTAACAAAGTTCATTCTAATAAAATTTTTAAAAAGTCAGTCATGAGATTTACAAACCCTATCTATGAATAAAGCAATTTAAGGAGCACAAATTCTGCAAGATAATGAGAATAGATTTGACTATCTTTACTATGAGTGCCACGCAGTTGTTTGGGTGATCTTTCTCCATAGTTACACCGTGCGCAGCTTGAGGCCTGGCTTGTCCCACTCCACACTTTGCCATAAATTTAAGCCAGTAGGAATTGAGAGCTGAAAAATCTGATGCTCTTCTTCCCTTTTACTCCCTTTGTGATATGAACCATAGCATATGACAAGTGGGGTGGGCTGGATTAAGTGCTGGTATTAAGGGCAGCTGAAACCCATCTGCCCTGACTTGTGAGGAGGAGAGGAAGAACATGGATGATAGGCAAACTGTTAATTTTGCAGCACCTAGAAAAATTATTAAAATAGGTGATCCGTGTTGTGTTTTATGTATCATTGCAGGAGGTTTATGACATGATGAAATAGTAAGAATGCAGGAGAAATAATCTCTGCACAAAATAACATCTAGAACTGTTTTGTATTTTAGGCTCCTACCAATCTGTAAACATAGATGTTCTGAAGGAGAAAGAGAACAAAGGATTTTTCAGCTTTTTTCAACGAAACAAGAAGAAAAGAGAACAAGTAAGATGTTACTTTGTATAAGGAAAACTTCTAGAAGCATATTCAGATTGAGCAATTAATATTGTTGATTATTTCCCAGAAAATACGTGCAACTTGGGTTTCTTTTTATTTCCCACACCTCAAGGCTGCCAGTGCCCCAGCAACTCCACTGATGAGCAAGCCAAGGCCAACGTTTATGACAAGATCTAACACTGTCAGCAAGCAGTATGACTCAAACACTCTGCCAGCTGAAATGCCCAAGAAAAGGAGAGCACCTTTGCCCCCCATGCCGAGCTCTCAGAGTGCGCCCCAGGAGCTCGCACGAGCCCAAGCCAGACCTACGTCTGATATTGTGAAGTCCAACAGCTTTGATAGGAGTGAACAGGTCAGTTACATGTGCTTCACTTCTCTTAGAAAGTATAGACATCATAACCCTGTTGATAATATATGATGAGGCTTGAGATAAATGGAAAATAAAAGTGAAGTAATTGCCTTAAAAAAATTTCAGTAGAAAACAACTATAGAAATCGAATGATGCATTCCTTTTAAACTTTATAACCAAAGTAGGTGCTGTATTTTGAAAAGGTAAAGCCAACTTCTTATATAAATTGATCTTGTAAGCACCTTTTTGTTCTTTTGGATGAATGCTTTATGTATTTAAATATGAGAATGTCATCTCACTTTATTACAACTAGTAATTATTCCTGTTAATTTTGAATGTTTTAGTTACATGGGATAATGACTAGTTTGTTCTTTACACTATTATGTAGAAAAAAGTGGGCATGGGGAGCAGTCTAAACATTGCTCCCAGCAAATTAAAGTGAGATTTTTATTTTAAAAATTGGGCTGTATTTCATTGAAGCTACAAGATCTGGGCTAGGTATTTGATTAACCTATATATATCCCATGACATGCAGAAATTCTGCCAATAGAATTTGTGAGAATTGATGCATTAACTGTTATCCTGGTGTTGCACATATTGTTAATTGTGAATTCCAATTAAAGATCAAAGTTAAAATTTTTGTTATATATATATTTAAATTTATTTCATACTTTGCTTTGAATACAGTATCTAAAGGTGGTCTTTAGATAGGAGGTTATTGACATGCTAGAAGAATTAAATGCAGAACTAAACAAAATACAAGTCTGAGGGATTAATTCTGAGTTAGACTTGGTGACAAGAAATTTCAGACTGTGACTACCTTTATCTTTATACAATGATTTAGTCTTTCACTGATGCACAGAACCACAAGAGAGCACTGTTTAACAGAAGTTCTGCCTTTGTGTATTGTGTACTGCTGAAAAGCTTTGTCATTTGAAGACAAAGGTTTCTTTCTGAATTTTAGTAAAAGGAACCTTTGCGGAGAGTAAGAAAATAATGTGGGGGTTTTTTTTAACTTTACCATGTTTCTCTTTTAATTGAATTCAGTTTCTTAAAAAATAGCTTATTAATGTTAAAATGCTTTAAATGATTAATACCCTATTATGTCTAAAAGTAATGTACGACTGCTTGGCTGTCACTCAAGCAATTGCTTATATTTATTATTTTGTACATGTGTACATTTATTATTTTGACATTTCTTACTGGTCTAAAGTGATCTGACTAAAGTTGAATAGTTGAAAAAGAGAGGACATCCAAAACAAGTTATATTTTTGTGTATATTTTCTATTTTGTACTACTTTGTGCAACTCACTTAAAACTTAGAGGATTTTTGGCACTCTTTTAAAGGTGACTTCTCTCTAATTGGGATTTGATTGCACAGTGATTTATCAGCAAATGTAGTGCTTGGGACTTAAATGTGGACATATATTTACTCTTTCCTTTGAATTTTATTAATTCAAGTAAAATATTTTGTCTTTTGGTATCTACCTTCCTATCATCTAATGAATGAATTTGGCACAGTACGTATTGTTTAACTTGATCAGGGAACTCCTGATAAGGATCCTGTGGGAGACTTCCTTGGAGAATGAAGTTGCTGCTTGGAAGAGTACTGAGACATTTTCAGAGACAGCCTTCCTGCAGTACAAGAGTAGTCCATTCCTAAATGGGAATAGGAATGGACATAAAAACAAACACTTTAATGCTTTTAAACAGTCTTATTTAAATGTGCTACTGAAAGGACTCACATGCAAGAATAAAAGGGGGCAGAACAATTCCCAGAAAGAAATACATAGATACTTCTTGGACATGCAGAGATTGTCTTAGGAATGCAAAAGTAAGCCTGGTGCTCCAAGCTGCAGAAGATGTCAAGAGCAAGAAATTTGTAAGTTACTGGCAAGCAGAAATCTAAGGATAAAGGAGGAGGTCATCTACCTTTTTATTTTAGCAAGGTATTTGTCACAGTCTACCTCAAACTTTTTGTTGAAAAAGTGAGATACAAACTGGACAGACGAAACACAAGATAGGACAAAAAGTGGCTGCAGTTCAAACAGTGGGGGTGATGGCTCCAAGTCAGGCTGGTTGTAATGTGGAGTTCCCAAGAAGTTGGTAGTACAGCCAATACTGTTAAATATCTTTAGAAACAATCATGGAAATTAATCCACCTTTAAGAAACTTGAAATCGGCACCAAAATGGGCAGAGAGGCAGGGGCTCCAGCCACCACTCAGGGAGGCAGTGACAGGCTGAATAAGATTTAAAGTGATTTAAATATTAAATTCTCTATGTGGAGTGAAGTAATCCAAGCACCAGAACCGGCTGCGGCCTGGTCATGCCATCCACCTTGAAGCCAGTGTACTCAATAATTTTATGCTACACCTGCACTACTGTGTCCAGAATTTATTCCAGCAGTTCAAGACAGAGACTGAAAACAGGCCACCGTGATGTTGAGAGGTTTGGAGAAAATAAATGTTTTAATGGAAAGAAGGCTCAGATAGTATCTAATCACATTCTTCTGATATCTGGGTGGTTTTACAGGGAAATCTGAGGTATATTCTTCAAAAGGGTGCATGTGGCAGGATGAGAACCAATGGGCATTAGGTTCTCCAGAGGAAATTCCATTCAGACTGAAAAACAAAACTCACCACTGTGAGAACTGACTGTTGGAATAGGTCATTCATAAGAAATGGCAGAAGCTTCTTTGTTGGAAATATTCAAGGTGTTCCCTGACAGGCTCTATCTGTCACCAATAATAAAGTGTAAGAACTTGTTTTCAACAAAAGGTTGGGCCAAATTATCTCAAGATGTCTTGCTTAATCCAGGTCAGCTCTCAGTAAATGAGGCCAGTAAAATGGTCACACTAGATCACAAGTATTTAATTGTAAACAATATAAAAATTTGATCTATCATATTCTCTTCTGTTGAAAATGTATGTTGTGCTGGTAGGACTTAGTCTCAGGTTGCTCACCAGGCTGATTGGTATGTTCACTGGGATTTTAGTATGTCTGGGAATTTCACTGCAACTTCAGTGTTCAATTAAGTTAATTTATAAAAGTGAAGATACACTTTTTTTTTTCTTAAAGGTTACTTTTTATCTCCTTTTGCCTTGCAAGAAGCATTTAATTGCAAATCATACTACTTTTAACAATGCCTAAGTTCTTTAGCCTGCCCCTCAGTTTTCTTGGCAGACTGGATACATACTTTATTTCTTCTATGGACCAGGATGACCTTCTGCATGGGCCCTGTTATGGACAGATATTTTTAGTAACATCCACAAGGAAGACAAAGTGAAATGCAAGTTTTGCCTGGGCAAACTGTCTGCCTAGTTTTGATAGAAATGTATCAAAGTAGTAACATCACATTTCACAACAGTGAAATGAGCCAACTTTAAGGGAACAGAATTCCCACTGTTGTCTTTCTTCAAATTCTCAACATACTGTGGTCCAGTTTCTCACAGTATGAAAACAGGTTTTAATGTTTACCTTCTACAGCTTCTCTGCTACTTTTCCATTAAAGAAACTGCTTTTCCTTTATATGAGTAGTTACATTGTGATACAAGGGCCAGAATTTTTTTCTGCTTTCATTTCAAGGTGATTATAGAATTAGTTTTTAGGGACATGATCCTATTTTTAGAGGAGAAAATAGTACAGTGGATGTCAGGGTACCTTTTACAAGTTATTACATAGCACGATTTGGTTATTTTTCTACATAAGACCTCGAAGATGCCTAGTAAGCTTAAATGGTTAATGTTTGTCCAGCAAATTTCTATGTTCAATCAGGTGGAAAATGAGCATGTTATTCTCTAATATCGAAATCCCTCACTTATTTGTCAGTTCTAGTTCTGGGCAAGATGACTCTTGTCAGAAGTGTGTTTAGAACTAGCAAATTTAAATACACTTGCAAGGAGAGAGGACTCTCAAGCGTTGTTGTATCATTTAGTGTGTGTATCTTCAGTTTTCATAAAAGTGGTTGCAATTTTCTAGTAATAACACTTCTTTAAAAGAAAAGCATTTGATTATGCCCAAAATACCATGGCTGATATTCTTCCTACTGCTATATTTATAAAAGCTAGACTGATGCATCTGCATTTTATCCCATTAATGTTTCTTTCCTTACCCTGTTTACAGTTATTAAAAGGAGCATGCATAAGCCTATGCTTGGGTAGGAACAATTAAGTGAAGATTTTTACTTAAAACATTTACAGTTTAAAATAATGAATAGAACTTATCAACTGTAGAAATACAGATTGCTGTTACTTACACAACCCTGGCTCCTAAAGAAATCTAAATCTCCAGGCTTTTCTTAAAAAAGGGAATAAGAAGGTGGGAGGTGGGGGGTAAGAGGGAAAAGCAACTAAACCATAAAGTACTTCTGAAAAGATTTCTTTTAGCCATTGTCACAGGACAGCTTAGTTAGG
The DNA here is from genome assembly GCA_013400435.1 of Pycnonotus jocosus. NCBI lineage: Eukaryota > Metazoa > Chordata > Aves > Passeriformes > Pycnonotidae > Pycnonotus > Pycnonotus jocosus. The sequence continues at coordinate 46,919 of VWYP01019775.1, forward strand.
ATTTCTGTGATGGGTGAGTTCCATGCTGAAGAAATTACACCAGAGGCTTGCTTGCCTGCAACTTGCGGGTCAGCTCTTTAAAGGAGAAGTTGGGCAATGATGCATTGAGCATTGTGGACAGCAGGGAAGTTTTGGGTGGAGTCAGGGTTACCAGGGAGAAGAGAGTGCTCAGGACTACCTGAAGTTTGTGTGAAGATAATCTGATATTATTGTGAGATGTTTCAGAACTGGTGGTGAATGTTGCATGCATCCACTTTCCAGTATATCAAATGCATAACTTGAGTCCTTTATTGTATTTGCTTCTGTACCAGCAAGATAAATCCTAGGAGAAAATAGTCATATTGGTTGTTTGGACAGAACATCAGCTGAGTTTCTCCAAATGTATTCTGTATGTCTCTTCAATGGATCAGAGGTATACTACTTCCTTTGTAGTATTTAGGATAAGTTAAAGTATTTTGGGAAGCTTAAGTCATGTAATAGAAATTGAGTGCATGAGTTATTTAGGAGCAAATACATATTTTTTGCTGTTACTCCTTGGATGTACATTTGCCTGCATACACAAAGGGAAGAAAAAAATATTAGCAATATGAGTAGCAATGTGCTTTGCTATCCCTACATGATACAGTCACCTATATATCTCTGTTAAACACAGATATGTATGGAGCAAAAGAGGTATGATGTGGTGATATGAAAATATGTCTAGTGACCCTTGGTGTGAAGTAGGCTTTCCTGCATACTGAAATGCTCTACTTCTGCTGTATTCTTTCCCAAATGCTTTTTGGTGTTTTGCTTCCATTGCAGCTTCAACATTACTGTGCCCTAATTACTTTTATTTGCTTTTTTGAAATGATAAGAAGAGCAAGGCACTATATCTGCCACTGCTTACAGAGGCTGGAACTTGGGAAGCACTGGCATCTACTAGTGTTTGCTTTGGGTGGGATTTGGTGCCAAATTTGGGACTAAAAAGTTTTCATATGCACCCTTGCTTGTTGCAGGATGAGGAGGGTGTATGGTGTTAAAAGCAGAACTCCTGCATATGTTATAGAATTTATGACAGAGTTCACTGGTGTTTCTGCATAAACACAGTTAATTACTTTAGTGATCCTAACAAGAATTTTAATTTAAATGTAACTGATGTAGCACTGGTTATCATAGGCAGTTGGTATGACACATGAACACCCAGATGTATATTCCAAAGCTTTGTCAGATACGTCTTAATAACATTATTTTAATTTTTTTCCATCTGTTTAAAGTACTATTTTAACATTACAGCCTTTGTTAGGATTTGAAAGCTCTTAATATTCATATGTTGAATAATTCCTGAGAAAATCTGTTCAACACTTGAACCTTTACTGGAACATTTAGTACTTTCTTGAAATCTCTCCTTGCAAATTGTTTGTTTCTTTGGATGCAAGGGGCACTAGAAAGGCTTGTAAAAATCTTGTAGTAGCATTTGTGCTCTTGTGCTGAGAACATTCTTCCCCCCCTCCACGCACACTTGTTGTGTGCAGAAGGGAACTCTGGTGACATCTGCTCGGCTGAGCGAGCGTGCACAGAGCTGGGTGAGCCGAGTCTCCCAGGGAGCCTGCGTGGAGCACAAGAGGGGCAGCCCATGGAACGGGGAAGTGTGGCTTTGTGCAGGGCAGAGGGGCTGCAGCCTGAACACAGCTGCCAAAGGAGACAAACACAACTGCCCCACTGCCAGGAGGAAACACTTCAGCAGCAAAAAAAGCCTCATTTGGGGAAATAATATGCTCTTTGATATCCCCTCCTGAATAAATTCAAAGGCTGAATACTATTAATTATTTTTACTTTTAAAGACTATTTTGGAACTGCAAATAAGAAATTATGTAAGTGTAAAGTGTGTTTTGTTGTGTGACATTTTAATCTAGAAACTGACTTGTTTAAAAACTATTCAAGCATGCAAGTATTTTTAATTAGGAGCGCTCTGTTCCTATCCTCTGGTGTTCTTAAAAGAACATTTCACCTTGTGCTTTGTGTTTTCTCTCTTAAACCATGACTCTTGCTCTGCTGTAAAAGGTTTGAGTTCCTTGCTTTGGCATTAGTTGGATGGGTAGAATTGTGTGTACGTTTTTGGGCAGTGGTGCTCCTTATGGTGCAGTATCTGTGGATCTGTTGTACCTGGTATCAGGGTGGGACAAAGCAGATGCCTGAGGGTGCCCAGGGTGGCTCAGAGGATGTTTTTTCATTCAAAGCCCTGCTCATTCATTCAGGTATTGCGCCGCAGTCTCATGGGAGCTGCCAAACACTGCCTGACAGACACCTTGTGCCAGTATATTTTCTGTTGTAATTTTCTTTATAGATTTGATTTTATACAACCAAATACTCTAGCTTTTGGTCTTTACTATCCCACTTGCTGTGGAATCTTTGGATATTTGTTCAGTGGTAGCTTTCTAAATGATAAGCACTTTTTTCCATGGAAATTGACACGGTCAACAATTCTATTGTCCGATGTTTTTGAAAGGATTGTCAGTGAAACAAGAATATGTAGCTGTCTTTATGCCTTCTCTGTGCCTTGATATTGTGCTTTGTGAAGTGGGCTGGTTAACTGAAGCACAGAGAAGTTCTCCGGAGATGACCCCATGCCCAACTGCTGTGTGGATCCTTCTAGACAGAAATGAATGTCCCTGCAGGATTGTATTATACTGTTGACTAGACAAGTGATAGGAATCAGAATTACTACAGAAACAGGCAGCTGTGTCCAGTTCCAAAAGGCATTCCTTTATTGCTTGGGATCCTGAACATTGTCCATTTAGTAGATGTGTATATAATTTTCTTCAGCATAAGCATAAACAATAGTTAAGAATGGCAGGCAAATTTACAACCATTGTCTTTCTGAGGCAGAGAATGTGTTTCTAAAACAGCTTAAAATGCAATTGGACTGCTATATCATAAAAATACAAGGTCTTCAGCAGGTATCCTTTGTCCATTTTTTAATTGTTTTGATTATTTGTGAGTTAAGATTTTTTACTTTTGCTACAATAATGAAGATATTGCTGTGCTGTAACCTCAGTAGGTACTATACTTTTTTTTTTTTGCAACTTAATAAATTTAACTTTATTAAATATTATGAGACAGTTGTACTTTATAAGTTTGGATATCAGGCATTCCAAAAATTTTTATGGAAATTCAAGTATTTCAGGGAGGGAAAGAAATTTATAATAATTATGTATACGGGCCAATTAGGACTGCTGTTGAAAGAATGGAGAAGGAAACACTGTGTTATGTCGTTTTGGTGGGGTGTAGTTGAAACTTCTTTCCACGATTTTAGCTACTTTTAGAAAAGATTTATTTTGGGTTTGCAGAATAGCCTTTGGGCATAAAAGAATTAAAATTCTCTTATACACTATATTTAACAACTGATTTTCTTTTATTGCTCTGTGTTGTACCTTTGTGAATATATTCAATTACTCGAGAAAATATTTTTTTAAAAAAAACCAACTCCTTGGAGGAATTAAGATGAAAAACACAATCGGTTTGGTAATACGTTCTCCCTTTCCCAAATGCACATTGCAAATACTTTTGGAGAATAATTCCGGGAGCCATTTTGCTGTTTTTGCTGCTCGCTGCTGATCCTCGTGCCCTGTGTCCCCTGGCAGGCCCCCGCGGGGTTGGTGCGGAAGGGTTCCCTGCCGCTCAGCGACTCCGCGTCCGTGAGCTCCTCTCTGCGCAGGATGAAGCGCAAGGCGCCCTCGCCACCCTCCAGAGCGCCACAGGATCAAAGGGAGAGCACTAATGAGCCTGGTAATCTTTTTATGCTGTTTAATTGGAAGGCAACAGAAAGTATAGCTGGCTAAACATTAAAGTAACACCACCTTACGAGATAAGAACCTCGAGTGAGCAACCATAAAAGTGCAGATGCAAGGAATACATTTGTTTTTGTTACCTCACTGACCAGGGAAGCCTCGAAGCAGAGGCACCCAAGTGAAAACAGGGGCACTGCAGAGCTGGGGCCACGCCAGAGACTGCCAAACCTGCTCCCTTCCCTCTGTGTCAGGGATCCACACAGGTGCATTTACCACGGTGCTTTGATCATTTCCCACAGCAGGGCAGGAATCGCCAGTGTGTCCCGTAAGCTGCCTCGTAAGTCTATCACAGGCCTGTGTTATCTGAACACAGGTGTTCCATTGTCAAACACACAAGATTAGACAGCAATTAATATCATATATGTGGGGTTTTGCACCCCTACTGCAAGTCACTTGAGTGTGTTTACAATCCTCCTCACCAATCTTGTTGTTTTCAAGAGAGGTATCTAGAGCATGCAGATCAGAAAAAACCCAGACAATAACGAATTAATTATAATTAGGTTAAGTATAGAATTATGTTTATGTTACTCAGGGGAACTGCTTGGGGTGGGGAGAAAAGATTAGCTGCTCTGTCAGAGAGGATAATAGCAAATGGGCTGACTAGAAGAATCTTAGAGCAAGTCCACTCATTTTTTTGTAATTCTTCCAGTTGTTCAAAAATTCAGTTTTGTGGTTCAAAAATACCTAAGAGTGGAGCTTAAAATATCTAGAAAATATGACAATGAGCACTAGTTGCTTCAGGAGAGTTTCTTGAAGAAATCACTAGTCTGTATGACCACAGTCTAACATTGTATCTAGAACTTTGGTTGGTGCCAAAACTGAGAGGTGGTAAAGGTTGTTGTTTCACTTTTTGCAGTAACAGAGCCAACAGAATCAGCCTCCACTAAAGCAGAAGGAAGAGCTACTGAAATGCAGCCTGAAACAGGTTGGTTCTTTCTACAAAAGTACTCATAAAATTTACTTCCTAGCAAGTTATGATAATTCATAGCAATAAATTACTATACTATAGATGTGTCATAAGTACAGAACTAATTTTAATGCTTCAGATCAATTACCTTTTCCTTTGAAGTAAAAATATGGCTTTCTAAAACGATATTTTACCTTTGTTATCTACAGAAACAAATACAATATATTTTGTATTGGTATCTGTGCTTTACATTTAATAAACTAAACATTATCCCTGTTTTCTCTTCTTTCTCACAAGTTACAGAGAAGAACTATTGAGAATTTCTGTGATTTTTTTTTAATACCTTATAACAAGCTTTTCAAAAGCTAAAGCCCAGTGTTGTTTTTAGAATGCTGCCTTGTGCTGCCCTTGACCTACACAACATAGGGGCAGGAGTAAATCTGTGCCTGGCTTTTGGTTGGCATCTGAACAGCCTTTGAAAACATAAGTTGTAAATCTAAACTGAATGCATAAATAGTTGTTTATGCATTAAATTATTTGTTGGGTGTTATGGGAAAAATGTGATATATGAAAGTATAGCTGTTTAAAATACAATTATTTAGCTGCTGAACATAATGCTTTTTTAAATTTATGCAGTTTGTACTGTGAAATACTGTTGTTTGTAAGCACCAGACTGTAGGGTTCAGCTACAAGGTACAACATCTAGAAGTCTTCTAAAATTTGCAAAAGCTTTTAGAATAATCAGTGCCAGTGCAGTCTGAAAGAATAATTCTTCAATGCAGTTAATAAGAATGAAGTATATAAATGCTAAGCCTACTGTAATTATTTGAGGCTAAGCACTCAGTTACTATGCTAGTTGACAGGAATTTTTAAATCATTTTCCAGCTGTTTTATTCTGGATGCCAGTCAAATTGTTTGGAGTGGTAAAACAAAAATGTACCACAAGAGCTGAAAAAGTCATCTGCTAGGATGCTGGGTCTCTGGCAAAGGGGGAAAAATCAGTAATCAGTCAGCTTGGGTTTGGTTTGTGTTTAGGGCAATTTATGTAAATTATTGGAAAAGACATTAATAGAAACAATATGTAGCATAATAAATGGGAGTATCAACCTATACTGTGGAGTCTGGGGTTGAAGATCTAATGAAGTTGTAACCTTTGCTTGTTGTAGCTGTTATAGCAGATGAAAGACAATAATTAATTCTTAGTGAGTGGTTTGTTTATTAGTACTGAATTGTGTGTGTTGAAAACTGTCTGTCTACATGCAATGGATCTCAGATGAGCAAGTTTAACATACTGTGATACTAAATCAAGTTTTTTCTGTTTTCTTGTACTTGTTTCTATCTTAAGATTGTTGCTCTGTGCTAGAAATCTTGCCTTTCCCATGACTGTAATGTCCAAGTGCTGTGTAGATAAACAACCCTGAACTTCAAAGAAATGGTTTGTTTATTTTTCCATAGAGTTAGAAACTTCTGCTTGAGGCATTTGAGTTCTGTAATTAAATATTTTAATTTAAGCTGTAATGGAAAGAAATAGAAAAATGTAACCATCTTTACAGGCCTTAGGGCAATCTGTGTTGAGCCCTTGGATTTACCTCTGCAGCTAGTGGCAATCTTCAGTCTCTAGTTTTCCTTGTGTCTTCATGCAGTGTCCTTTGCTGAAGACTTAATGTAGTGCAGTTTTTAAAATGTACATGTAAGTCACACAGCACAGCTTCATTGCCTCTTTTTTTCTCATGGGATACTGCTGCTCTCTGGTGGCATCTCTGAAACTGTTGTGAGGCCTGTGTATAAAGGGTCCTTTTAGCAAAACCCCTCATGCTGTGAGAACCAATATTAACCTTCAGCCAAGTCAGATGCAGTACACCTGTCCTATTCCTAGTCTGAAAATTATCCATGTTTGAGTATTGTTTTAAATGGATAAAATAGTTCAGTATCACTTAAATTGCAGAGTTGGATATAATTTTAACTTTACAAAAAACACAGGAGTTCCTTCCATTTGGATTAATACTGCTTTGATTGTCAGGCATCTGGGGAGCATTATGAGGGGTTTTTTTTGGCTGTGACTGGCATTCATTACAGAGTGGTTCTGTTATGCAGTGCTACTTCAGCAAATAAGCAAAAAAACCCTAAGCTGCAAATACAGTGTTACCTTTTGACCTAAAATGAACCCCTGTAAATATTCAATTTGGTGTCTGTTAGCTGTGCACTCCTTAGACACATACTCCACATTTAGTGGAGTATGGAATAGGCAACATTTCTCTTGTGAAATGACAGTTTTCTCATGATGTACAAACAGAATGTACCTTGACAAAAGTAGTTTGAAGACATACATCTACTAGAATAAGCACTGACAGAGAAGTAATGTGAACATTTGGGATTATAAACAACAATTCTCTTTATCAATTAGGATTTTTGTTCACCTTCCCAAAGCTTAATTACTGCTTCATCTTTCTTTTTCTAGGGAAGATGGTAAAACAGTATTCAAAACAAAGTTTGAAATTAGAGATTTTTAGAAAACTTTCCATTAAACAAATCCCCTGATATAATCCTATTGGTTACAGTATTTCTTAAGCTCCTTGTTAGGGGCTGTGGAGTCAAGAGCAGATTTGCATGATGTGGTCAGGCTTTCCAGCTCTGGTGCTTAGGAGCCTGAGAGCTTACAGAGTAGCAGCAGCCTGTTCTGTCTGCTGGGCAAAGGGTATTCTTACTGCCCAAAGGAGACTAACTCTTGGTATATCAGCCATCACTTGTGTCTGTCGATATACACATATATAGGTATATATGCATGTGTGTTCTTATCTAAATATCAACCTTCACAGTGATGCACTGTAACTCTACCTATATTGGTTTAGGGCTACTTAAAACTCAGTGACTAAGGTTCTAAAAAGAATAAACTATATGCAGGTAGAAATGCAATTTATATTACATATGGAACTACTATGGGTAGTTTGTATAAGCAATAAGGCTACAGTATATAGCCAGTATTGCTGTAAGTTCTTCCTAGCAATATGTTGCATGTAAAAACTATAGACTGAGAGTTGGAAACAAATCTGAATCTGAATTGCTTCCCTAGGGAGCAGTTACCTGCTTGACGTAAGTGAAGGATGGTTGTTAAATGTTGTTTGTGTTCAAATGTATTCAGATTTTATTCTGCTGCAGCAGTGACGGCCCAGGTCTGGAATGAGACCCAGTACCAGATGAAAATCCACTAGCAAGCAAGGCTGATCTTATGCTGACAAATGAGGTAGAGCATTTTTGAAGAAGTGTGAGGGCTGTTTTTGTTTGGTATTATCCATTTGTAGGTCAGGGTAGTCCACCCCAAGTGTTTCTAGTGCAGCAGAGAACAGACTTTCACATAGCAGGAACATCAGGAATGTCTTGTACCAACCCAAGCTAAGTTTCCATCCCAAGAGGATGAATACAACTCAGCCTTTGTTGCACTCCTCTCCAGAGGAAAAGCAGCAGAGAAATGACAGCAGTGCCTGGGCACAAAGCCAGAGCAGCTCCAGAATGCTTCCATTTCTCTTGTCAGAAGTTCTGGCTATTCCTTGTTGTATAATTCAGATTTCCATAGCGTATTTAGACTAAAATTCTCAGTCTTTGTTCCTGTAGCTGGTGATGGCTCAGGCCAGTAGCATAATAGGTCTCACCAGGGAAGGAGGCAATGTTCTAGAGAGCCAGTTATAGGATGTGGGGCAATCTTAGCTAGTTTAATGTTTGCTCACATTCTGTTATACTTTGTTTGTTCATTTTGACATATATATTTAACTTGTCACACATAAAATGATACTGCTGTCACTAAAATGATCCCTCAGAGTATGAGGCTGCTGGGTATGAGTTTTTCCTAGGTGACAAGGGGTGGTGGGTGATGAAAGGAAGAGAAGGCCCTGATGACTAGTAAACCTGTAGGAGTCCCTGTAATACCAGTGTTTTGTATTTGTATGTACCTGTGCTGAAACCACATGGAAGCACCCACAGCACTTTGCAGTCTTGCCTTTCTTTCCTTGGTGATCTAAATTGCCTTTGCATTCAGCACTATGGCATGTGTTGATCACATTGCTTAATGTGTAACTACAAAACACTATTGCAAGATTGCAATATAAAACCAAGAATTAAATAGTAAAATGCTTGACTTTTGTAGTTTTTCTATAACTCTGAATGAATATGTTTGGTGTTACAGAACTCTTAACTAATGACCCCATTGTAAACATCAAAGTTCCTGTTCTGTACTGATCCTTTCTCCAATACATATATCCTCTTACTACTTTTTATAACACAGTACTACTCTAGAGGTACTGGAAGCATTGTAGGATACCAGATGCTAAAAAAGTCAGTCTGACTTTTTTTTTTTTTTTTGTACTCTGGGATCTCTGACTTTCCAGTATTCCTTTTTGTTTTCTTTGTTGACTTTGGTTTGCACTTGGAAATTTACTGATACCACTTAGACTGAAACCTAGTTGTCCAAGTGCAAGGCTTGTTTCTAACAGGTGTCAGTGCACCCAAAGCTGATGGGAGTACCCTGATCAGGTGTATTTATTAGTTCAACTTCAAGTACACTAATTTATCTGTGTCCTAATCCAGCAACTCAGCCTTTTAGTTTAACTATGCTCTGGCTGCAAATGTCAGTATTTTTATGGATTAGCGCTTTTCAATGAACTTTATTTATTTTTCTACTGTAACATGGAGCACTGCAGAAGACACTTCAATACACTTAGAATGGTTATGGGAAATTTTTGATAGTGGTGATGAGACTTCTTCAAACCATGGGCAAAATTGATATTTGGGTCACTCTAGTTCTTGAGCATTCCTACTCTGATATAGAGGAACTGTATATTTCAAAACTCACTGGAGAGCTAATGGAAGTACAAGAAATCTGGGTAAAAGCAGCTGTCCACCTCCATGAAATTTGGAGTTATGAGATAAAAACATATTGAACAATCTTAATTCAATACTTAGGTTAAATATAGAAAATGTTTTACAGTAGGTACAGAGACAGAACCAGATGGACAGTGGCATGGTGATCAGCAGATTCTTGTGTCAAAAGAGAATTGAAAAGAATCAGAGAATTCTGTGAAGTCTGAATGGATCTCTTTTTTTATTATTTTTTTTTAAATTTACCTGAATTATTAAAAAAAGTCAGTTTTCCTTCAGCAAACTATGTTGGCTGCCTCAAAAAGTCCCTTTTAATCTACAACCTGCATTGAAAGCTGTGGGTTGTTTTGGGTTTTGTTGGTTTGGGAGTATTTTTACTTTATTTTCCTTTCATTTCCGAGTGTAGATGTAAGGAGCTCAGAATACAACTTGGAAGAAATTGATGAAAGGGAAGAGATAGGTGTGCAACAGGGAGAGGACAGTGGAAGTACCAATACTTCTCCTGGGATGGGAGAGGTTACTGCAGCCTTCAGCTCTGCTGAGGTACCACTGGAAAATGACAAAAATGATCCTGCTTCATCAGCTCCTGTTCCTGGCAGTGTTCCCATAGACAACTTGCAAAGCTTCAAGGAAGAAAAACAAGAAAATATGAGCACAGATGGCAAGTAAGTACGTTTTGTGACAAAGAAAGGAGCATTGGGGGGACAATGGGGGAGGCAAATAAAATGCAGAGTGCTGTTTCATTGTGAAGCACAGAATAGAGAATTGTGAGAGAGGAATGAGCTTTGATATGCTTAGCTTTCATTGTAGCACTCTTCTGTGCACAGTAATTCATGAAGCTTTTCAACAAAAATGACAATGATATGTTCTGCAGTCTATTCTGTTTAATCTTCCCTTTCCTTACTCCTCAAACAGCTGGAACACAGAAAAGATGAACCCAGCTCTAAAATGTCCAGTGTATTGACTAGAGCAGCATGCTGCAAAAAAAAAAAAAAAAATTGTATTGATTAGTTAAATAAAAATATACAAATTCATTCTTGCAGATGGGGGAAAATGGATAGATCAGCCATTTCTGTTCTTTTGGGCATGACTCTTATTGCTTGCATATTTGTTTTTGCTTTAATTTTTATTTCTTCTTTTCCTTATGTGGTCTTGACCTGTCTCAATCCATTTGCTCTCAGGAAAACAAGTTAATTCAGCTTTTTAAAAGAATAAACACATTAGTTTCCTTAACCGCTTATTTTCCCTTCTGGTGATGCTGTACCTTTGCCCTTCAGCATGTTTGTTAAACTACCTGACTCAGCAGGTTTCCAACATGAGTTAGTGCCTGCTTGAAATAAATGTTGATTGTCCAGAGAAGTTCCATTGTGTTAATGTAATTCACTATTTCTCTGTTCCCTGGGGCAACTAAGCTGGCTACTGTTCCCAAATTAAATTGAAAGAACTATTTCGATTATTGTACTGAAGCCAAAACGTGTGACTGCCCTAGTAGCCAAGAACTTTCAAGGTAGTAAAGAGAGGCTTAACTTGTATTTGAAGGGACATTTTTGTCAGTCCAAGGCCAAACGTGGCTTTGCAAAAATCTTTGATACTCTGTCCTGATGAACATTGTCCCAGTTGCTTGGGTGTTTCTCCTCTTTGGGGATCTGATAAATTGTCTTGAATTTGCAATTTATCAGGCCTGTGTCATTGGGCCAGTTTGCCTAATTGTCCAGTGGATGTTTCTTTCCTTTTCTCTCTATGCATTGGTAGTAATCTTTCATGTCTTATAGTCCTGGTGACAATCAGCTAGAAGGTACTGCACTCTGGCCTTAGAGTTTGGCAATTGTGTCCTGAAATGTCTTGGGGATTCCAAAATGAGGTGTAGGGTTTCTCTGGCACTATATTTCTGGAAAATTTTAGATAATTTTGATCTTATATATAACATCTAGTTACTTTGAGAAGTGTGGGGTTTTTCTGTTTAATCAAACCAGGGATGTATGCAAAAATTTCCAGTCAAAATTACTAATTTCAATAATGATACTCCATGGTGTTTTGTGGCTTTTGGGTTTGGTGGATTTTGATTTGATTTTTTAAAAAATTCCTATTAAAAATCTAGTTCAGCCTGTTGTTAATAGTTTTAGCTCAGTCACCTAGCTGTGTTAAAAGGAGCAGAGCTGAGCAAGGGTACAGTGCAGGACTGAGCTTTAACTTTCTTCCAACAATAATTTTGAGAGCATAAGCTCCTGTTAAGTGGTTTATGGGACACTTACAGTATGTTTGTGACTATACAGGCAACACGAGCATGGATGGTTATTGAGAAATGTATCATTTAAAATTATTTAAAGCAGATGTGTCAGCTCAAGGCACTGGTTCTGACAACTAATGCATCTGATGCAGCAAATAATTTGGAATCTTCATAATGCCAGTATTTCTGACTACATATTATAAAAATACCTTGAACAAAGTTTGAAGTTTTATTAACTTTTTATTAAGAAATTTTTAGTATTTTTACCTTTTTCATTTACCCATTGAAGCCAAGGACTTAATATATCCTCCCCACCACTAAAAAGATGAGTTGTTAAGTCAGCATTTTTGCAGTTCTCTTGTCCCCTGTGAAATGAGGGAAATAGATATTGTATGCATTTCAAACATGTTTAGTATGCAAGTAGCATGTTGTGTGTGTTTCTTTGCTGTTCTCAAGGTATTTCTTGAAAGGGACTGCTTTGAGAAGTCTGTACTGCTCAGTTCATGTGTTCATACTCAGTCAGTGTCTCATGCAGTGTGGTGGGGGCAAAGTCAGGGACACATTTTAGATTTGGGGGTGTCAGAACAGTTTATATGAGTGAAACCCCATTGTGGCTTCACTGGAATGGAGTTGCTGTTGGAAAATGGCTTGTTCAAACTGCACATGTAAACAAAAGGAAGGGGGAAAGAGAAGGGAAGACTGATCATCTGCTTACACAGAAGCAAGTGGAGCTGCATGTCATTTTGGTAAAATATCATGGCAGCATTTCCTCTTTTTTTAAAAATCGATTCTGTTGAGTATTCCAGTGTTTGGCAGAGCGCTTCTGTTTTGTCCATCTGTGTTTGGAGAATATTGCCAGTTCTCTTGCATCATTCCTTGTGTTTACTGAAATGAATGATACCAGCATATTTAATGTACTGTTGTGCTTTGCAGAGGACTGCAGACTAAAATAAGCAGTGGGGATGCTGGATTTCAAACAGACAGGAAGATTAAAATTTTAGATCAAAATAAAACTGATGGTGAGTATTTCCCACTTGTTAATACATGAAGCTTGAACTTTTCTATTCCTTTGAAGAAATGGCTATACAGTCAACTCCGGAATTATCATCAGATTATTTTCTTGACGCTTTCTCTAGCTCTAGTGTATTTTCTTTGAGATGAGGTGGCAAGAATCAACTGCAGTTTTGGGGCTTTGGGGGTTTTGTTTTTAATATATTTTTGTTTTAGCAGTAGTCCAAGCTGCATTGTGCTGTTATAGGATGGTGTGGGTGGGATAGTGCTGAGGAGAGGGGAGGCTGGACACAAAGGTAATCCTGTCTCCCGGGGTGTGACATGGCTGCCACATCCCACTGGGGAAGAAGAAGCCATCAGTTGTTCTTTGCTTATGAAATTAGGGTGAGTTTTCTGCATGAAAATGCAAATATTTTTAAGCACAGATAAAAGTGACACACTGATCTGAAGCAAAATGACGACATCCTGTGCATCTAATGGGTCATAAATTTCTCTGTGAAGAAAATGACCTGACTGATTTATTTTACCCTTTTGTGACACTGATTTTCAGATTTATATATTAGGCCTTCTATAGTCTTTTATACTCAGTACACCTTTGTTAATAAATCATAACACCACAAGTCCTGTGTATATGTGATATAAATTTTAACTGCCATTTTATAGCATACATGAAATGAGGATTTTTTTCCCCTCACAAAATACCACTCCATATGACTATTTCTGAAGAATTTAAATTTTTCCCAATATTTTGTTTAAAACAATTTGACTAAAATATTCATGTGTTTGGGAGATGATCACATATTTAGTCCAGCGATAAAAAACTGAATTATCAGACTAACTAAAGGGTAGGAAAAATAGGTTTGGCAAATTACTCTTGTCCATATGTTTTTCAATTGTTTCCTTGTACAGATACATAAGGTGTAGTTGACAAGATTTGTAACATTAAAACTAAAGAACATAAGCTGCAAATGTGTGGAACTAAATAAAAACTGCATCTATCTCGATATTGAATAGTCCTCGAGCTCTTGAGTCACTGATGCCTATATAATGAACTGAAATTCATTAGCACTTTTTAAATTGTTCTAGGATGTTTTTTTCTATTAAGTCGATGCATGGCATCTGTAATCTGTTTATTAAGGAAGAATATCTAGGTTAGAATACAATTGTTTGGGAATATTAGTCAAATATAACTTTAAATAGTCTTTAAAAGGCTTAGGGAAAATATTAACATCAGTGAGAAGCTAGTAATTGTTATTAAATACACTGGATGCAGAGCTTCATGATGTAATGAGGAAGATTGAATCTTTTTGGCATTTGTATTAATTTTGGAATCTTTCTTTAACTTAAAGATCACAGTGATACAAAACTCATTCCAACAACAGAAGAAGGGAAAGAACTTCAGACTGCTGAAATTAAAACAGTAGATTTTAGAGAAAATAACAAGCTTGAAGTTGACAGACTATCAAACTGCCAAGCATGTAAAAATGACATCTCTGTAAGTCATAGGAATTATCCTCAACTGATTTCAGAAAAGCAAGATGACAAAACAAATCAAACTGGCTTGGACACGGTAAAAACTCAGGATGTTGGAATCCAGACTTTGGATGGCAATTTCGGAAGGACTGCGCAGAAGGAAACTATTGTTCCTCAGGGTGTTGAATCATCCACGTTTAGAGAACTGGTCTCTCAACACAACAGAGATAAGAACAACTCCCTTGTTCAAGTGATGCATGGAATGCATCAAGAGAGTGAAGATACTTTAACAGAACAAAATCTTGAGACACAAGAAGTTACTCATAAAAAAGTAATTCCAGTAAAAGACCAGAGTCACCTCTGTGTAAATGGCAGTGATTTTGCTTCACCGGAAACAACTACTGAAACTCCAGATGACTCTCTTGTAAAAGGTCACCCTTTTTATAGACAGGACACCAAACCTAAACCCAAACCTGCTAATGAAATTACAAGGGATTACATACCAAAAATTGGGATGACTACTTATAAGATAGTGCCTCCGAAATTCTTAGAAATGATGAAGAGCTGGGAATCAGAAGTTCTATCAGATCATAAGGATCAAGAGGTATCTACTTTGGAAGACCCCAAAGAATTCATAGTGCAAACTGAAACTCCTCATCTGTCAAAAAGAGTGGGTCCTTTACAGGTTGCTTCACAAAATGAAGCTGCAGCAGCAAATGGTCTGCTGCAGAGAGTGAACAGCATTTCTGAACATACTGTGACCTCTGGAGCTGAGATTACTACTGAGAGCAACCAGATGGAAAGAGAGTCCTTCAAGCAGCCTGTCCCACTGATGCTAAACTTGGAAAATACAAATGCTTCTTCTGAGACTCAGGACAAGTCAAATGCATTAAGTCCTACAATGAAGCCTAGTTCTTTTTATCTGCAGATGCAACGAAGAGCTTCAGGTCACTATGTGACATCTGCAGCTGCCAGAAGCACAGTTTGTGCTCCTAATTCAATTCAAAATGAACTTAAGAATACAGAGATGGGTAAAAAAATCTCATCACCTGATTTGACTTCTTCGGCTTTACAAAAAACAAGTATTCCCTCTCCTCCTGCAGATCAAGAAAAAGTTGATGATGGAAAACACATAGAATCTTCCACTTCTCCTGTTAAAAGCAATAAGCCTTTAAGTTTTCCCTCCTGTCCTCCAGCACCATTGAATCTAAAAACTCTCAGAACTTTTGCAGTTCCAAAGCCATACTCCAGTTCAAGACCATCCCCTTTTGCTCTTGCTGTCTCATCTGCAGTCAAAAGGTCACAGTCATTCAACAAGACACGTACAATCACTAGCCAGGCACCAAGAGAGGAATTTCCAGTGGAACCCTCCTCTGTCCCTTTGGCAGCTGGATTCTCCTCAGCTACCTCCATGCCTGAAGTGAAAAGTCCTTCCTTACAGACCATAACAGCAGGGTCACAAAATAGTCTAATGGATAAGGTAAGCTTTATTTCTAATGCTAATTGACTGTGGATCCAGTGCCATCAAGTGCAGCCAGCATAAAGGCTTGTCTCTGAATCACTCCCTGGTCAGAAAGTGCTGTATTTGTGCAGGGAAAACACCCTGTGGTGTCCACCAGTAGCACAGCATTATAATGAAGTGCAGGAATACAGGGAATGTTAAAAAATGAGAGCAACATCATTCAGATGATTGGAAGTAATTATTTCCTGCCATAATTAGCATCCCCTGCTTTAAAGAACTGTAAATTAAATAGTCATTTATCCCATGTAATACTTATTTTTATGTTTGGAGTGCTTTTACTTTGTTCTTTGTAGTTCTGTGTGTTGGTTTCTTAAATTTAATTCTGAGTGGTGTGATCTGTTTGGCTTCGAGTGGTCATGTCACAAGCACACTTGAATGGAGATAAAAAGTTTTGCTGGCATAATTACTTGAGAGAGAAACTATGTGCTGTGCTGGAAATGTGGCTGATCTCAGAATTCTTGAACCAAGCAAACACTAGAATGGCAGCAGTTTGCTATGCAACCTTGTGCCAGGTTGACTCAGATTTCCATTTATAACTAATTCAGATTAAAAGTTGTTGGCTCCTTTTCCTTCCACTTCCTCCCTTTATAGAAAGGCAGCCATGTGCATGGTGAGCAGGAGAGTCAGGCGCCGTCAGGTGCTTCCCCTGACCACCCACGCCCTGTCACCAAGAGACAAACCGCGATGACGCTCCCGCGCGCTGACCCCGAACAGATCCACCAGAGCCTGCTGGCTGCAATCCGCTCTGGAGAAGCTGCTGCCAAATTGAAAAGGGTGAGTTTTCATCATTGCATCCAAAACAAGGAACTCGTGGTACTTCCTTCAAAATTACCATACTGATGCCTGATTCTGAAAGCAGTTAGTTTTGGCACAAACTGCTGCCAGGAGGTCTCTTAACAATGGGAAGGGAGGTGGGGAAGAGGGTCAGTTTTGCAGAATAAACTGGTGAATGCACCCACAGAGTTTCAAATGTCTGTATTTTCATACAGTACAAATGTAATCAAAACCTTCCTGAAATGAAATAGAAATCTCTAGGTTATCAGTTAAGAACCTCATCCGTAAAATCTGACTTGTTTGTGTTTACATGGTTTGAAATGGTATGGCTTTAGAAACCTGCTGAGCAGCTTTGTTCTAGCCCTGAAATGGCTGCAACCTTTTGCAGGCAGGTAACACGCAATTCTGAAGACTGTGCTCCTATTAATTAGACTTTATAGTGTCCTTAATCTGTTAGGCATCATAACTAAGATATTTCTCAATGTTTGTCAACAGTCCTGAAAGGACCATCTTCTACCCCCTCTGGTCAAAATCTTTCTCTCCTAAAATTAACCCACATATCTCTCATTGGGTAAAAACAGTCTACATGTCTAAAATCTGTATTGTTTTCAGTTTGCAACCAGACAATCACAGTGTCACAAAGTTTTCTTGACCTCACATTAGCATTTTGCATTCTCTTTTGAGGGATAATTTTTCATTGCAGAAGGTCAAAGAAATTCAGTAGTTTTTTGTTTTTCTTCCCTTTTCCACTAGAAAGAAACTAATGATGTGTGGTGGGTGGATACAAGGGACGTTTTTGTTTGTTTGTTTTATGGAAGTCTTTGATTCCCTCGGGTCAAAATCTTGCAGTGAATGGTCAGATAGTGGAACATTCCATTTCATAGATTTTTATTTCAGTGTAGTAGTGCAACTGCCTTTCTGAGGCTTGTAAATCTCCCATCCTTTTTAGAGTGAATAGGAAGACAGAGTTTCCTGGAAAAGTTGCAAGTATGCTCAGGTAGGGTTTGATCTCTAGTCAAAGGGCAGTAAAAAGGGCATATAATACACTGTAGACTTGCTTCTAACTGCATGTCAGTAACCATATTAAAAACAGGATAAGTTTAAGAAAACACTGTATTGTTCAGAATCCGTTAGAGGTAAAATCTGTTCTACCAGAAATACCGTTTGGATTTTATTTGCATATATTCTTAAGTGCTTTTTCTTCTAGTGCATAATTACATTCTGGATAACATGACAGCTCATTTATTAATTCTTTTTAATAGAAATGGTCTTAGTGTAGAGTTGACCCATATAGTCTTTATCAGTCTAGGTACAAGAATTGCATGGGGAAGGGGAGAGAGAGATCATGACTGAAATTGGTTTTCCCCACCCTTTCTCTTCTGTGGGTGGGAGATGTTCTTTGTCAGTAAATTACATGTTGAGACTGAGGTGATGAAAGGGCTGTACTTTTTAAGAAGAAATTATAATAATGAAGAAGCTGTAACTGTAAAGAAGAGCAGTCTGCAGCACAGAAATCTGAACCAGGCTTAAAAAAACCCCTGGAACACAAACAAAATGCAGTGAAGAACTCACTGAAGTTTTGCCAAGCATAAAATTGTACATGCTGTTCTTTTCATTCTCAGAGTGCATATGCTATGGTACAGGTATGTATATCTGACAGCAGAAAGAGATTTTTTTGGCCTATAGCAAATTTAATAAAAAACATGGTCACATTTTATGTTTAACATGGAGAACTGGCAGTAGTAGGACAGGGAAATGAAGCATTTTGTATCAGTTGTTTGTAAGTAAGTTATTTGCACCCAAAAGTGCTTTTGAGAATTGAGAGGACTTGTAGATTGCACACACCTCATACTGTCCAGTATCATGCTGCAGTCAGGAAAAGCAGCAATAATCTGATCCATTTGATAATGAGAGACATCTGTCAGATGCTTGCTTCTCTTTTTACCTCTTACCATACTCTCTCTTCTTGCAGCTCTGAGAGACATATAAAAAATAAAATCCTGGCACCACTTGCCAAGTTCTTTAATTTTTTTCACCCTCTGTTTTACTTGCTACGTTGTGAGTATGCAGTGCTGAGATCTGTGGCCTTTTGTGTTGCTGGTCTTTCCTGTTCAATAGGGCCCTCAGTAATTACTAACCTAAAATGGGTCAAGTGAGGTTTGTTTGTAATGATTTTTCTCTTGAGAATGTTTTCATTGTGTTTAGTAAACTGTGTGCTGTGGTATGTGGTTCTCATAACTGTGGAGCATCTGCAGATCCCATTAACTCCAACTGGAGCTGTTGGGTTATGCAGTACCACTGAAAATCAGACTTTGGCTATCTGTGCTGAAAGTTGCGGTTTCTTCTGATAAAAGAAACATTACAATGGTTAAAGAAGTGTTAGAATATTTAGTAAGAAATCAGGTCTATTCAATATTTGATAAAAATGTTTGGTTTAGCGATGTTTTTCAAGTACTTCTTTGTAACCAGGTGCAGAGAAAGGCTAAAAATTATGCATCTTTTGAATAATTATACATGAAATTTTTAGTCAGGATAAAATATATTTTTAAGTGATGTCTTCTGTTTCCCCTTCTGCAGAATATGTGCTTAGTCAAGAAATCATATAGGAGGTCTTCCATTGCAATGGGAAAAACACTAAATGAAGTAACACTGTAACATATTAGGGAGATAAAAATCTGGAAATTTAGTTTAACATTTTGTTAATAGTTTTTTCTCTTTCTTTTTTTTTCCCCCCACCTGCCTCCAGGTTGGTCCTCCATCAAACACCATAGCTGTCAATGGAAGAGCCAGGCCTAATCCTTTGTATTCCACAGAAGCTAAGGCTAATCCCTAGATACTACACCAAATATTTTGCACTTTACTACTGCTTCATAGGCCAACTTAATACTAACTACAAATTTTTGAAAGTGTAAATGCAAGTATATGTTAATATATTTTTGTCAACAGTTATAACAATTTCAAGCTGGGTCTTTTGATGCCTTGAAAAGATTATTAGAATATGTAAATTATAGTAATATTTTGCCTTTTTCTCTTTATAAAGCTGACTATGCTGCTAAAAAGTTTTAAGATGAGGTGTAGGTGAGCTTTGCTTATGAAAGAATGAGAGTTGAAGTTTCTTGATTTTAGCCTTCAAGACTGAACAATTGTGTAGCACTATGCTGAAATTACAAATTGGAAGCAACCTAAAAGTTTTAGATCAAATAATTAATTTTTGATTGTGTATTACTTTAACAGATTGTATGAACTTAAATCTACCACATGCTGCCTCCGTATTACTTTATTAAATTAAAATTAGAATTAGTAGAAATCTTAATTCAATGCAATACTTTGTTTCTGTCTAAAAAAATAGATGTTTTTGTTCCTTTAGCAGAGAGTAATTGGGATTTTTTTGTTGTTGTTGGTTTTTTTTTTACTCTTCTGTAATTTTTTTTCCTGGTAGCACACAGAGAAAAAAATCAGGGCATAAATTATTGGAAATTTTTGTACTATTCAAAACCTTTTCTTAACAGTAGCACTACATGATGTTTCTCAACTACTCTTTAAATATCTCTATATAGTATTTACCTAGCACTCAGATAAGCAATACTTTTTGTGAACTAATTATATCTTTAAATAGTCAACAGCATATAGTCACTACTAAAAAGCAAATTCCAGTTTTGATACTTAATAAAATAGAATATTTTTTCACTAGGAGTATAACTAAAAAAAATGAATTGCTTTGGACTTATTAATATAAAATATTTTAATCTTAAAACAGCACAAAAACACATAAATCATGCTTGTGTCAGAGAGCATCTATTTATAGATAAGCATTAAATGCCAAAATGGGAATATATATTAAAAGAAAATGTTTCATGTTATATTTTATCTATTTTGAGTTTCTTGTCAAGATTATACATTTTGAGGAGGGGGTGGAAATATGATGACACTCATGATGAAATAGCTACATTATGGATGCATGCAGCAAGTCCTGGGGTATTTGCTATATTAAAATATTATCATGCTGGACTTGATTTAAAATTAAGCAACTGTGTTTAGTTTCTATTCTTTAAAAATATATATATTTTGTACTTTAGAAACATTATGTAACTCAGTTTCAGAAACTGATCTGTAGGTGCATTTTCAAATTGTTTGCTGCCAGGTTTTTGTGCAATAATCTCAAAGAAGTCTAATTACTTTCCTAGTACCGAGTCAATTACCGATTACAAGTTACGGTGTTAACTTAATGCTGAAACCCTTTAAGGAATGTTTCGAAATAAAAATTCATAAAGAGATCTGATGAACATTTTTTATTGCTGTTCTCTCCTGTTTTTCCTCCTGTATCATCTTAGTCCATTGTCAGTGTGTGTTACCACTTCCATCTCCTCCTTGTTCTTGCCTCCAATCAAGAGCTCATTCACATGGTGGTTCAAAAGATCTCTTGCAGTGTCTGACTACAAAAGAAACTTTCAAGCTTCACTTGAAAATAATGAAATAGAAGATATAGGGGCTTTTCTGGTTTCTAACTGGGGCTTACATTCCAGATTTTACTGTGTCTTGAGGGACAGATCTGAAAATTGTAACTTGCTGCCTGGATTCCAGTGTGTGCTCGTTGTGAAGCCTGTGTTCTAGGCATTCCTATACATCATGCTGATCTGTAACTGCCAGAGAAGGGGTTGCATTGTGAAAAGAGTCTCTTCCTTATACTCTGGGTGTGTGGGGGTTACACATTTTTTTTCAAATGTTGGTATTCTCTGCCAAGGTGACCAAAGTTATTTCATAAAATTATTGTAGTCTCCAGCTGTGCTAATACAAATATATATGATGTTTCACTTTTTCAAACAAATCAACTACGTCCAATTTCTGGTTTTAGGGAAAGTTCACATAACCATACTTTGTTCTTTTCTTTAGTTTTGACTGCAAAACTGTACTACTGTATGTTTCTTAATCCTGTATATTAAAAATAAACTGCCTTTTCATGTGAACTCCTGAAGGCAAATATCATCTTATGCAACAGAGATTAAAAACACTTTGCTTGAATTTTAGGGTTTCTTCTTTGTATAACTGAACTTGCTTGATAACTAACTGAAATGTCTACACATGCTGTAGTACTGTGAAACTCTTCAATGAGACTTTTTGTTACTAGCCAGCCATTTTGTTTAGCAAAACTTTCTCTTTCCCTCTTCTTCCAACATGTGTATGTAAGATACTTTTAAATCTTGCTCTTGTATTTCTACAGATGCTTTTTTTCTTACACTCTTCTATTAAAGTCTACTAGAGAAACTCTTGTTGATGAACTTGATGTGTTTATTCATTATTCAACCGTAAAAACATTTCTGCTCAACAAATAAGTGTTTCTAGTAACTGCAAGCCCAAGCAAGACAGCATTTAATTTTTGTTGTGGATACCTTATATGCACAGGGTAAACAGACTGGGTTTTGAGCCCAAGAATACTTACAGTTTGGACAACATGTATCACAGATGTCTTTTAACAGGAGGCAACTAGTTAGGCCATATCTCTTATAATCCCCTCACTTTTGCATGACAGTCAAAATATTTCGGAATGAAAGTCAGGATTTGGAAGTAAATGAAATGTCAGTGTAATTGTCCAGATGAAACAGCCCCAGTGAAGGTGCATTATGACCTTCTGGTACCAGTTCTTTGAAGAAGCAGCAGGTATCCACAGTGCACAGTTCAGGCTCCAGGGATTTCAAGTTAAGGAGGGCTAGCAAAGCAAAGAGAGTTAGGTAGTAAAAATGATCTTGTCAACAATTATAGAAGATAAATTTTTAAATTTATTCTACAGAAGAATAAAATTAGGACTCCAGATGTACCTGGAGAAGGGAGCCGTTTTGCTGGGACAGCATCACCAGATAACTTTTGGAAATATTCTTGTGACTAAAGATTGTAATGCCAGGGTAAGAGTTCTCATACTTTGCAGCCGCAAGATGTTAGACTACGCAGTGTCTCCATTTTTGGGATGTACATTCAGCAATCAGAGCCCTGGTTTTTCCAGCTACTTGTAATTGTAACATACAACATGATGATCTCCAAGGAAGACATGAAAATTATGTGGATATGGACCAAGACGCATGGTAGCACCTTTAACTTTTCACTTTATTACAGGTAGGTGTTACCAGCCAAACATTTTCAGTTGGAGCTGCTTAGAATCCTATTTTAAGTTGCCAGTAGGTTTGCAAGACTTCTGTTAAACAGAAACTAAGAAAATGCTGTTGAGCAGTAGGTTGTACATCCTTGAATGCTTGGCCAGACTGCATCCTATGAGGTGTTGGACAACTACAACAAGATAAAAGACTAAATGTAAATGACCAGGCAGGTGGTTGGTATTCAAACAAATAGAGCTCTTTGCAGAAGGGAACATGTCTTAATTTGTCTGTCTGTGTTAACTGACTGTGAGGCTGAAGTCAAAATGGTGTGTTTGGACTGGAGCTGTTGCAATCACAAGCCCAAAAGTGTTGATGCTGTGAATGGTCTGAGGTTCTGGAGCTGTGGTGTTCTGTTAGTGCTTGGCTGCTGATGGCTTAACTGAAATATCACTTGTTGTAGACAGATTGCTTATGAAATCTATTTTGGTGATAAAGCTGTAGCAATATCAGTAGAAATGTTTCACAGCTTCTAATTGAAAAGCGTGCCTCTATGGGGGATTATTTTATACAACCCAATTGAAAATCACAGCTAAGATGGATTTTTTTTTTTTTTTTAATTTCTGATTAGGTAGCTTTGTGAGAGGGAAGGTGTCCTTATTAAAACAACATGAAATTTGCAAGTATGGGAAACTATGGTTGTTAAAAACTTAAATACCTAATTTCATTTTGTCTTCCTTGAAAGAGTTATGTGGTATAGGAACTAACACAGAAACTCTTTGGCAAGAGTCTATTGCAGTATATTGTACATAAAGTTGCATTACTTTTTGTCATCTGTTCCTACTTATTAACACAAGCAATTTACTTTTTTGGTGGATTTATGTCTTCAAGGAGCATATTTGGAAGAGATGTATAGTTTTGTCATTTTTAGCTATATTAAACCTCACATTCACTAACAGTACAACAGCTGGTGTTTAAGTGGAAGAAGAGATGAACATTTCTCATATCCTTCCATCACCATGAAAAGACCACCAAAACTGTTAATGGACTAAATTATTCCTAAATTATTCAAGACAGTTAAGATAAAAAAAAAAAAAAAAAAGGGGGGGGGGAGGGAGAAGAAGAAGGGATGAAGTAGAGATAAAAGGAATTTTGCTGGTTTTGATCTGGATGCTTTTCTTTAATAACATGTTCCACACTTGCTAATGTGTGAAAGATGAAAGTAATGAAAGAAAATATCTTAGCATTGAGAATAGGAAAAAGAAATGTATCCAAAAAACCACTAATAATTCTAGGAAATTTTAACTTAGTAGTAGTATTATTAGTATTATTTCAGAATGATTTTGCATGTATAGACCTGGAAATAACAGAGGCTATATCATTCCCAACTGAAAGAGAACTCTAGTTCCAAAAAGAATCCCAAAGAGTTTAATTGGAATGTAAGTTGCCAATTCCTCTGTGAACATCCCAGACTTTGAGAACAGTCTTGTGCCCATGACATAGCAGTGTCATTATATACAAATGCCAGTGATGTTTGCTGGTTACCAGTTTGTGATTGTACAATGAGTGTGTTTTTAGTAGCTGTGTTGTTGATAGCAGCTGTTCTGGGTGAAGAACAACTGTCTTCTGTTTCAACATATCTGCTTGGTGATTTCTAAAGCATTGGTTTCCATGAGTGTCTGGGCATTCCCAAACAATGCTTATAACAGCAGTTCTAGAGGTAGGGTGGAAAGCTTATTCTTAAGTTTAGCCTTAGTCATTTCAATACTCTCAGAGCAACTGGTACACTTTTAATGAGAGTCGGGTCACTGTTAATACAAATAACAAACATGATATGTAAGCTGTCATTGTTAACACAATACTAGAATGCCTTCTTCAGAAATTCCTAGTCTTCCAGACTGATGGAATAAATTTTCTTTAGCCTCTTCATCTATTTTACCAGTTGTTCTCAATACTAAGCAGGGCAGACTTTGCTTTGCCTGTTAAGTTTGATGTTGGCCCAGCCAGAGCAAGAAGAACACGCTAAAATACTGGACATCCAAGGAAATCTTCCCAAGTAACAGAATAGTTTAAGGAATGCGAATACTAAAGACCAGGCTTGTGTATGTGGTGGTGAACATCCAAAGGACTATAAAGGAATTGAAGCAGACAATCAGCTCAGGGCTGAGGGAGGGTTAAGTTCCAAAGAACCTTTAACAGCTTTTAAAAAAAAATCTGGCCAGCAGTGGCTGTTTGTAAGTGCCAGTGTACTCTGTGTGCTAGTGCTGGTGTACATTAACCACTAGAGTACTTACTAACAGTTACAATATTTCTAGTTAAAATATATTTAATAAACTATAGCTGGACTCACAATTTCATAATTTCCCCATGTAATTTCTACATGTGTCTGTCTGCCCGTTTGCTAATGTCTTTTTTTCCTTTTCTTCCCTCTATGTGATCCTGAGCAAGTAAGACTACAATCAAACAGGCTGTAGTCACACTTAATCTGAAATGGCAAAGCAAGAAAAAATTAATTTATTTCACATTTGCTTAAGACTTTATATAGCTCTGATTTATCAACAATGCAATAAAAGTAATATTCTAGATAGTTAAGCTGATTGCAGTTATCTCATTTAAATACTTGAATTAAATGGGGAGATGGAATGCAGAAGGAGCTGCAATTGGTCACCTTTGGTTAAACAGCATGATTGGTCTGATCAGCAGACACTACTCCATTGCCTCAATTGCTAAAAGCCAATTAAACACTTGCATTCTGCTAATTGAAGTGTATTTGGCCACCTGCAGTTTCAAAGTGCATGTACCCAAAAGGAAATACCTATGCTGAACGCCAAGCTACTCCAATTCTAAACTTCAGCACCTAAGTGAAACAAAGAGGTGAAGCAAAGGTTGAAGAAGTGGATTGCAGAAAACTTCCTTTTTAAATTGCAGAGGACTTAAATTGGGAGCAAGCTGGGCACCCAGGCACAGGTAGGTGCCTCACTGTTAACCCTGCTCAAAAGCAGTGCTAGGGCCAGGGTAGTTTGTCAGAAGGCAGTTGAGCTGCTGGTCCCCAGCTCTTTAAGTATGTTTTGACCATCTCTTACAGATCTGTGTAACCTCTACCTGAGCTCTACTGTGAGCTGTGTTAAGAGCTTTAACAGCAGCTACCATGAGACACAGGCACAAGCTCTCTCAGTATCAAGTTCACTTAGGGTTTGGCCCCTCAGGAGAAGGAACCCCGAGAGAGGGAGGTCTGGGGAACATGGGCTGCAAGGTTCTACCTGTAAATGGTGACTTTAATTTTTTTTTCATTTTATTCAAATTCTGCCTGCTGTTGTGTTCTTTTAAACAAAATTTCCAAAGTAAAAAAAAACCCAAACAACAAAAAAAAAAACCCCAAAAAACTTTAGACTGTCAGATGTACTTGGAAGTTCAATAGAAATAAAAGACATAGTCTTAGCTGCCAACTAAAGATAAAAGGCTGAGAAGGTATAAGGAAGGGTCTACTAGACCATATTGTCAGGAAAAGGACATAGGTGTGTCTTGTGTAACTATTAGATTACTTTAAAAACATAATTTGGAGGTGATGTGAAATGTGAGTTTCCTGATCATCAGTGAGAAAAACAACACAATCAGGAATCAAACAAATCTCCAAGTGAAAAATGAAGACATTAAAAGCAGCAGAATTTTAGATTGAAATCTGACTCTTTAGATTGCTTATCTAACAGTGGAAGGTAATTTGGGTGAGAGAATAAAACAAGACCTTTAGAAACCATGTCAAAAGAGATTAAAGGAATGGGATTGCTTTAGTTAAAAAAAAAAGGAAAACTGATTAGGATGACATAACCATGTTTCAACACAAAAGTTGCTACATGAATGCAAGTGATTAATCATTGTATCTTCAAGCAATAGGCTGCTCTATCTTCAGAGCATAAAGGAAGAATAGTTACGCTGGGTCAAACCGAAGGTTTATTTAGCCATTATCTGGCTTTTGACAATTATCAAAAGTATATGCTTAGGGAAAAATCATAGGATTATAAAATACACAAAGTAATACTTACCCCCAAGTATGCTAAACCTTCAACTGTTTTTAGCTCTGAGAATGCCAAAGTGAAGATGATTTCTATGTATTTAATAGTCTTAAATAGTCTTGTTCAAGAGCTTGGCAACTTGTTTTTTCAACTCCCATAAATTTTGAACAGTGACACATTCCTGTGTGACATGGAGTTCTGTAACTTAATGATACACTGTCTGAAGAACAATTTTTTGTTTGTTGTGAAGTTCTACTTGCTAGCCTAATTTAATCCTCCCCAATGCTTTTCCTGAAAGAGACATTACCTCATCAATCCCCATTCATACTCTCTGTGCCACTCATCCTTTCATAACATCAGGAGTTGTGCCATAGGCATTTGAGGATTGTACACTTTCGCCATTTTATCAATTATATATCGCCAAGGTTTGCAAAAAAAATTATGTAGGTCTGAGCATGCCTATGCTTTATTTCTGTCAGTATCTTGGGAAGAGGATTTTTTCTCTTAGACTCATTTATTTTTTTCATCTGTCTCCTTTTGCTATTTGCTATAGTGAGTCACCTACAGGATATACCTATTCTGTACAAGATCAAAGTTTGAGAAAAGTTTGTGTGTCTTTTCTTCTAAAGCACTAAATATCAAACTGAATAGAATCTTGTGAAGTCCTATTTATTCACACATATGATCACCCAATTCACAGGTATCTTTTCAGTTCTCTGGCCAGTGAACAAAAGAACTTAAAACCTTAGGAATATGATATATACTTGTTCATTAATTTCAGCTTAAGTAATGGTAAGTACTTTTGTCTACAAATACAAGCAGCTGTTCAGAAATCTGGAGCAGGGCGAATGTATTGCCTTTAGTTCAAACACTCTAGTCTGGCTTGCAATCAAACATTATTTTTTCCCTAAACTGTTTCTGCTGATTCATTGTTACCTTACTTTGTATTGCAATGTTTAAGTGAAACATGCTGCTTTAACTGTCTTTAAATGAACTACCTTTGTGGCAGTGTTTTTTAGATGGGTCTTTTGATGCCTTAAAATTTAATGAATGCTGAGTAACACTAGAATCCCTATGGAAGCACATATGGTATCTGCATTAATACTGAATGAATGCATAATGATCAGTAGAATTTCAGTGATTTCCACATGAATCAACCATGATGAGCCACTTAGTGTTACACTCAATTACATCATGTTTAATTTATGTAGCATTGTTTGGACATGATGTTTAAAATGTCTTTAGTAAATCATTGAAACTCTAACTGAGCCTCCATTTCAGCAACAAATTGCAGTGTAAACATAAAATTCATTTTTAACACAACAATTAATTTATGTTGAAGCCCACTTGCAAAGGGTCAACAATTTGATATATTCTCACTATTAGTCCCTGAAAAATGAAAACAAATTGCAGTAGCTGTTAAATTGTTTCTGTTCCCTTAGTTAGCCACCAGACAGTGGAAATGCATTAATCCCCTGAACTCTGGGAACAATGGCAATACCTCACCTGCCCTATTTGACTGCTGCCAAGCAGTTCAGAAGACCTTTTCAGGTCAGAGTATCTTGCCCAAATCTACACAGCAGACTCAGAAGCTTTCTCCACAATGCCTGACTAACACCTCACCACCTCTCGTGTTTGGGAGGCCCTTCTGGCACGTCCATGACTCCCTTGCATCAAGGTGTACCAAGAGCTTTTGAAGAGTGACCACGCCACCATCTGCCAGAGGCAGACAGAGAGATGGTGAGGGAACCTACGCCAAAAGCAGACACTGTCTTTCAGCTGTTCTCCCACCTTGTGCAGGACCAGGAAGCAAACATGGTGTGGACTGCCTGTGCAGAGGAATAGAGTTTTGCCTCACTCCCAAAGCACCCCACAGGTATGAGGACCTACTGCCTCATTTCATCTCCCCTGTTCCTCATCGTAGCACACTGAACATGGGCTGTTGGTTGGCCCTGGGGTGAAGGCTGGAGAAAGCTGCCAGTGGCAGCCCTCCACTGAAGTCTTCCACAGTAACCACTACAGCAACAGTATTGAAACAGGGCCCAGACTTAGCAAAGGATGCTGTGCTGGACTCTGCCTTCCCAGATCATAGCAAAAAAATAATACAGATAAAGGTGCTTTGTAAGAGAATATGGAAATAAAATATGCATACTTCAAACCTCCCTAGGAACAGTAAACTTCTTGGCTTCCACTTTTCCTGCTACCTTTCAGTAGATAACACACTGACACACTGTTTCTGGGGGTGTCTGCTTGAGCTGGTTTTGGACAGGTTCCATAGCAGGTCTGTAAAGACTCATTCACAGAATAAAGCTGAGTTTGCCTCTTTTACTCTATCAGCTCAGTTACTCAAACAGCCACCTAAACTGATGTGACTTGTGGCAGAGAAGACACTGCCTTCCACTACTCCAGGTGGGATCTTGGAGACTGTTCTCTCAATCCTTGTCCACTGGTAGTTCAGGCGAGCAAAGTCTTACCAAGGGTCATTTTGACTTTAATATTCATCCTCAAATCCCTGTTCCATATACAGTAAACTAGAGAGTTCTTAGCTCAGGGGAATTTTAGTTCTGTGAAGTTGTCCAGTCCAGCTGTCTTAACAAAAAAGACTGGAGGGAAAGAGGACTGTGTTTGGAGACAAGATCCTACTAGCAAATCCATTAATTCATTTTTAGCTTCAGAAGTTTTTCTGTGTAAGTTTCTAGCACTAGGCACTGCCTCCAGTTATTTTAGTTTACAGAGGATTTAACAGCTATGAGTTCAAAAAGCTATAATTTTAATTTGCTGTTCTTTTAAATCTACTATAAGATTATCTGATGACTGGCAAGGCATCTAACAAACAGCTGACCAGCAATGTTGTTAGAATATCCACAGACGAAGAACTTGATAATGATAATGATGATAAAAATACCTGCTCTCATTTCCCTGGATTGCTGAAAAATGCAAATTCAGACCTTTAATAATTGCAGCTCGGGCTTTCATTTCTGACAGCAAAGTGAGAGAAAAAAAATCTTTCCATCCTAAGAAACTGTAAAAGAGGCTATCAGAGGGTTTGTTTGTTTGGTTTTTGTGTTTTTTTTTCTTTTAATTATAATTCACTTCATTCTTGTTAAAAGATTTTAATAAATGAAGTATAAGACAGAAAAGATACTTATGGAGAACCTTTTTATTTTGCTTTAAAAAATTCTTTTTTGGTTTATGTTGATCATTTTAATGATTGTTCTCATGATTCAGGAATTCTATGCCGTGTTAGTTCAGTTTTAATCTGAATTGAATAAAATATATGGTAGCTTGCTGGCTATGATGATAAAATGCATGTACTGCTTAAAGAGAAAGTATTTGAAATATACAAAATAATCTGAAATGCACTTCTCTTCAACGTATGCCTAATAGATTTTAATGATGTAATTATTTTTAATTTTTTATGTTGCTATATATTTTTAGAACCTGCCAAGTAAGACTATTTTTTAGAATTAGATGTAATGAGGTTATAATATTACTATAGCCTTTGGAATAACACCAATATAAGGAACAGTAGAAGAAAATAATTGAATGTATGCCTTGAGCTACATGATGACTGTTCAAACAGACTTCACAGAAAATTAGATTTCCTTGAATAGTGTTGTGGTTACAGTGATATAATTCATGTTTCATAACTCTGAAGAAATAATGAAGACATTATAACCAGAAATGTGTCAATTTGAATAAATTTATTATGAATTGCTTTGGTTTAAAAGCTCCCAATATGTTATAATAGAAGCCTACGTTCTTGCTTGAGAGCCAGCCAAACTGGGGTTTTAATATTTTAAGAAATCACTTAATGGTACATTTTTCTCTCCAAATAAACAAAAGGAGAAATGTTCTGAAGGGACTGTGATAATAAAAGATATTAAAATATACCTTTCTTACTCCCCATGGAAATTCAAACAGCTTTTGATTGAATCCAAGTTGCAATGAAGCAAAATTCAGCCCATGCAAGAATTAACTCCCTTCTCCCATTGCTGAAGTGCAGTTACATTTGGATTGAATGCAATATTCAATGGGCTACCTCCAGCTACACTGCAAATACCTTCTCCAAATACAACCATGCAGGCTGGGAGTGTTAATTGGCATTTGGTTAAGGGACTTGCACAAAGTCCAGTATATCAGTAAGTTTCATGTATCACTCTCAGCAATACATCCTGGCTTTAATATGATTAATAGGTGGTATTGGCTCTGTGGCCAGGGCTTGACAAAATGCTAAAATGGGCTTGAGGCCTTCAAGAGCTACCACGGGAAGAAGAATCCTGAAACTCACTTTGTTAGTTCCAATTCTTCAAGAGACTTTCAGTGGTTTGAACTTTTACCAGTAGGCTTTTTGCCAGATTAGTTACTGTATGTCCTCCCACAGCCCATAATGAGAACACAAAAGCCATAAAGCTACTACAGATTCTCTGTTGTGTGCTGTGGCAAATTTGACAGAACTGTGCGTGTGTGCTTAGTCCATCTGTGGGATGGATATGTCATCTTGAGTGATCCAGCAGCACAGAAATCCAGTCAGAAAGTAAACCAAGTTTATGTCTAGTGTGGATGTATAAAGACCCAGACATTATAGAAAGGAGATGAATTAGTCCAGCAGTTCTTCTTGATGGATAGCATGAAAGATCAAGTGGATTTGAAGTCTGAAAACTTCACTGTCACTGTCTTATAAAGTAAGTTCAAGACATGAAAAAAAAAGAAGAAAAAGAGAAAACCATTTTTTTCTCATAATTTTGAGATGAGTATAATGAGTTTGGATAAATTTATGGAAGTGGAGAACACTGAAGGTTGAATTTGAAAGGGCCGAGTGGCTATAGTAACTTTCCTAATTTTAGATATGATCTCAGCTTGCACTCCTCCTTCCCAAATACTTCGGATATGCCAAATATTAAATTTCTTTGAAGTCAGGTGCAAATTATTTATGAACTTGTTCAGTACCCAGCATTTTTCTCATTCTCCCCCTGCCTCTCCACCCCAAGGGAAATTTTATAAGACTTTTTGACTGTTAAGCAGAATTTATAAGGTCACTATGTGTAACATAATTGTCTGGAATTGTCTTCTATGTTATTATTCATATATTGTGGGGTACCTCCTTCATAAATATACAAAAGCACACTAGATGGTTTCTTACATTTAGTGTTATGAAAGTGTTCTATTTGTCATGGTAAAAATTATGACCATTAGAAAAAACCCTATTTTTGATTCTAGTAGGTACTAAACAACTCCAGAGCACAGCTTCAATAAACAGGAAATCAAAGGAAAAGGTACTTTTTTCTCCAGCTCAAAGGAAAAATGCCTTTTGGACCAGATTTAAAGTTGATTTATTTTTTGAAGTGGCAAAGTATTAATGCATTTTACTTTTTTTTATTATTATTATTTTTAGAAGCCTTCATTATACAAAGAAGGACATCAGATTGTTAGAGTACTAATTTTGGACTTAGAGTTTGCATTTCTTACTGAGCCACCAATTCCATTAGATTTTGAGAAAATCACTTAGCAAATTAATTGCACTGTCTAATTTTCAACAGCAAATGGAGATGTTTAAGTCAGAAGACAGCTCTCCTAAGGTTTTCTACGTACTCAGAGGAAACAGGAAGTTATTCTGGTATGGCTGTCAGCATTAAACCTCCTGTGTTTTTTAGCTGACATCTGGATTCTTCTGTTTCTCCCCTTTGTGATGGCCAAGCTAACATGGCTTAGTTGTCTAAAGTCAGGTACTCTGAATATGCTCCTAGGGTTACTTTTTAGACATGTTCAGGCACATAAAGATGCAAACATTTACTCATCCGTATGGAGGGAATAAATGCATTAAAATGTTAGGTGCACTGATGTTATGATAATTAGGTCTGTAGTAAGTGCTGAGATTGGCATTGTTAGATAGGGTTCCTGAATTACAGAGACTTGCATTAATAACCTTTTAATATAATAACTTCCAAGCAGTCAGCACATTGCTTTTAAAATATGAACGGTGGGTTGGTTTTTCAAAGGTTTGTTGAATATCTCATTTCCCAAATATAGATTTCTTGGAATAACTCTTGAGACAGTGCAAATGACCTTCTCTGTGTGATTGATTTGTTCCAAGGAGTGTGAAATGTCCTACCAGGTGATGTATTAAAATGGTGGCAGGTATGTTATCATACGGTGGCGCTACCTCTGGAATTCCAGCTGGACTGATGAGCATTTGTTTGGTTTCTGTCATTTGGCAGAAACATAATGACTCCATCATCAGGGTTCAGCAGAGCTTTCCGTTTCAGAGCCCATTTTCAAGGCATTCTAAATTGTACATGCACAGGTAGATTGATTTGGAAATTGCTTTACTCAACCAGGGCTGGTGCAAATTTGGGGTGCAAATCTGGGCTAGATTATTCCAGTGACTTTAGAAGAGAAAAATTCCTCCTTCTCTCACATATATGCTGCAGATTTGCATATGAACACATTTCAAATTTCTTACTGCTCCCAGAATTAGAGAAAATCATCTTAGATCTGATGAAAGCTTTCAAAATCTAGTTTCACACTGCAGTATGCCTGATGTTCCTAGACTTTGTTTTTTAAAGCCATGGCTAGGTTTTTGTAAGCTGCATATTACAGAAGCAGAAAAGAAATAATATGAGTGAAGTTTAGGCACCTAAATACAAGTGCCTGGTGACACATTTAACACTCCATGATATCTGAAACATCCCACAGAACAGACCTGTGTGACATAGGCTGAACAGGAAATCTATGCCATCTCAAGGCATGGTAGAATAGGGATCTAAATTGGTATGGAATGTCTGCATTTATGCAAAGAAATCTCTTTTACATCAATTCTTCCAAAAACGGAATTCCTTTTGTCTTTCAATTGCATCCATCAGCCTTGTACTCTGATAACAAAAGTGGAATGCTGCATGCCTTGAGTCTGACCAGGTCTATTGCTCCTTTAAGTCCAAAAATTTACATTTGCCTTCCTTTTTGCATGTATCTGCAGACTCTTACTGTGCTTTGTCTGGTTCTACTATTTCAGCTTCCTTGGCAGCAGCTCAGAAATGGCTGAGACTTATGAGTGGTGTGGCTGTTTGTGAAAAGTCATTTTAGCTCTACATTTCTTGTTTTTATTTTTTTGTGGTTGGTTTGGGTTTGTTTGTGGGGTTGGGGTTTTTTTGTTGTTGGGTGTTGGTGTTTTGGCGGGGTTTTTTTGTTTGGTTGTGGTGTGGGGTTTTTTTGTTTGTTTGTTTGTTTGTTTGTTTGTTTTTTTAATGCTTGTATTTTGTTTCCCACTCTACAAAATGACTAGTGTTAAAGGATCTTGAATCTGATTTCCCAACAACTCACATTACGGAAACTAAACTTCTATGTGCTGGATAAACACATGGAGTACCAGATAGCACAGTCACCTGCAACCTTACTTCCATAATAATTACATGGTTTTGTGCAGTATTCTGAAGGCATGTGAGGTCAGAAATTATGATTTTTGTGTAAGGTGGAGTTCCAGAAATAGGGCTGTAAAAAGTATCAGCAGTACTCCGCTGTTGTGAAACATCGCCTGTTTAATTTATCTAAATGGTTAATAATTTATGTGATGTTTAAAGTCATCCACATGTCAATTCCCTTCCAGAAGATTACATCTAGTGCAGTAGCTGTTGTGGTGCTAGGGGTAGTTATGGACAAATGAACCACATAATATACTGCTGCAGTTATTTCTGGAAGTGAGCGCCCAGCCTCCAACTGCCATTAGATGCAGACGTAGCCACTGTAACCCTCACGTATGTAACACTCACCCAGGGCTATTACAGTTCTCTCTAGGAAGGAACTTTAGGCCTCAGTTCAAGGTTGGCCAGCGCAGATTGCATCACCTAATGCATCGTTTATTACAGACGTTCTGTGACTGATTTCATGCAGCCCCAGTGTGAGGGAGCAGAAGCCAGCATGTCACATGTCTGACCTGTAGCTCACAAACCTTACATGCCACTCAGTCAACCCTGCACTGAACCTCATTATCTCCTCTTGGCTACAAAAACATTGCAGAAATCACAAGCTCTTAATTTAATTTGATTGATTTGAAGAGTATCATTCTTATTCTAAAAAAACCTGCACAGGATTTCATTCCAATCTTGTGTTACAGTTCAAGGCAAAATTCCATCAGGGGGATGTTCTGACAGAGCTATCACAGGGAATCACAGAACTTGCTATTGAAATAGCAAATACTGTTGTCAAATCTGGCAACAAAATCCATCTCTCTATTCAAGTTTCTTACAAAAGTATGCTAAAGTATTCATGCTTTTCAATTGAAAAAAACTGAAAGTCCTAAACCAACAACAACAGAAAACAAGCACAAATCTGCTTCTTGATAGTAAGTGCAGAAAAGAGAATGTAGTCAGGGGAAACACAGGAGTGTTACTGTGCTGTGGTTTGTGAAGCTGAACATTGAGTTTCAGATTAGGTTGAAAAGCAGCTTGGGAAATGACTAAAACTGGTGGCACTGATTTAATCCCTTGGAACCTTTTCCTTACCTGCAATAAAAGATACATATTTTAACAATAATTGTAAACAAAACATTCAATGCAAGCTGTAGTAATAGGGAACACTCCTCACAAAACATTTAACCACAGGTACTTTTCAAAGACTTTCACACCACTGCCAGGAAGTTAGCTAGTGGTATCCCCACTTGTGGTCACTGGATAAATGTGGCTCTCGTGGAGTACTTGAGCCCATTTTCAAAGTTATAAATGGGCTTTTGAAATGCTCAAGAAGGAGCAAGAATGCACAACTCATTGTATGAGGACCATTTGTTCAACACATTTTAAGTCCATTGAGATAATAAAACCACATAAATTGGCGCATGCCTTTTTTACTGAACAAATTACTATCCTAAGGGTGATCCTCAGCATTGCTGCTGATGCAATTTATTTTGGGGGGCTTTTGGACAAAACATATGGGGAGACGACATGCCTGGTTGTAGCCTTGCACTGGAAAAAGTAGCTATTTCTGTGGCTTCAATCTAGCACTTGAATAGAAATAATTCCTTCCTCTACTACTGCAGTTAGGGAAAAAAAAAGATGGTGTAAAGGTATGATATTAGTTCTCTTAGGGCAGTGAAGCTTGTCATGGTAAAACATTATACATACACTGCAAGAATTTTGATAAAAGCAAGGGGGGATGGGTGGAAGGGTGACAAAAAAAAATCCTACAAAAATCCTCTATGGTTTTCGAAGATAATCAAAGGTATTTTGGATTTTTTAAACCTCCACTTTGTCGGTAATAATTGTGAGTTTACTCTAATTAAAGGCATAATTTTGTCACATTAATCAAGTGTTGTGATTCTAAATAGCACACAGGCTTTTGAGAACTGGAGAGCTTGATTTTCTTGAAGTGGGGCGCATACTGAATAGCTTGAATCTGTTGCAATTTTTATCTCTATATATTTTAATTTTACTTGATAAACACCTAGACCTGATTATGACTAAGAAAGATAAAAGAGGGGAAAAAAAACTTACTGAGTATTGAAGAATACACAGAAATTTAGTTTTTGGGAATTGGTAAATCTTAGAACAACTGTACTGCACAAGCATAGCAATTATCAAAAACCACACTAGGAAGCTTAAATGTATTTATGATGAAAAGGAAACCAAGTCCCACAGCTCAACAAATATTTTGGTGTTGGGTCTTCGCAGAAACCTGCCAGTCTTCTAATATAACTCTATTAACTGTTCAGAGATTACTGGGTCTGTACTTGTTCAAAGAAGGAGTTAAAAAAGGTTACACTTGAGCAAATTCTAGGCCAAATGCTCTCAGATATCTTTAGCCAAGCTCAGGAAACCATTTTTATTCTTACAGTTGTTTGCAAAGAGAGACAGGCAGGAGAACCCTTAGTTTCACATTCTCGTGCATGCAACATTTCCAATGCTGCACTGGAACAATCACATAGGTCCTTCTGCACTGACTGCATTTCCCTCATGCAATGCTATTCCCAGAGAAAGCACTGACAGCAGCATCAGGACAGGCAATGAGATGTAGGAAAAAAACCCCCAAAACTATTTGTTTCTTACAACATGCAAATGAAATTATAATAGCATTACATTTTAATTGATTTTTTTTTTCTAGAAGTGGCATTGTTGCTGTCATGACTAATTAGATTACCACAAAAGTTATTTTGAAATATAAAGTATTTAATTTATTTGCTATTATTCATTCTAATTGTGGTTTTTATTTGCCTGGAATTTTAGAACAATTACATGACTAAGCCAAAGACACAAAAACACGCCATGTATGTCAGGTTGCAGCTGTGTAACACATTGCATAGAACAGGTGAAAAGTCAAAAAAATATTTTCTTTTTCAAATATATTTTCTTTTTGTGGCTGAACTTTTTAAGTGCTCATGAATATCACCATACAATTGCCACTTGCAGGTTTTTCTCTCTTGCCAATCTCGGTTTTCTACATAGAGCACCTGAACCAGTTGTCCTGCCTTCTTATTCTTCTGAAGACAATGAGGTTTAACATGCCACAGTTATGCCTGTGAATCAATTAGGCAAAAACCCCCAGTGGCCTGGTGTTTGCAGGTTTGTAAAAGAATAGCTGTTCACAAGCAACGAGCAAATCCAGTCAATTATCTGACACTGTAAAATTCCTGATGTATTTGCCAGACTTTGTATATAAGAACTGTTAATCAACTCAGACGTCTGCTGTAAGTGCAACAGAATGAGCTGTTCAGGGGACAAGGAATCCTTCATTTCATTGAAAATGAACGTCCTGCAAAATCATCTGTGACTCAGCCAAAATGAAAACTGTGACTATTGCTTCTATGACACAAAAATCTTTCTCTGAATTGAAATCTTGGCTTGCGTGTGATGATTTTTTCAGCGGATTCGGGAAAACAGCAAAGCATTTGCCACAAAACATTGTAATTTTTTTATCAGTCTCTCATCTCAGGTTACTGCCCCTGACCGTGCCAAGGGCAGTCAGAAGATTTCTACATGGGGCAGCCTTCACCAGGGGCTTTCAGTTTTTGACTATCAAACAGACTGACTTACACAGTATTACCCTCTGCTTGGTGCCATCAAACTGTTCTTCATACAGAAAGGGGTATTTTTTATTTTGAAATCGGATGAACGCTGATAAGGAGAGCCATGGAATTGCCACAGAGGGATTTGTGTACATAAAGCAGGAGCAGGCTGCTGTGGAGCAGCCTTGGGCACAGGGTAAGAAAACCTTTTCATATTCCACTGAGCTCCAGGCTGTGGCCGGGTGTGGGTGCTGGGCCCAGCCCGGAGCCCAGCCTCAGAGCCGCTTTTCTGGCACAGGATAACGGGTCTGTCCCCTGGCCTCGGTCATCCCTATTTCTCCACGGCATTCAATTCCCGATGCACAGGGGTTTGTGTCAGTTTAGTTAATGATTCGCCCGGCGCTCAGTCGCGTGTCAGGCCCGTCCGGCGGTGCGCGGCTGGAGCCCGCTGCTCAGGCGGGGCAGGAGGTCACGGGCCGTGCCGGGGCAGCGCTGCCCGCCGTGCCCCCCTCGGGCGGGGGCGCCAA
>VWYP01019775.1:85559-117020 GCA_013400435.1 Pycnonotus jocosus
GGCCTGGGGAGGGGGCGAAGCGCAGCAGCGGGGCGGCCTGGCTCTGGACCGGTGCGCCCTTCCCGGGAGCTCAAAAGTTGTTTCCCGGCCCTGCAGACACTTTCCGCCGCTGCGGATGCGTGTGTGTCCCACCCCCCACCTCCTTTTTATTTTTGAGGTTTCTCAGTTTGAGGTGAAAGGAGCCGGCAGTTGCCGAGCCTGCCTTGTCAGGATGAGCCAGCCGCTACTTTATCCTTGCAGTGTCTTTCTCAGAGTGTTGGTGAGATAAAACCGCTTCACCGGGAGCGATGCCGCTGTCAGCGATGTGCACCCCGTTTGTTACCTCTCAGGCTATTCTTAAAGGCATTGGTCTCTATTCTTAGTAAAGGAAGCTATGAGCTGGGTTTTTCATGAAGCATCTGATGAGTTTTAGTAGACTGAAGTTTACAACATCTTAAAATGCTGCATTACAGGATTTTTTTGATCCTCCTAAAGCAAAATACCACTTTAAATGAATCAGTTTGGTGAGGATTTTCAGTAAGTGAAGTATCTTCATTCTGTATTGTTACCTTATTCTGATGGTCTTCCCCACTTCGGGCTAACTACTATCTGAAATCTGGAATGATAATAAAGAAGGTAATAAAGTAAAATGTTAAGCTTGGAGGCATCAACTCACACATGTAGAAAACTCTTATAATATGTTGGCAGATGTAAATACATCAGGTGCTTTGGGTGCAGGTTTTCAGACGAAATCAAGTAGACAAAGTGCTCTTCAATATTTTATGTGAGAAAAACTTGGACTGTAATGTACACAGCAGTCTAAACAACCACATTATTAATGTGATACTTTAAACCAGTGCATAATGAGCTCTTTGGCAAGTACAGTAGTGATTACCTTCACTACTCCTGCAAATGCTGCCTGGTGATACTTCTGACACAATCCTGTTTCAGCAGACAGCAGCAACTGAGACATTTATTTTATGATGGAGCTTCAGAGATGCCAATACAAAACTAACTGAAAACAGAAATGAATGCATTGCTTTGCACTTTTTTCTCTTGTCAGTCACTTTGATTCAATTCTGGTTAAAAAAAAGTTTCCATTTGTTTAAAATACTGTTGTGATATGCTTGGGAAGTTTTGCTGAGAAGTTACATGTATCTACTGTTGTAATATGTGTACATAGGGAATGGCATAAACACAGGGACAACAAAATATTTACTAATGTCCTTAGAAGCCAATATAAATATATCCATGCTCTTACTCTGCAAAGACTTACGCATATTCAAACAACTTTATATTCAGAGCTAAATACTTGGATTGCTTTCAAGTAGTGTTAGGCACTGTATGTTAATATATTCAGCCTACTGATTAAATAAAATAACTGCAAAAAAAAAAAAAAAAAGCTATTTGCTGCAGCCATGAAGCATTGTGGTATTAGTGCCTTAGTAGTTCATGTATTGTCCTTGGATATTGCAATTTTAACAGCAGCTGTTGCAATTATTGCTTGATATTATGTATTCTGTTGAAATAGGAGAAAAAAGAAAGGTGACAGTATTTTGGAGAACCCATCGATTCCAAATCCTTTTCCCGAGCTGTGTTGCTCGCCGTTTGCATCAGTTTTGTCAGCCAGTCTGTTGCCCAAGGCAACTTCAAGAAAAAAGCAGGTAAGATTTATAAATTATTATTTGACAGTTGCTGAATTGGTTAAATGAAAGCTTGAAGAAAAGCTTGGTTATCTATTAAATTATTTTTCTAATAGAGGTGCTCCATATTTTTGTAATTTGGTGAAATTTTCTCTGTAGATCATCAATGATTGTAGAAAATGAGGTTTTGGAATCTGTGACTTAAGACATGACTGTTGTTTCACAGAGTCTGTGTGTGGCTCTGCAGATTTTTCAGTTTTAAGTGGAACCAGGGGCAGGCAGGCAGTACTTTATATCCTTAAATGAGAAGTTAGTTTCTTTTTTCCCTTCCTCCCCACCTCCAATTACCATCATCAGTGTTATAGAACAGAGGGTTTTAACCATTAAACAGCTTTTCTCAAGTTCTAATTTTGCCAGGATAATGAAAAACCTAAACTGATGGGGAAGGAGCAAATGCTGTGTACCTGGCTGTATGTTATATGCATGTGTGTTTATCTGTGTATGGCTGATGTTACTACATTTCCATAAAGACCTTAAACTGTAAGCCAGGAGAAGATCTGAGGGGGCAGAAAGTCCTGGCAGTACTGTTCAGACACAGAGCTTCCAGTTAATGGAGATTACTGGTGTCGAAGATCAGTTTCATGCTTTGAAAGGTTACCTGTCTCATTGTCTCTTCTCTTTTTGGGACTGGAAAGTGTTCTGACAAGGAACATCTGTGGGATTAAGAGTACTCCCTCCTTCACACTCTGTTTTGGTGGTCTGCATGATCCCTGTTTTAACAATTTTAAGGGTGATGTTGGGAGGTGTAAGAGCTTGAACTGCTGCTGGTTATTCTGTTTTTAGATTTGTGTGAAGACCGTGCCTGGAAGTTGAAGTTTCTTGTAGTTGTATTAACTTTTCTGAAGCTAACCTGCCACAGCTGTTTCTGTGCACCTGCCAGAGAACTGTGTTAGCCAAGTTGTGTCTAGCACCTTAAGCAGGAGCCTTCTCCTCACTTCTCCAGTGAAAAACATATATGTGTTTGGGAATCTGATTCGATCCTGCCCTATTTTGCATATACACCATGGTGTCTGTCTATAAGCTATGGTGTCTTTCTGGACTGCTTTTATTGCTTTTAGTTCTTCTCCTACAATAGCAATACTAATCTGAAGCATTTCTGGTCAGTGTGCATCTCAATGTTGCTAATGCAGTGGGATAAAACTGTTTGAGTTTTGTCTTCTTGGGCAAGGTGGAAGTGTTGACAATCTATGCAGAGGCAGGAAAAACACTGAACTGGTAATATTATCTTTCAGAGCGAAAGGACTAAAAGTCACATTTTAAAAAAGATACTTTTAATTTTAAATTAGTCATGTTGCAGACCTAAATCGCAGTCATTGTGGTAATCTTTGGACTTGAAACTGGAAAGCATGATTTAACCCACAAAGGTCAACTGCCTTTGTGGCCAGTCATATTTAACGTTACTGACAGGCTTGATTGGTTTAACCAGCTAAGTGTTAGCTTCAGTCTTCCAGAAGCTGAAGTTCATATATTCACTGACTTTACTTCTGCTTCTTCATAAAAGTTCACGTGTACTTTTTGTGATGACTTCTGCTCACAGTTCTTCCATTTCTCCTAGATTTTCATTTAGGAATGTAGTGCTCTTTCTGGTGGAAGCAGGAACAAGAACAACTGGTTTCCTGACAGAAGTGAGCTAACATAATGCTGGTGTCTGTTGGAGGGCCTGACCTGTTCTTCAGCTACCAGAAAAATGGAGAGAAATATTCCTGTTACTTTTGTGGAGGCATTTTCACAAAACTGTGGTTTCTGTCACCTAGGTGTCTGTTTATGGCCACTGCAGGAGAAATGATACTAGGCCAAGCAGACTGTTTGTCAGACTCAGCATGACTCTTGTTACATTCTGCATCTAAAATTATTAATGTTAAGGCCAAATGACAACTGTCAAGTTAAACTTTTATCTTTGAAATTCAGGTTGAGGTCTTCTAATAAGTTAATAAAATTACTCAGGTTTAAAAAGAGAGGGAATGCTAAGCAGGTGTGCAATGGGAAGTGAACTGGCTGTGACTTTGACTTCCCACAGGTGGCTGTGGAACTGTGCTTGGAAATGTCATGTTTCCACCCCCTGTCCTTATTTTGTCAACTTTGCAGCAGCTTTGTGTGCAAATACATATCTGTATACAAAATTTTCATGAATATTACTGTTTCAGTTTGGTAGTTTACTAACTCTTAAGAGAAACCAGCTACTCTTAAGAAATTTTTTTTGTGCATAGTGTTGACAGCTGCCAGAATTCTTTCTGTTGCTTCTCTGATGATCCACATATGTTTTCAGTGATTCTTCTTTTAGATTGCTTGCTTTTGATTTAGTTTCTTTTTCTGCTGTGCTTTTAATTTCAAGCATAGGGAAGACAAATTGCAGAGTGAATTTCTACTTATGTTTTGTAGGTAACTATTATCAAAATGGGTGTTTCTAAAAGAGGAAAAAAAGATGCCTCTTCTGTCTTGTTTTTCTCAAAAAAAAATTTCTGCTTCTATAGAAGAAGTTGTCATGAATATCTGCTCTTTTATTCATAGCACCTGTGACAACTGAAATCTTTCTACTTCAAAATAGATTATTAAGATTATTTTGAATTCTTGTTTTTCTAAGCTGAAATTCTTACTGTCTTCTGATGATCTTTTATCATAAGCCTCTCAAAACGTTGAACATGCTGCTTGAACAGCATGTTTGTGCGGTTGACTCACTGAAAATAAGTTTATAAAAGCAAATTGGTAAAAGCCATGTAGCAGGATAGTGATTTGTTTCTGTGCTTGGGACGTAGTATGTCTGTGTCTCTGAACATTATTTGGTCTGCCTCACCAACACAGCTGTCCATCTCTTTTCCCCCTTTGCAGTTTGGAAGAGTTTTGTGTTATATTTTTGAATCATAGAATCATTAAGTTTGGAAAAGATCTCCAAGATCGTTGGGCCCAGCCTTTGAACACCACTATGTTCAATTAACCGTAGCACTAAGTGCTATTTGAACACTACCAGAGATGGTGACTCTGCTGCCTCCCTGGACAGCCTGTTCCAGTGCTTAACAACCCTTTCACTGAAAAAATTCAGAAAAGCTGGAAGCCCACAGCTTGGACAAGTGCACTCTTCCCTGGGTTGAGAACTATCTGCATGGCCAGACCCAGAGAGTTGTGCTGCTGCATCTAGTGGGTGTCTGGTCATTGGAGGTGTCCTCCAGGGAGGAGTGTTGGGCCTAGTCTTGTTTAACATCTTTACTGATGATCTGAATGAGGGGATTGAGCCTACCATTAGCAAATTCAAAGACCATGGGAAGTTGGCTGAGATTTTGATCTGCTGGAGGGCAGGAAGGCCCTGCAGAGGGACCTGGGCAGGCTGGATTGATGGGCCACACCAAGAGCATGAGGTTCAACATCACCAACTGCTGGGTCCTACACTGGCCACAACAGCCCCATGCAGTGCTACAGGCTGGGGGCAGAGCAGCTGGAACATGGCCCAGTGGGAAAGGACCGGGGGGTGCTGGTGACAGCAGCTGAACACGAGCAGCCAGTGTGTGCCCAGGTGGCCAAGAAGGACAATGGGATCCTGGCCTGGATCAGGAATAGTGTGGCCAGCAGGGCCAGGGTCTGTACTTGGCACTGGTGAGGCCACACCTTGGGTGCTGTGTCCAGTTCTGGGCTCCTCACTTTAAAAAAGGACATGGAGATAGTGTCCACCGAAGAGCAGCAAGGCTCTTGAATGGAGTAGAGAATGTGTCTTGTGAGGAGTGGCTGAGGGAGCTGGGTTAGTTTAGTCATGAGGAGTCTCAGGAGAGACCTTGTTGCTCTCTACAGCTCCCTAAAGAGAGACTGGAGTGAAGTGGGGGCTGGTCTCTTCTAT
This sequence comes from Pycnonotus jocosus, assembly GCA_013400435.1. Lineage (NCBI taxonomy): Eukaryota > Metazoa > Chordata > Aves > Passeriformes > Pycnonotidae > Pycnonotus > Pycnonotus jocosus. Next base: position 91,065 of record VWYP01019775.1, read on the forward strand.
GGTGCCTGCAGTGAGAGAACACGTGGAAGTGTTCTTCAGCTGAGACAGGGAAAATTCAGATTAGACAATTGAAAAACTTTTTGTTGTTAGGATGGTCAGGCATCAGGCGTTTGTTGTTAGGATGGTCAGGCATCAGAGTAGGTTGCCCAGGGAGGCAGTGGAGTCACCATCCCTTGAGGTGTTTCAGAGCCATCTGCATCCGGTGCTGGGTGATGGTTTAGTCGTTTAGGGGTTACAGTGGTGGTGCTGGGTTCATGGTTGGACTGTGTGGCCACAGGACTGGATGATCATAAAGGTATCTTCCAAACCTGATGATTCTCCAATTCTATGAAATGTGTACAGATAAACTGAATTTCATGTTTCAGGGTGGAAGACTTTGAATAGGCCAAAAACCCCATCTTTCTCCTCATGTCCAACACAGCGCGATCAGTTTGGTGGAAGGTGGGAAATGTTGCCTTCCTCTGAGGAATCAAGTATCTGCTGCTATTAGGTGGAATTCATGAACTTGTATGGAAAATCTAGTGTCTCAGAGCCTATGTTCTGTAAGAAATTACAAGGAACTGAAAATATAAACCACTGTGCTTCTGTCTTTAATTATGATCAAAATAAATATTAGTAGGGGAAAATATGAATTGTAAGAAAACTTGTTCTGTTCTTGTTGTCTTTGGTCAAGTGAACTAAGAAGAGGTTATTGTAGATTTATGGAAGCTTAGTTTTAAATGCTTTCTGAAAACAAAACCTGAATATTTGCACTGCAGTGACAGTTCTCGCCCTGCTCAAGGATAAGCCAAAAAGTGTTTCATGACAAAAGTAGTTCAAGGTAATTATTACCTTGTTTCTTTAAATTAAATTAGAAGTGCAAAAATAAAACTCAAGTAAATCTCAAGGTGAAGAAAATCTGAAATTTACCTTGCCTCTTTTGTCTTTCTTGACAAAAGAGTTCTAAACAAGTAGATATTTTTATCATGTAGAATCCAAATATACTCCCACAGTGTTCTTTCCAGGAAATCAGTTGTATAGCGACCTCAAATACATGGGATTGTAGTGAAATTGACTTTGCTTTCTTTATTCATAAAGATTTTCATATAAAGCTCTTTGACAAAGAAAAGCTAACAGAAACTTCATGTTAAAGAGTAGATTTTTACAATTTTTGCTGTTCTAATTTTATGAATAATATTGAGCATTGACTGTTGTAATATATTTACAGCTATATTTCAGGGTCTTCTAATGTATCTACTTGGAGCCTCATTCTTCAAAACTGCAATAATTCTACTAGTAGACACACAGGGTTAAGTTTTCGGTATTTAAATGTTTTCATTTTGGCTGGAATATCTTTTTACTCTTGACTTTCAAACAATGCAAAAAACAAAAAGGGTTTTTTGTTAATATGCAAATATTCATAAATTCCTAATCAATTTCCAAGGGTTAAGACATCTTTTCTAACCAAAAGAGGCATTACTTGAATTTACTCTGTAATTCCAGTCTGTATGTTTCTTTCCAGATTTCCTTCCAAGCTGGAGACAGTTACATGTCCTCCCTTATCAGTTCTCAAATCTTTTCTGCTTTACAGTCTCTAAACATATATCATTTTTCCTCATGTCTTACCCTTAAATTACACAAAAAAGACTAAGGATTTTAAAGTCAGAAGAGAAGAAGTCCTTCCAACCAGTTTATAGATTAACAGTAAAAACATTTTATACAGAACCAACTTAAAGAGCTCAATGAAGTCTCTAATATAAGGACTGAAAAAAGGATTCTGTTGAATTGCAGCAGACCACCAAAAGAAACATCACAAAAAGGAATTTTTGTGATGCTTCTTTTGGTGGTCTGCTGCAATTCCTGTGCTCTGTTCTTCATTTATATGGCTGTACCTGCCCACCAAGGAAAGATTTATTGATATTACAGTAGATTGGAATTATTTAGAGTCCTATTAAAACTTGATATTTTAATGCAGGTACCTTTGTACTTTGATCAGTCATCTTAACACTGTGAAAGAAAGTCACTTGTCTACATAGGTAAAATTCAGGAGGCAAGGTTGAACAGTTTCTTGTTTTAGCAATCAGGAATATTGCCTGGTTTATACTGGAAGTGCCCTATGACAAGCTGTCTGATACACCAGCCTGAGGAAACATCAGAATAATCACCTGTTTGTTCCTTTTTGTATTTAACTTTATCTTCCTTGCATTGAAATTAGTTGCTTTCTGTCAAACTTCACATCAACCTTCAATGTTTTCTTTCACTTTGTTACTGTCCAAAAACAACCCAAAGAAAGACTGTAAACATTCTAACTTCACAAAAATAGCTTTTTTGTTTGGTTGGTTGGTTTTTTTGGGGTTTGTTTTGTTTTGGTTTTTTTTCCATTCTAATTGGCAAGAAAACAAGGACACTAACTTTAATGGTTACTAAGATATTGGCTCTGCAAGCTTGTTGCTTAATTTGGCAAATTAGGAAGGTGTTAGGCTTTAAGTTTTACAGGTTTTACTTATATAAGATAAATCATCAGTACTGTCAAAGATTTTGGTAGACATATTACCAATGTTTGTCAGATTGCAATGGCTTTAACAATACTTTGGATTTTGATAGTTTTGGATTCATCAGCCTAAAAGTCAAACCTGAAGTTTCTTATCTTTCCTTTTAGGCCAGTTTTCTTGGTAGGAGAAATTGTCTCTTCTCTGCTCTTTGGGAAGTTCTGTTTTGAACAAGAAACCTCTGTGATGTTGCAGTAGATCTAATACCTTGTCTAGAAAAACCTTTGTACATTTGGAAACCTTGATTTTTCCAAAAGAGAACCTTTAATATTTATCTCTTGCATTCCGTGTTGACTACCTGGCATTTTGGCCCTGTGATGACTCTGTGTCATTACAAGGTGTCTAGAGCAGATGATGATAAAAGCAATGTCAACTTCTTTGAATATACAAGAGACTTGTCAGTTAAAGCCAGCTGAAACTGCAGGGAACCTTTTCTCTAATGCTGCTGAGTCACTTTTGATAATTCAGTTTTATTGAATTTGACATTAAAAGATTAAACTCTCATGAATGGAGCTTGAATCCTCATAATTTTCAGAAGGAAATGAGATATGATAGATGCTAATACACTTTTTATTTGTAATTGTTCCCAGGGATGGGTGCTTTTATTTAGGGTTAGACTGGACAACTGAAAGGTTTGGGTCCTTTTGTAGCCACTGTATACCTGCCATAGACACATCCATGATTAAAGAAATATTTTATTGACAGATCTTTTTTGAGGCTTCCTCTCATTGATGGCATTGTCAGGGAGTGATGTTGTGGTAAGGAGGGAATGCAAGAGGTCAGTATCGTAACAGCAGAGCACTGTTGGCATCTCCCTTTTATGGACCACTGTCTGAACTGTCTTTGATCAGAGCAGGTACATGTTCCCCTCTGACTTCCTGGGACACACAGTCTAGATTAATCAGAACAGTGTTTAGTAATATTCACAATATTAGATCAAGCCTTAAGTATTTTGTGTGCATTTTTTTCTCCATTTTTTCCCCTCAATGTTCTTTTCTGGTCTTGTATATTTCTGTAGTTCTGTTCTGGTCTACTTTTGTTGTGTCATTGCCCAGTATTTTAAACATCTGTATTATATCACCTACTGCTATTTCATATCATAAACAGTTAATAGGCGCATTGAATAAGACTAGGGTAGTCAATGATTAGTAGTTAAATTACTTAAATGCTACAGGTTCTTAATAAAGGTTTACAACCCCTTTTGAATGAAACTGTGTGCCACAGAAGGAGAAAATATAAGGTACTTTACTATACATTTTACAGTACTAAAAAGTGTGTAAGATGATTGAATTTGTGTGATTTTATCATCATAAAACTGTGTTATTCTAGTGTTGAGGTATTAACTGAAGAATGGAGCTCAAACTCAGAACGGTTTTTACTAGGAGAACTGGTGCAGTTTTTAGCATATCCTGCTAAAATATTGCTGCATTTCTGATGGTCTGAGAGTTATTATCTTTTCAAATAAGAGCTTGAAAATTATAGAAACAAGCAGAGGGATATTCCTGTCCTACTTTTGTGCATAAATGTTGACACAATAAGCATAATTTCAACTTCATATTAAAAAACCCCCATGCCTCTATATAAACACCACTGTTTAACCTGATCAATTTTCACCAGGTGGAATTAACTTGATCATCTATGTAGAATAATATTGAATTGTGATTGATAAAATAATTTAATACTCTTTATACATTCATATTTTCTTGTATCTATTTACAATAGATAACTGAAGGCCTGTTCTTACACATGATAATTCCAGAGCCACTAATAAAGTAGGATTATTCCCCCATGATTTTTGCTTCATGCTGTTTTTAACCCTTTGCAGTGGTAATCTTTATGCTTGTGCCAGTGTAATTAAGAGATCAAGCTAGAGTTCCTGTAATGAAAACTTGATCAGTTGGGGATGTCGCTGTTAGGACAGAAAAATGACTCATTTTTTTAAGATGCCCACTGATATCATGCATCACTCTCTGCTTTCAGTTTCCCTTGCATAAGAAAATGTATAAAAACTGACAATAACCTGAGACCTCTCACCCTGCTTACCACAATGTGTAGTAGAGGACAACTTATATCTGTGTCTTAACATCTGCAGATCACTTAGATTAGTATCTTTAGGATAATAGTTGTCTGTTTGTGCTTGTATAGCAGGAATGCTGATGGCCAGGCAGTGGAAGGGCATCCTGTTATGGACGATTCGTGCTGATCTCTTTCTGTGTGTGTGCAGAGGCAGTAACTGGTACAGCTTCCAGCTGAGGATTTCAGGGCTCAGAGTTCCCAAACTTTTCTAGTAGTTGATTAGTCCTACTAACAAAATGGCACTTATATCTCTAGCAAGTGGTGAACTGCGGGGACGATGAGTGCAAGATAACAGTTGACCAATGCCCATGTTCTCCGTGTTCCTTTGCAACATATTTAAAGTTGTTACTTCTGCAGGCATTCACACTTTCATGACTGCTTTTGACTTGGGAATGAACAGAAAGAGAGACTTTCAAGACAGAGTATTTAAGCATGCCTCTTATGTTATAGTCCTGATGGGAGTCACCTCATATGGGAAGACATGAAAAAAAAATGCTAATCAGGCCAACAAAAATCTTTCAAGAAGGGCAGTTGTGGGAGGAGAAATTAAGAGGGAGAAGAAATTAGACCTCTGCTCTAGTAACAACGTGAGGTTGCTTTTCTCCCATTTCAGTCACAGAACATTCATTTGCAGCTAATCAGCTCATATTTTAGCCCAATAGTGTACATGATATTTAATACTTAAGTCTCAAGAGAGAAACATATATCGGTTATCTTAGAGGTGTTCCTGTGCTTCTAATTAGGATACTGATGAGGTGTTCCTGCCTGTTTCTGATGTGCTTATACTGCATACTGGTAGGTCTGTCTTTTAGCTTCTTCACTTGATACTATATCCACAGGAAGTCAATATACACTAGCTTGTCCTGTGATCAGAATGGGATTTTTCAATTACTGCATTCTTGGGCTATAAATAGCCTTTTTATATTAGTTATGTTATGATAACTCCTGTTACTGATTACATTAAGACTTGGTGTTTATGAACAGCTGCAAGCTTTGATAATGGCACAGAAATGGTATCAGCTGTTGAGAAACAGGCTGGAAGTTTGCAAGAATTTGTTTTCATAATTGCTAGAATTTTCTGCTATGTAGTGAAAGTGAACCCCATGCAATACGAGGATTTCCTGAATAACTCAGCTGACAGAAATTCATCGATGTGTTTTTCTATAAGGCTTGAACCTATTGATTTCAAAAACAGGCAGCCAAAAAGCTTTGCAAGGAGCATGTGTAACAACACTTCAAGATCCCCCAAGTTTGTGAGGAAAATTGGCGAGGATGGAAATTACGTTCCTTATGGTTCACACTTGTTTGTGAATTTCCTGGGTACATTGTAATGTCTATGTTGCTTTACAGGTAATACAGTCTGTTTTATTTCAACTGCACATGCACCAGTCCTTATTGATCCTCCAAGAGGGTGTACTGTATGCTCTGTGTGAAGACTAAGACCTGTTAGGGGTTTTTTTTGTGTAAGGGACTATATGAGTGGAAAAACAACAACTCAGTCCCTTTGAAACCTCTCTTTTGTGGGGTTGTTTTAAAGTAAGTAGTTATTTGTCAAGTGTATGTAAATGTACCTGTGCAGAAAACACCCTCTGTGTGTTGCTATGGTCACATATTAAAGGGCTCTTCTGGTAAAGAGACAAAGTGAATGTGCCAGGCAGACAGGAGCACTCTCACAAGGAAGGGCAAATAGCACCACGAATAACTTACCTGATTTATCTTGGTCTTGTGTAATAAACTTCTGCCTTAGCTCAAAGACAAGTGCAAAAAATAGCATCAACATTTTTTATGAACCTTACTGGATTTATATTATCTAGATTTTATTTTTCATCTACAGAAGCAAAAGCTGAGTCTGATTTGCTCTTGTTACCTATAAATGCTCACATTCCTGCATTATATCTGGCAGAGCTAGGAATAGATCAGCTCTTGTGACTCCATATTCAGTGCCTTAAGGACATCACTGACCTTCCTCTTCTAGCAGGATATCTCTATTCCATATGTTGTTATAAAACCCTTATTGGAGTTACTAATTTACTAAGGGCATTTCAATTCTTGCCCACTCCATTTAGTCACGCTTTCTTAAGTGGCAAGAAGTAGAAGTGGTTTATATTTTGAAGTATCTAAAAAGTATCTGCACAATGTTTTCACAACTGTATCTGGTAGCTTAGTGACAAAAATAGGAGTGAAAAGCTGCATAAACATAGTCATTTCACAGGGCTCTCAAGCAAGTGAGCTGGATCTGATTTCCTTCCTGTCCACCAGCACCAACAAAATTCCTTGCAGACCTGCCATGGACAAGTAAAATCTTTTATCTATAGGGAAAANAAAAAAAAAAAAAAAAAAGTGGTTATGTTATATATGTTTCCCTGAGGGCATAATTGGCTTTCAAAGCCTTTCTGTATCTCACATTTATCAATAGAACTCCTCTTGACTTTCACATGGTGAAGTGATTCTGCTAGCCTTGCACATAGAAGTTGTGTTTTATTCAGTTTATTTTCTTAAATGTGTGTTTGTGAAACTGAAGATAAGGAAATATTCCTTAGTGTTATTTTTAGTACTCTTGGGTGCAACCATGTTTACTTTCACTAATGTACCTAAATTACTGTAATATTTTTAATTAAAACCTAATCATTATTTGAATATTGGATTTTTATTGCCAAGTCAAATGCAACACTTTTTCTGTATGGGTGTGGTCTGTTCATCTAGTTGGAAAAGATACAATACAGATAATTTCACTGAAGAAAATAAGCCTTTGCTTCACCTTGCAGACAAATGGGTCAATTTTATTCATAGAGCAAAAAGCTGCACATGCTTTCAAGAGCCAAGGACCTTGAGTACCCAGGGGTAAGGAAAAATGGCTTGGGTTATTTTTGTTTCTTTCCCAGTAAAGTCACTAATGCGGTGCTGCAAGTTCTACAGTCACCATTACCCAAGCATTTTTTCATAGGATCCAAGGGAAAAAGAGTAGAGGGAGGTTTTTTTGTCCTGATGCTGCAAATATAAGCATGTCTAATACTCCTTGAGTAAAATGCCTATGGGATTGGGCTCTGGTACCACAAGTTTTTTTCTGACTCTTACAGCAAAATTTTGGAGCTATATTATAGAATTTTGAAAACGTGGTCCCACAGTAAATAAAAACTGTGCCTGAAAGGTAAAAACCTAATTGCAAACACTTGACATTTATCATAGCTATCTCTAATAGAAAAGGATGTTAATTCCAAATGTTACATAAATTAACACTTGATCTCAGAAATACTTTTTTATTTTATCAAAACAATCATAAAGATGTTGGACTTGGACAAAAATAAAATGAAAGAAATACCTTAAACCTAAAAGATTAGTTGCTATGGATCCCTTGCTGCTATAAACTGAATGTAAAAGGAGTCAAAGTTTAGTAAGCATTTATTATGAGGCAAGGAAATTGGTTATTTAATAATAATGCTGTATTTTAATTGGTTTGTGGTTTTATTAGAAGCTCTTGTTTTAAAGCTAACAACGAGGATCAAATGTCTGTTTCTAAAGAAATTCTCTTTGTGACTTGGCATGAGTTTCTTATCAGTTTTTTTCCATCCTGTGTGTCTCAATCAAGGACAACAGGTTTTGAAATTTTAGAAAAATATTTATCTTGACTTCCTATTCCTTGGCAGTATTTTATTACTCTTTGAGAGCTGCTGGTAAAATGCCAGTGCAATGCAGGTTTTAGTTTTTGGAGGGAGCTGTATTTTTTGTATTTGTGGTGTTAGCTCCTCTTGTTCATCAACAGAACTTACTTCAGCATTACTGATTTTAGGATTTGAGGAAGGTGATTTAGCTTTTTTAGGGAAGAGATGCTTTGAATCCATAGATTCTAAAGTATCTATCTGATGCCAGAGACTTGCTATGTATTTGCCACCTGGAAAACTCTCAAATCAGAAAATCACATGAAATAACATTGTTTATTTTTAACTTGTCATTGTACAGTTTCTTATGTGTTGGAGATGAGATTCTTTGGGAATTCTTTTAGATACTTCAGGATTAATACAGAGTGTGCTTATTTCCAGTTACTGAGGGAGAAAAAAAGCTATAAATATGATGTAGTGAAATTTAGTATGGATTATTATAATATTTACCAAGTCAGTCCTGAATACTTCTAGGACCTATACGTCAGATGTGTGATCAGTAATATACTTGCAGTGACTGCCTATAAAATACAGAAGCCTGCATATCTGACATGTTATTGCTCAAGATGATGTGAATACTTAAAGCAAATTATTTTTAAAAAATGTCTGCAGTCTTCAACTATGATAAGCAATGGTTCTGATGAGAACTGCTTGGTCAAGTGTTATAAAAGAAATACCCAATATCACAGTTCTAACATCTGTTTAATAATTTGGTTCACAACATGAATATTGCTTAGTCATGCTGCATAAAAGCAGAAAAATAATTTTGCTATTAAGTGCATTATGAGACCTTTAAAAAAAGATTATAACTTGCCTTATCATTTAAGCAATACAAAATGTTACCTTTTTTGACAAAAAAGGAAAGAAAATCCCCAGATTCCCTTTTTCAAACCATGTTAATGAAACGGATTTGTTATGCAGATATTTATAATAATTATGTGAGTGGGGGTGATCAAAAACTTGAGTTCATAAAACATAAGTTTTACTCCATAAAATATTTTATGTGCCACTTTTTCAGGCCTTGGTTGATTTGGAAAGGTAGTAACTGCATTACTTAATGCAAAAGGGGTGTTTTGCTCCTGCTTTGAATAAAGATAGTTAAGAATCATATAATTAAACTCCATGGATTCATTAAATGTATTCCCATATTCGGTTACTTTTCTGAAACTCTAAGATCAGAAGCACTGAACAATATTTTGTTTCTGTGGAAAAAGCCAGAGAAAAAGCCCCAAGACTGTAACCACTCAGTGGGGAGTGTTACTACGCAGGCTTTAGTGATTTGGTTTTGTTTTGACAGTAAAGACAAAGCTCTGAGTGATAGAAATGCATGTTGTTCTGCTTATTTTTATAGCCAGAGATAGCGTGGGCATTTCCAAGGACAGAACACAAGTTTTCTAGCTCTTTGGTTGGTTGATTTCTGGTTTGTCCTACCCCAGTGTGTTCTGTCATTGGCTTTAAGTAGGACTGAATTCACATAAATGGAATGACATTTACTAGAGCCTTAGTCTTTTCTTTGTGCTGACTCTCCAATTTTTAGGTTATGAGGAATTAAGTTGCAAGAAATATTGTTAACTGCTTTGTTCTGCTTTGTGTTATCACCTGGATGAAGGTTGGCAAGTTCTGTGAAAAGCAAACATGAGTTTATCTTCCAGAAGAGTAACATTGCCTGCAGTTATGCCAATAAATCTGCAGAAAAGGGTATGGCATTTAAATCAGTCTTTTAATTCTGACATTATTATGGATTGATAACAATGTTTAAACATGGCTATATTTATTTTTTCACTTTTTAAAGAATTACTCTAGTCTAATAATTTTTCTTTTCTGATAAATGTAGACATTTTTGATTTTATTATGCGAAATATGTTTGCTTATAAATACATACGTGTCCATAATTGAAGTTTTTTACTGGTGCTCTTTTCTCTGTTACTATAATTTTGTATTTTGTGCAGGAAATTATTTTTTTGACAGATTAATATAGTTTTTAAAGTGTCATGATTGCATTACAATATGCCTCAGTTGAAGGCTATGATACTGTTTCTAACAGAGGATTACTGGAGTCTGCTTCCACAGGTTTTGCATCAGCCTTAATCACAATGTGCTTTTTCCTGACCTTTTCTAATACCTTGATGGTGGATGGCCCATCATGTATTTTGGGAATCCAGGTGACTGTACAGTGTTTTTCCATAGCCACTGTAGCTTGCCTTTTTTTGTTTGTTTGTTTTTGGTTTTGTTTTTTTTTTGTTGTTGTTTTTTTGGTTTTTTGTTTATCTCAACAAAAAGTGTAAGCAGTGCAAAATGATTACATCTATTTACACTAGGATTGCCTAGTGTAACTCAATGCGTTGGGGCTATCTGTGAAGTTAAAAATACACACAGAAATGAAGTACAGAAATATGACTCTCTGCTGAGCCAGATATATTAACTTCTGAGAAGTTATTTCAAACAAGCTGTAAGTTAATAATTAGTTCGATTTATTTTGTAAATGTGTAGATATTTTTCAAAACCTCATTGCTGCGTAATGTGCTTGACTCATTGTTAATAGACTCTTCTGTTACTCAGTGGCTTTTAATGTACTAGCACTGTGAAAAATGAAAGTTCACTGAAGTATTACTACAGTATTAAATGGTTTTCATGAGCAGTTTATGTGGAATGCAACATATTTTTATGGCAGTAGTCCTGTGGGTCTAAAGAAGTATATAAACACATAACTTATTGATTTGGGATATGTTGTATTCATTTGTATTATTTCATTGTCTGAGTTGGAAGGGGAGCTTGTGAACATCCAGTTTTACTGGGATTGATGGGTACAGATTAGATTATGCTGCTGTCTTATTAGCATAATAATATACTTTTTTCCTGGTATATTTAGATAACACTCAAGATATGCAGTCACACAGTCCTACCTAACAATTTGCAATATCTCTCTTACACTTCTCAAAAATACTCCTTTAAAAATTGTGGTTTAACTTTTCAGCTCTCATCCTCTCAATCTGGTGGTTAGCTCCTAGTCCTCTCTTCCTCCCCCTAACACCCCTTCAGAACTCAAATGTTCAGATGTCATTTTATTTTTGTCTGGGTTTTGTTAATTTTATGTTAGGAGAGGAAAGTCTTTGTTCTTGCAGTGTGTAGTTGTGTTAGACTCCTTTGGTATGCACACATCAGTACTTGGCGCTGTGTGGGAGGGGAGAGGTATAACTTTGCTTTTCTAGCTTTTAGAAGGCTGGGAAATTCACTTTTAACTCTAGTGTATATTTCAATTGATTGATTTTTCTTTTTTTGATGTTGGAAGATAATCATTCTCCAAGAAAATACAAGAGTTTTTTGACAAATTCACAGTAAGATAATTTTCTGCACATTCTCTCTCATTTTGTTTTTTTTTTTCATGCTGTTATCAAATTAGCTGCCAATAGTTATTGGTTTTTCTTGTCTTTATCTATGCACTTTGTAAGCCCAAAATAAAATTAATGGGAGCAGTAGGAGGAAGCAGCATAGGGTATTGCCTTAGGTAGGTAGCTATTGGGTTGCACACTGTTTCAAGAAATTCATGAAGGCATGTGTCCTCACTGAGGTCGCACTGTGTGCCAAATTTAATAGGCTTGTTAAGGCTTGTGATGGTTGTATCTACGCATGTAGAATTCCTTCTGAAAGTATTTTTTCTCTCTACAGAAGGGGCTTTGTTATTTCTGTAGAAATACCTGAATTTCTAGAACTAGAATACTGGAGGAAGGGAAGGCAGGAAGGTAGGCAGGAAAGAGCCATGCTGGTAAGGGTGACATATGTTGTAAATTTGTTCATGTTTCTCATGGACATTAGAACCTTCGACTTAAAGTGGTGCAATTTCTGCTTTTTGTGGCACTTGAAGGACCTGGAAAAGTAGGATTTTTACATTAATTCTGCATAGTCAAGAGAAACTTAAACCTTAGCTCATGAAATATTGTTTTAGAGTATCAATCATTTCGAATAATTATTTCTTAAATTCATGGAATAGGTAATTGTGTAATAAGTCTACTTTAATCACAATACTGCAAAAATTGCAAGCTTTCTTTTTTCATCTCACAAAAGGTAAAATTTTGCATTGTCAATGTGCTAATCTGACTGTTCTGCCAACTTCTTGAACACTTATATTTTCTCATTTTCATTTAAAATGTCTAATATACTTTGTCCAAAGTTATTTTATACCTTCTGTTTTGAAGTCTGATGTGTAGTACTTATAACAGTTGATGTATTTTATTCTTAAGTAATATATTTTTAACTAAAGCTACTGGGCCTTATTTAGGTTCCAAGGGGTCTTGTAACACAGATGGGAAAATTACAAGCATAATGAGCATGGGGAATTATGTATATTGAGTGCTATCACAACCAGATTTGTAGTATATATAGACTAGACATATACTTAATTCAACTCAGAGTAAATGTCTTTTTATCTTTTGTATGAATAACTTTGTACCCATCTAAAAATCTAGTTTCAAAAAAATAGACTGGAAAGGTTATAATGCATTCAAGACATTGTTTTACATTCAAAGACCAAAAATTTCTTCAATATAAACACTCAGAAGTCTATTAGATTTGTTGTGTGGTAAGTAGAAGACTTAGGCACCTGATGTTGTATACAAGGTGTATAAACAGAGGCTTGTAGTTTTTTTCCACAACAGATGAGAACTTCTCAGCACACTAGGTCAGATGATGGTAAAAAAAGCATTGTGCACATAGTCAAAGTGTATTGCAGCTGAATAATTCCCAACAATTCTTGAAGAGATTGTGTAGTGTCTTTTAAATAGAAGAAATATTGGTCATAAAATGAAGATGTGCTCAAATCTAGGACTGGTGTAACCATGCAAATTTCAGGATCATCTTGCATCTTTATTCCATCTATTTTTCTGTCCCAAAATCACATGCTGCTTTAATCAACACTTATCCCTCCCCCAAGAAAAAATGGCCACTTAAGCCAAATTGTACTGAGAATTAGTAATGTCTGTCTGCAAGGCTAAGAGCATGAAAGTAATTTTTCAGTTTTGTGTTTGGATCCCTGAGATGAAAGGCCAGTGTGCTAATCCAGGAATTTTACATAAGCCACTTTAAGTGACATGATAATGGTGTCATTAAATGGACACCTTTTATAAAATTACTGGATGCAGACCAAGCATTCATGTATGAAACATCTCTTCATAAGGACAGTTTGAAAAATAGTAATTTAAAAATGCAGAAACAATACCAGTGCCCTTTTCGTCTTTCATACAGTAATAGAAATAAAAGAAATACAATTATAAAAAATATAATCCAAGATCAGGTTGAATGGGGCTTTGAGCAATCTGGTCTGCTGGAAGGTGTCTGTGCCCATGGCAGGGGGATTGGAACCAGATGATCTTGAAGGTCCCTTCCAACCCAAGCCTTTCTAGGATTCTTTGTTCTAAAATACAGTAATAAAATGCTTCTATAATACAGTAATATAAGGGCAGCATCCTGCAAAGTTTTGAAGACAGCTGAGACATTTATTAGAAATGGAGAGAGTAGGAGATGGACTTGAGTGGGCTTTAAAGGCTTTTAAAGGCTTAAGGAGCAGTGGTCAGAAAAACTGTGGTAATTGAGGTGAAATTTTTGAATTTAAAGTCTTTATTCAAAATGGAATATTTTCTTTAATGAATTATTGATCTGAGAGAAGGTCATGGGGATAATCACAGGTAAATCATTAGGAAGGACATGACTGAAAACTCAGTACAGAATTATGTCTTAGACATAAATTACTAGCATAAAACATCACAATAGGTGACTTCTTTATCTGCAGAGTTTGTTACAAATTGAATAATGATTTTGGGCCAGAAAAAGAGTTGAGGAAGGTTGAGAAGGAGGAATATATATATATAGGAATGGGAAGAGACTCCAGTTGAATTCAGAAGAATGGTAGTGTGTTTTTTGAAATAAGTTTAAGATTGCTAGAAGGCCAAGCTAGTATGTAGGCTTACAGTAAGCTCTTGGCACCTTTGTGTATCTAAGATGTGCTAGGACAGCTACAGTTTGTTTGGGGAATTCCTGCTTTCTTCTAATACATAAAACTTTGTGAAAGTAGCTTTACAAGTATCTACCTCAGATCCTTGTCTGAGGGAGCATGCAACTTTCATGTTAGCTCTGAAAGGATCAATAAACTGCTGAAAATTCAGTCTTCTGTTGTACAATACTTGCAGATGGTAAGTTATCTGCTTGTGACAGAGGATGAGGAGAGGCTAGTGATTCAATGATGGACAATATGGAAGAAGGAGGGTGGCAGACCAGCATTTTCTGTCATTGTGAGAGAGCTCTGGTTGGGTCCAGGACTGTTCAGGAGAGAGCTACTGACAGAGCCTCCTCCAGGGAAAGTATTGCAGCACTCATCCTCTTCCTTATGATGTAGGCCAAATAAATCTAGATCTGAAACTTTTCTTGAAGAGAATTTGACACCAATTTTTGCACTGTGTATTTACGCCTTATACTCAAGCAGGCACCTAAAAGTGGATTATGGTATAGCCATTATATATTTGTTGACCAGTCACAGTTCCTGTTTTGACTAGCATGAAACCAGTAAAACTTCCTACTCTTTTTATTGTGTACAAAAATGTTCCCACATGTATAAATGAAATCAAAATGGGACTAACTTTAGCAATCCCTGTGGTTCAGGTGCATGCAGGGAAAGGGAATTTTTTGCTATCCTTTAGGATTCTACAAGCAGTCAGATTTTCTAGAGTATTTTGTACAAAAATCATCAGTGGTCTTGAAATTTAAAATGTAAAGCACTATGCTGAATAGTTGCCATGAAGGGTAGATAGAGATGTATGTATGTATGTGCCCATGAGAGGGTGAGTAGTAAGTGCACAGAGCTTTTTAAAAGTCTTGTTAAAAATCTCAATGGTTTAATGCACTTGGCCATTACTTGTCCTTTGTATAGTTTAACAAGGTTTAGTGGTACAATTAATGTTGCACTTTGTCTCCTCTCTGTCTTCAGTTCTTGAACAGATCTTTGATATGTTTTTTTCAGGTTTTTTTTGCTTTCTTTGAACATCTAACATTCTTCATACAGTAACCAAGGAAATTGGCAGTGTTTAGTGCCCTACTCTGCTCATAATCCTTTTCTGTGGGCAGAAATCCTTTGGGAAAAAAAACCATTTTTTTCATCAATTGAGGGAAGTGCTGGGCCATTTTCTAGCTCTAGTAGTTTAGTCTCCTCTTGAATAAATTAGGCTTCAAGAAGTCAGAACTTGACCTTCAGACTGTGTTATCCGGCCTTGAAGTATATCAAGAGCTACTGCTGAATAGCTCTTTCTGCTAAAGTAAACCCCATTCTGATTATGCTGCATTGCTGTATGTGAAGGGAGAAACTCAACAAACGGCACAAGGTGTTGGTGTGAGTCTTATGCAAAAGATCAAATTTCTCTTACTTCTATGTCTGTTACATGTTACTTTCAACATGCATAAATAAGTACTTGAAAAATTAGAACATTTTCTTTACTTTTGGTAAACTGAAGCTACATCAGTGAATGCAAAGAAAACTCAACACATTGAACCAAGGAATTATTCATATTTAGACATGCTTTCGTCCTCATTTTCATGCAGTTGCTATAGGTACTGCCCATGCCCCATTCTTCCTCACTCCTTGTTTTTCTGCCTGTTGGTCAGGAACAGAGGCAAGACCAACCCAACAAAACAACAGCCACGTTAAGGTCCTAAAGACGTTGTGAGTGTTTGCTTGATCATGTGTTTGGTTTGCATGGTAAGGTTTTGGTAACAGGGGGAGGGGGGCTCTACATGGGTGGCTTCTGTGAGAAGCTTCTAGAAATTCCCTACACATCCAATAGAGGCAATGCTAGCTGGCTCCAAGACTAAGCCCATCATCTACCAACAGTGGTAGTGCCTCTAAGATAACACATTTAAGAATGGAAAAAAGGTTGCTGTGCAACTGCAGCAGAAGAAAGAGAACATGTGAGAGGAATAGCCTTGCAGACATCAGCCAGTGGAGGAGAGGGAGGAGGTGCTCCAGGCACTGCATCAGGGTTCCCCCACAGCCCATGGTGCCCACACAGTGAGACAGCTGTCCCCATGTGGGACCATGGAGGTGCAGAGACCCACCTGCAGACCCTGGGAGGCCCCCACCCACAGCAGGTGGCGGCTGAGGAAGGCTGTGATGCCTGTGGAAAGCCCACAATGCACAGGCTCTGGCAGGACCTGTGGACCTGTGAGAAGAGCCCATGCTGGAGCAAGTGCAGAGTGTGAGGAGTCCTCCCCCGGAGGAGACAGGACCAGCAAAGTGTAATGTACTGACTGCAACCTGTGTTCCTTGTCCTGCTGTGTCGCAATAGGACACGAAAGGACAAGGCAGGGACAAGGTCCAAGATCAGCAGGAATGCTCTCTTTTTAATTATTTTGATTCCAACTTACATACAACTGTACAAAAGGACAAGAGATTGGCCAAAGGTGTTGCCACCTCTTCAATCTCATTGGTCAACATCACCGTCACTCAAGAAACTCCTCCTAGAGGAGAAAATATGAAAACATTCTCTGTTTACAAGAGAAAGTGTGAGAATCTGAGCTCCAAGTTCTGTAAACATCAGAAGGCAAAATGAAAACATAGAAGGCAAAGTAAAAACGTGGAAAACCAAAGGCGACACTGCTGCACTGCTGGCAGGGAGGAGGTAGAGAAAATTGGGAGTGAAGTTGAACTTTGGGAGACAGGAGGGTTGGGGAAAGATGTTTTAAGATTTAGTTTTATTTGTCATTGCCTTTCTGTGGTTTGATTGATAATAAAACTGGTTTCTCCAAGTTGAGTCTGTTTTGCCTGTGCTGGTAATTTGCCTGTGAGCAATCTCTTCCCATCCTTATCTTGACGCACAAGCTTTTTTGTTACATTTTCTGACCTCTGTCCAGCTGAGGAGAGAAGTGATAGAGTGGCTTTGGTGGGCAACAGATGTCTAGAAAATGTCAACCCACCACAGATCAAAATGCTTCAACCGATATAATTCTTTGGTGACACTGGAAATTTTTGCCCAGTTCCAGTCTGTCTAAGTCTCTTACACTGGTAGTGGCACTTCCTAAAATTTCCATTTTGAAGTTGTCCATATTCAGTTGCTTTCAACCCTTTATTTATGTTTACATTATTTCAAGACAACCTGTTTTTCACAGTTTAAAGTATTTAAGAACAGATTTACTCTGCTGCAGTACAGTTTATAGTGAGTGCCTTGGGAACGGTACAAAACAAGGTGAGTCAAACTTTAAGTTACACTTTCCAAGAATACACATCCACCTTCTTCACCCAGAGTTGATAGCTCTTGGCATGTGTCTCATATTTTGTCAGAGTTCTTGTATTTAATCTCCTTTTTCTGGCAGATCCCAATGGCTGTCTTGGACTGCTGACCAATATCTTCACCAAAACTCATGCTTGAGCATCAAAAATGATAACTTGGAGACACATCTTTGATTCCTTTCTTTCCCATGCTTTGCTCATCCCTGCAGTTGTATCTTCTTGCAATTGGTGTTTTTGCTGATACCTTTTTTCTTCGGCACCACTAAAAATCATATGGAGGACCGAGACCTGGGAGGAGGTGACACCCTTAATGCTTTTCCTTTACTTTCTACTACAATCCTTCTTTTTCCCCCCCACTATTCTTTAGTGCATTCTGATTTCTTCACAGTCTTTTCATCACTCTTGGTGTCTATTGTATCATTTCTACTGACAACCTTTGCCCTAGCATAGTGTTGTGCTTTTTTTTTTAGATCACTTGGACTGCTTTTCTGAGCTAGTCAATCCCATTCTCCAAGAGGTTAGCAATTAAATGATACATAGACTGAATAGCAATTGGACGCCCCAGCTTGTCTTGTATTAGCCTGAAAGCTAGGCTTCAATGGCTCATCATACCCATCAGCTGTATATGCAAGCCCTCAATGTTGTCATTTTTACTTTGGTCCTGTTGATTGTAACTTGTTAGATTGGTGTCTGTCACTGTTTTTTTGGGTATCCTGTTTGACAAGACTTGTAGGATGATCATAACAGAAATAAATGCATACATTTATGGTAATATGAACATGGCTCGTGTGTGGGCAAGTGAAGCAGCAGCCAGACAACCCAGCAGACCTCTGAATGCAGGATATCACAACAAGCGTAGAGATGGGAAATGTGCTGCTGGCTTCTCAGTTTCCCTGTATGACCAAAGACTGCTCAGTCTACGTATCTCATTTTCATTTTAGAATAAATGATTAAGGGTAAACGTTTTCAAAATAGACTAAATTTCTGAAATTATCACCCCCTTTTAACTACATCACCCACTTATCTTCCTATTTCACTTGGTTCACTTGTTTTAGTCTGCTGCACTGGGTGACTGTTGCACTTTTGCCAACAGTTACAGGGGCTGATTTCCGTGCCCAGATGTCCCTCATCTTATTTTCTGTTCCTTCAGGGTTTTGGATTTGCCAACAAAACCTGCTGACAAATCTGTAATAACACAACAGTGTTGAAGGTTTTACATGGTTTGAGTAGACTTACTAGCTTTACTGCAGGATTTACACTTTATTTGGATTTTATGCTTTGGCTAGAGGGAACAATGCTATGTGAATTAAAGAAAGGTTCAGAAGTGCTAATAAATAAAATTCTCTCTCAGAATGCCTCTCCTACAACAGTTAAACCTTGCTCTTATATTCCACTGATGACTAGAAACAGATACCCAGAGATGACAGTACCAGACTGGAAGGGTGTTACAGTCTGACCCAGCAAAGCAAGTTTTTTTGTCATATACCAAGTGGCAAAGTATTTCAGCACTGTAAACAACCATTTATTACAGTGGGTTACCCTACATGGCTTTTGTCATATTTGCTCTGGACACTCCTTGTACCACTCCAGAAATACAGTGAAAATTTCCAAACTGTATCTTCTTTGTCTAAAAATCTAAACTTTGCTTTGTCTTGGAGTCTACATTATTTTCTCCTCTAGTGACCTTTAGAGGAATACACAGTTGATATAGTTGATTTTAAAGGCATTCTTCTCTTTGAAGCTGTGTTACAGTTCAAGCCAAAACTTCTGTTTGAAATGGCCAAAGTGAAAGAGAGTTTTAAGAAAAAAAATCTGTTCTCCTTTTTTTTTTTCTTCTTATTACAAAATCTATTTTAAGACTGCTGCAAAGGAAATAGGAAGCTAATTGGTCTCTTAACAGTGTTATTCAGAGACTTGGTCTTTCTCAGCTTTGCAAGAGATCTGCTCTACTGAGAAACCAGCAACATGGTGTGAAAAACCTGGTAGAAACAATAGGTACTTCTTTTTATAGCTGGTATCTCTTCAGAAACATAGACTGCAGCCAGAACACGGCAGTAACAGATTTGCTTTCTCTTGTGCTGGAACACAGCATTCTATTTATCTCTGACAAGCGAAGGATATGTTGGACAAACTGCACTATTAAAACAGAAAGCCTCATTTAAATAATGTTAGTGCCTTGACATAAATAGGGACAAGCTATACAAACATGAGGCTGATAACGTTTTGCCCTCATCTTCGTTGTACACGGAAAACAAAAAGCAGAAGTATATTTTAGTGGCTTTGTATTTAAATTTCTTTCTTCCTCTGTCTTCAGACATGACTTCTTTGGAAAGTAGAGTAGTACGTGGATAATTTCCACCGTATTTCTAGGTTAGGAGATAAAAACACTGGTGCACTGGCAACTTATCTTATTTTCTGTTGAAAATGAAATAATAAAGTATTTCAAAAATACTTTGAAAAATGAAATACTAAAGTGCCTTTTTAAGTCAGATGCTTTGAATCCTCCAGAATGATTGTTTCATCCCTCCTTTAAGTCCAGTTAGTCTAACTGGATATTTTTCCATCTGTATATGGTAAGTGCATTCTAAATATTGCTATTGTATGTAATATAATGTAAACCTGCGAAGGAACCTATGTTGGATTAGCTCTCTTTAAGTGGTAGTCATAAGAAGACAGGAATAGGGAGTCATTTACCTTTCCCAGTGCCAAGAAGTTTTGCAAATAGCCTTGTGTCAGGTGTTAAGGTATAAAGTTAGCATTAATAATATTTTAATGAAAAATATCTAAGACTTATTTTTATCATGGCTAGTAAGAAATGGTTCTTCCATTCTGATTTAAGGGTTAATATGAATAAGAGCCTGAAATGACTTGACTATGGACAGCTATTGTAAAAATGATCTGTGCATTCCAAGTTTATTTTGCAGTCTCTTTTTTCATAACTGTTTAATTTTCATTATAGCTCTTCTTTGAAGGACTTGGGAAAAGTTATTGATACTAGTCAGTGTAAACTGCATTACCCCACTGAGATTTTTCAGAAGTTGATGATTACTCTAAATCACTCTAGGAATTTCTATGAACAAGATGGAGAAAAGTTTTGATAAATTTAAGAGTAGGTTTTCTTCTAGGAAGAGACAGATTTAGCTAATGTTAGTAGACTCTTTCTTAGCTGCTGGGTGATAGGCACTAGTGACTCATGAATTTACAAAGCGATACCACAAGGTAAATCTGCCACAATTGCCCTTGGGCTTTTCCACTTTTTCAGATCTGAGCAGAACTTTAAACTCAGTGCACATCAGATGAAGTGATAGATGGCGCTTAAGCCTCCATTTCTGCTGGTGCTGGGATAGGCTGAGGTTTGCCATTTAAGTTTCTTTAAATGCTACACTGTATAACCTCTTGTTAACTATTTACCATTTTATTTCCAGTGTTCCCTCCATTTAAACTGACAATTTTATTTCACCTATAAAGACTAGGTCTGGGAATCTATCCTTCTATAGCCCTTGTGAATAATTAATGCAAATAAATGATTTAGCTTTTCTGTGGTGTGTTTATCTTGTATAAGTACTCCTTTGACAGCTTAATCGTTTGACAAGTCTGCTAATTTTCTTTCATTTTTGCTGTTCCATGGAAGTGTATTATCTGAAAATTTTGCTGATAATATTTAGATTTCCTCACAACTTTCTGCTTATTTACACACAACTGTTGTATTTGAAGTATGTCTTTCACTAGCTTTGTTTGGAATCTCCATAGTTTGAAAAAAATTTTTGGTCAGGTAGATTATCTTGAGACTCTCTATTTAAATAAATTGTTTGATCCACCCCTACCTTTCCTTATAAATAATGTGCATTCATTTTAAGGAGCTTATTGTGGGTTTTACTTCTGTAGATCCCTTTGTATTTCTCACTCCTGTTTGGTCCTTTGTGGTAATGGCTGTTGATGGTGATAAATCTTTCACTTTTAATCAATTTATTACTGCCATTCCTGCTTACAGGATTTTGAACTTCACAAGTGTTGCTGTTGCTATTAAATTCTTCAATTATTGTAATATTTTGGGCCAAGTGTCAACTAATTATCATACAGTTTACAAGAATCTCACTTTCTGCTCTAAAAGTAGTTGTATTATGAGTTAGTTGTCCAAAACATGGCAGTGGCTTTCTCTAGATTTTGCCTTTTTGTTCAGTTTTAGACAGGGAAATGAAATCTTCCGTAACTCTTTTATTACTATTTATAACTATATTTTGTTTCTTTTGACCAATATTGTAAAATTGAATGTATCAAATTCAGGATTAAATAATGATATTTTATGTATTTTAACTTCCCTGTTGTGTCTTTCAAACTCTGTTTCTCTTCAGTTTTACTGACATTGTCTTTGCCATGATTGCATGTCATATTGTCCTCATTCTGCCATTTTTTCCAGTATCATGATGTGATTGTCATAACCTTTGTTTGAAAGAATTTTGCTGGTATATTTTTACACACAGCCTATTACAATTTGGAGATCTGCATAATTTAACCTCCCTTTTTATAATACAACATATTTACACATCTAAAGGAGCAGTCATGTGAGGAGTGCTTTACCAATCTTGATGAGTTCAATCTGTCACCTTGCTGTACAGAAACGGATTTCACTTCCCCTGCCCCATGTTGTAAAAAGTGATATAGAGGGACTAATGCTGACTTGCCCCAAGTCAGGTGGCAAGCATGTCTTTTAAAAGTAAGACTTGGACCTTTTTGCCTATAGGTAATATAAAGTATTTTTTCTTACTTCTTTGTATTGCTCTTCAGTTTCTATTTTTGGTGTAATTTTTCCCTTCCTGGGATGGTCGTGGGTGGTTGGATTAGGTAGGGCATGGAGTTTGTTCCAGGAGTGTGAAGGAGGGGAGTGACTCTGTGGGCTGCATAATACAGACAGTTGCCATAGTGCCATAGTAAATATAGTGCCACTGAAGATTATTACAGAAAATAAGTAGAAATTGTTTTAATTGATAGTATATGCATACTGTTAACATGAAATTTCAACAAGTTTTTTAATACTTTCTAAAAGAATATTTATATCTAAAAGAATTCCTTATGTTTTGAGGCAACAAATTTATTAATTGCTAGAGAAACTGACCTTGTCCATCCTCTTACATTGGAATAAAAGCTGGAAATTAAAATTATTTTTGCTCTTTGAAATGTCATTTTAAAAAAGGTTAGATTATGGAAAAAGTATGAGATTTTTCTAGGTTGTGGAAGGAAAGATAAACATTTTTTCTAGGCTTTGGTATTCCTTCTTTGCGCTTTGGTTTCATTGCAAGACAGAATACAGAAGCAGTGTTCCTTCTATCTCTTGAAGCTATACTGTGTTCCACATGAGAAGTCAAGATGTGTACAGTTAGACATTGTATGCACCTTGTTTTAATGACAGATGTAGATTTCTGGAAACTGCATGAATCCTTTTGGCCCGGAAATCTTCCCTTTGGAGGAAATATTGGAAACTGACATTTTAACTGTAGACTGGGATATTTAAAGGGAAAGTCTTTCTATCGCAGCTGATAAAGAAGAAAGTAAATGTTACTAACATGCTGTTTGTTTCTAATAGCAGTTGTGATTTAACCTCTTAAATATTTTTATGAATCCAGAATTTTGCTGATTCTCACTAAAACCAAGACAGACTATTGCTAGAAGACATAAACCAGTTCAAAATGCTATATGTTTTCAAGTGCCTCCATTGTAGTTAAAATACACTCCAAATTCCTCTACCCTTTGCCAATATCAATAAGCAAAAAATTTTGTCTAGCTAGCAGCAGGGTTGGGAGTTGGAGAAAAAATGCTGCAGGCAAATAGCCTGATTGTTAACACTAAAGAGAGGGGTTAGCAGAGAATCAGGCCAGCATTTCAGGAGAAGTATGGCACCCTGGAGTGTAAGACTTCTCAAAGCCTGGTTTTGCATACAATAACTCTACATCTAACAAAAATGTGACTGAAATTATAAGATAAGTACAAAAATGTGCAGAGTTTTATTTGGGGGGAGGGGAGAATAATTTTAGAAGTCATAAGCTAAAGTTAGGTGCTTTGATCTTTATAAATAAAAGTGGCCTGATTTTTTTTAGAAGTGCTGACTACCCACTGTGTCAATGGCTATACAGAAGCATTAAGAATCATATAAATGTCAGGTCATATTGGTGTAGGCACCTAAATATGGAATCTGTGTGCTAGTGGTTCTTTTTCTGTGGGTTCTACCTGGCTTTTTTCACACATTAGGACTTTGGTTTGAGATTTTAAATTCCTCAGTGCAGGGCATATGTTTGTGCTGTTTCTGCAGATTGGAACTTCCGAAACAGATGGCATAAAGATTCTGAAGAAGCAGACTTGGACACCCTCTCTTAAAAGTCTATGAACACATTATTTAATTATTGTAGTGGAGATGATGGTTGAGTGGGGAAGAAGACTCGGGGGAGTAGAGTCCAGCTTTGCTTCTCTTCCTCCTCCCACACTGCTTACCTTATGTGCTCTTTTACTTATTCTTTTAAACAATTGCTGATTTTTTGCTTCTTCTGGTTACTTTTTAGAGTAAAAACTAAGGTCTTCTTTTTATTTTCCTTTGTTAAATATTTGATTGTATTTTTCAACATTTATTTTACATTCTGAGTTCATTTGATTAGTGAAATGTAAACAATAATATATTTCATTTTGAAGCAACATTTCATATAAAAATGATTGTTGGAGGGATAAAGATGCTTTGCACATAATTCTGGGATCTTGGCTGATTTTTAGTATATTGAAAAACTGAAAGAGAACATGTAGGAATACTGTACCTCCTTGCCTCCAATAGACAGTGAAAATGATTACTGCTTGTCATGCTGAGCTTGGTGTTTTCCTCTTACAGCTCCTCTTGGAGCTGCTTGTTTCTTGCTTCCAGTGACTTAAATAGAAGCTATTGAGGTGTTCTTTTTCCAGCTGTGATGGTCTCTGGTCGAAACCGGACAGAAATACCAATTCCTGTAGTGGTTTTAGTTCACCTATTTTGTTTCTTGGACAATGCACCAATTACTGTGGTGGTTTGAGTGCCTGCTAGAAGTATCTATTCTTTTTTTTTGCTGTGAGATAGGACTAGGAGAAAAAGTAAAGCAGCCACAAACTTTAAAGGGTATATAGAAGGGTTTATTAACAAAACTATAAGAGAGAAAAAATTAATAAGAATTAGAATAAAACCTTTAAAACACCTCCTCTACAACTTTCCTTTCCCCTCTCACTGGCAACCTATAGAGACAAAACTTGGAACCCAGGTCAGTTTACCACTCTAAAATAGTCTTTGATCAGTTCTGTCAGAGAGAGGTCTCTTTTGGTCTGCCACGGAAACTTTTCCACAAGAACAACAGTTCTCTTATGGCTTCATTTCTCACAAATAACACCCACCCAGGAATCTGCATTTATGAAATCTTTCTCATATCATGCAGCCTTCCCACAGCTGCATTATGGGCCATATAAACTCATGGGGTACTATTTTAAAGATGAATGGTTCAAAAGCAAAGGTTCTCTTCATCTCTCTCTAAGATTATTTTTATCTCTGGGAGTAGAGATCTTCTTCTCTTCCTGGGGGCCAATCTTCATTTTCATCTCATCTCATCTCTCTCTTTGTTCAAGCTTCTCATAAGATCACAGCTAGTTCAACATTTATTTGCTTTGACACAAATACATTTGCTTATATCTGCAATATGAACACTCTTATCATCTCCCCATCCAAGTCTTCCACGACTTAGAGGGGTATTCTAGTCTATCACAGGCTATCACTATGGCTTTACAAAAGAATTTCAGCCTAAAATGAGAAGGCATCTTCTCGTTCTCCTCCATCTAAGACCTGACTTCTCCTTCACTGGCTTTGATATCTTCATGTTAGCTCTCTACATGTCTTCACTCTGTCCTTTTCTCTCACTCACAGAGGATTCAATGCTTTGCAAGTTTCATCTGTGCAAGGAAAGAGTTAGTAAAGAAAGGAAGGCGGGCGTGCTGGTTTCTTCGTGGCAGTGCAGAGCCGCCCCTGCTCTCAAGCTCTATGATCTCTCGCCTGGCTGGGGCCACTCCCTCAGCAAGGAGTCTTGGTAGTGGTGGCTGGAGCTGTTTATGATAGAGGATTCTTCAAAAGCTGCACTGGGGAGAAAGCAGCTAGGATCTCAGTAGCATGCCCGTGGCTGGAGCTTCGCCCCGTTCCTCTGCCCAGCAGCCGCTGGGGCCCAATNGGCCCAATGCACTTGGACGGGCCCTTCTCCCCTCCCCCTGCCCCGCCCCAGGGCCTGGGGCCTTCCCGGGAAGGGGCCTGGCCCCGCAGCAGGGGCTGCCCAGCCCCCGTGGCAAGGAGGGAGCCGAGCCACCTTACCTCCTCCCAGACTGGAAGGAAACAGAGCTGCCTGGGATTTTCCCGATTTTTAACGTGTATTCCCAGAGGCGTGTC
>VWYP01019776.1:2161-17805 GCA_013400435.1 Pycnonotus jocosus
AAAGCTTTTCATTGATTCTGGAGAGTTTAGTACAGATAAGACCAGGAAGGGAAGGAGAGAAGGTTAAATATCCTCTCATAATTCTATTCAGGTAACAGAGATTTGGGATCTTTTTATTTCCTCAATATGGACTGGGTTCTCAAGTGCTATAAACTTTCTGATCTCAATGTATACCTCATCCATTATACCATTCCCTCAGCCATGTTAAGGCAGAGAGATCCAAAATTTTCTAGCAATCTGACATTAGAAAAATATGTAATCCAAGTCACCAAGAAACTCATTGAGGGGAGAAGGAATAACCAGGATGGTTCCCTTGCAGTCTAACAAAGAACTTGGTTGTGTGTTCAATTTTTTTTCTCTGTCAACTGACACACATTTACAATAACTGGACCACCCATAATAGCTGTCACCACGCAAACTGGTGCCTCATTGGGCAATCCACTGAAATAGATGAAGATGAGAGAAAATTACACTAGTTTTCACAGGCTGTGTGGGAAGACATTGAAAGTCCTATGGCACGTGATAGTTTCTTACCCGTGATCCCAAGAGCTGTTCTGATTACAAGATCAACATCTCACCCTTCTGAGGGGTACCTGAGCTCAAGTACCAGATATAAATGGTCAAGGAACACAAAATATCAACCCACAACTTTATAATATCATATGAAAAGTTATATTTTAAAAATTTCAACATTGTTAAAGTATGTAAAACCACCAAATAAAACCAATGCTTTATGTAGACAAAATGTTCTCTAAAAGCAGTTGGGGAAGAAAAAGATTTATGTGAGTAATGACGGCACAATGTACAATATTGTTAGAATGAGTCCTTTTTATTTGTAACATTAACCCAAAGACTCTCCAGGAAATTTATATTTAAATGCCCTCCTGTGAATATATTACAACTGTAAAAGATTATTTGATCAGAATATAAATGTTATGACTATAGGCAGCCACACACTGCATGTTAAAAGAATACTTACTGAGCTGAGGCACCACCTGGGGCATCCAGTTATCCCTGTGACTGTACTTGATAAAGTCTCGTTATAATGAAACCAGTCAAAAATAAGTCTCATGAAAAGCTCTGATATTACCTCAAGAAATTATATTGCGGGGGGAGAGTGTTCAAACACAGTGGCAGTACTTCATAAAATAAAACAAAATGTACTTCCATATATTTCTTCAGCTAGAAAACTTTTCCCCTTCAATGGGGAAATTTCCTGACAGATGAAGACTACATGAAAGAGGCAAGGCAGCTACAGGGCATCCAGCTTCATTTCTTCCCTGGAATGTCATTTTGAGGAGGAAACATTTGCATTCTTGATTCTTCGTCACACCAAGAGAGCAGCAAAGAATTTTGTATCAGCCAAATCCCTTACCTTAGAAGGAGCAGGACAGGGTAAAGGGTGACTGGAATGTGCCCAGGCTTCTTTCTGAAACCTGTGTCCCTCCTGTTCTGATCTGCACTTTAGTCACCGTAACTCCCTGTCGAGATCTGCCTGGCTTTCCTCCTCCCTTCAGCTTCTCTATTGCTATGAGGCTCAGAGGTACATGGAAGTATTGTATTCTCTACTAGAGGATGCTTTGGTCATCAGAATTAAAGGGGGATAGACAGGCTACTTCCTGCTGCTGGTGTCTTCCCCAGACAGTCCTTCCAGTAATTAGCAGGGATAACAAACCCAAGTAGGAATTCAGGTCAACACTAGCCTGTTATTCAGCATCCAGGTGAACCACTTCAGATCAAAACTCCTTCTCTTGTAAACAGAGCTGCCCTACTGTCCCAGTGGTGAAACACCAATTTACACTCACCTATGAATGAGATACCACCTTTTATGTGGAGTCAGCTGTTAGCATGTGATATCAGTGAAACAAGGTGGAAATTTTATTTCAGGACAGAGGAATGGTATGGGAGGATTACCTAATCAGTAGAAGAAATGAGGGCAATGGATGTTGTCTACCTAAACTTCAATAAAGCTTTTAATACTATCTCCCATAGGATCCTCTTAGACAAGATGTTAATATATAGGCCGGATGAAAAGGCAATGAGATGGATTGAAAAACAAATGAAAGGCCAAGTCATGAAGACGGAGATCCACAGAGCAAGGTGTATTTGGAGGTCAGTAAATAGCATTACACCCCAGGTGTCAATATAAGGTTCAATCTTAGTTAACATCTTCATTAGTGATCTGAATGATGGCTCAGAGTATATTCCAGTAAGTTTGCAGGTACAAAATGGAGGAGTAATGATCTGCCAGAGGATTGTACTGGCATCCTGAGAGATGATAACAGGCTGGAGAAATGGGCTGACAGAAACTTTATAAATTTCAACAAGGACAAGTGCAAAGTCCTGCATCTGGGGATGAACAACCCACGCACCAGAAGAGGCTGAGAGCTATGCAATTTTGCAAGCATCTGGGCAGAAAAAGACCTGGGGGTCCTGGTGGACATCAAGCTGAACATGAGCCAGCTCTGCATTCTTGCACAAGGAAGGATAATGCTGTCCTGGGCTTCACGGGGAAGAGTGTTGTGAGCAGATCGGTGGAGAGGATCCTTTCCTCTCCTCAGCACTGATGAGGCCACTCCTGGAGGTCTGAGTCCTGCTGTGGGCTCCCCAGTATAAGACAGATACAGGCATACTGGAGAGAGTCCAGCAAAATGCCCCAGAGATGATTGATTGGGTCACCTGTCCTACAAGGAAAGGCTGAGAGAACTGGGACTGTTCATCCCGCAAAAGAGAAGACTCAGCAAGGCCTCCATCAATATGCAAAAGCCTGAAGGGAAGATGCAAACAAAAAAAGCCAGGCTCTTTCAGCAGTGCTCAGCAACAGGACTGGACCCAGAAGATATGATTGCTGCATTTGTAACATTTTGAGGGTTTGGGGTTGGTTTTTGTTTTGGATTTTCCTGATCTATAAGAATTTTTTGGTTTCAAGCTGTCCTTTAACACTGGCAGGGAGCATGGCAGGGCTGTGGGCCTTTCTCTGCACACCCTTCTGCAGTCACTCTTAGGCTATGCAACTGCAGTCATGGAGAGCACCTCAATGTTGTGGCTTTCCACCCAATGTCCCTCTGCAGCACTGAAACACAGGTTCATCTTATGAGCAAGCAATTTGAGGGCTGCTTCTCTTGCAGTCATCAAACACAATGCCTCCAACTAATGAAGACTGCAGATTTAAAGTGGATTTGATAAAGTAGAAAAAGGCCCTGTAAATCTGCTGTTTTGCAGAAGAACATCACTTTTTATTCACCGTAATTCCCCTCCACTTTTATGTAGTCTAAGGGGGTGTCCAAGGAAGATGCAAACAGCAGCTGCATCACTCAGAGAAAAATGTATTGTACCACATGCCTATTACATAGATGAGACATGATGATAAGTGTGGGACTATTTGTTACCATTATTAAAGTTTAAGAAAGGAACATTTCTCTGCATTTCTACAGAGTTTTATTTGTTCTATAATGTTTACCAGAAATAATATTGACTTTTATACTTCCTTTTTTAAGATTAAGTATTGCCTTAAATAAATCTCAGAAGATCTGGGGAAAGCACGTAGACTCATCTGAGTTTGCTTTTCATTCTCTCCACGCACATCAGTGAATGCTCTATTCCAGTTTTAACCTCTTTCCACATAAGGTCAGGCAGATCCTTCAGAAGGTTTTGTGTGGTCTTTTTCAGAAGTGTGAATGATGGCATGTTCAATTGTATGGTGTGCTCTCACTGTACCTTTTTCATGACTTGGATGAATTATGCCATGCAGATACTATAAATCAAACCCAGCACAGCATGAAAAACAGGCAACAACTGGTCGATGTGATTTGTATCCCAAGCACAGGTGTGTTGTTGTTGCTAAAGATGGTGTCCTGGAGTTTGCCTAACAGGGGAAAACTGGTTCTCTGAGAGAGGAAGAAGCTTCCTGTTTTTCCAGTCGAGGCACAGAGCTGGCAGCACATAGTAGAAAGTGCTGAAGTGTTACCTATTCTTTGTGGTAGTGCTCGGTGGAAGAGTTCGTTTGATTTCAATGTTGTGTTCTGTTTAAATTGCTCTTCTGTGAAGTACACTGAAAGACTTATTGAAGCAAAGAAAGCTTTCTCCACTTTGGAATTATCAGCAACACCAAATTCACCTTGCCATCACTGTGCAAAACAGACACTGAAGGAACGTGGAGCATGAATTACCACAGTTCACCAAAAATCAACAAATGCATCTTTTTTTCCCTGCCAGCTGGTTGGCATATGAAGTTACCAAAAATAAATGGAGCGCAACAGACACTGTACTCTTGTGCACAGCCCTGGCAGGGGAGGGTGGTATATATATATCAAGAAAATTTCTGAGGATATTTGGGGGTTTTAGGTCTTAAATCCCTGAGGATGGAAAGGTGGCATGAAATCAGGACTTCTTTCCAATACAGCAGACCCACTCTGTACAACAGCACAAGAAAGGAAGTGCTGTTTGTCTTCCAGATGGCAGAAAACTTCACTAGCTACATCTTGCATACCTAAAAGCCATGTGAAGACCCTCATCAACAATTTTTGTACCTGTTACTCTGAATTTTGATCTCTTCGCTCTTGCCAGTATTCCAGACACTGAAAAGTTGTTCCACAAGAGAAAGAGCTTGCTTCATGAAACTCTCTTTACACACAGCCTAGATGTTTAAAATTAAATAAAACAAAACCAAAGATAGATAAAATACAACAACTTCAACTATTTTTTACCTATATAGAACTCTTTATATAATAGTTTAAACTCTTTAAACAAGTAACTCTTACTTTTAATTTCCATAAACGTACTAGAGACCAGCTTCAAAATCAGCCTTAATGCAACTTTGCATGGACAAAGCAGGACCAATGACTGTGATTTCATTTTACACATAGCAAATAATAGCATTCTTCATAAAATTCTATATATGTTTCATCACCTCTTTCTGCCGGAGATGTTTTTGCAGCTTCTAGCTTTGAGGGGCAGCTCCATTCCCGGTCTCTCTCTATCAATTTGTATTCAATGTTCTTTCAATCCTTCTTTTAGTGTTGCTGGAGAGTGGTGAGAAAGAGGAGAAAGAAAAGAAAAGAAAAGAGGAGGAGACTCATTGTCACTGAATCTGGCAGCAGCACTAATGCAAATGGTTCTTTCTCACCCAGCAAATTAATAATGAAAAAAATCCCCAATTTACCACAATTGAAGTAATATGATATTACCTTTGAGCTTTTTATGCAATGGTTTTTTGTTTCACTCTTAGTTATAAAGGATGATTTTATCTGGGTGCCTGGTAGATAGATAGAAAAGACTCATCACAGAGACCCTACATTTCAAGTAAATCCTTTTTTTTTTCTGTGTAGTTAACTCCCACTAATTACAGAAACACAGAGGTCAATGGTTGATTTTTCCATAGATAAAACAGTTTTACATATGCACTGCTTTAATACACCATTAGTAATGGCTTTTTGCTCAACCCCTTCTTTGTTGGGCAGGGTTTGATTTTCATCCATTGTGCTGTTTCCTGCTTTTTTATGCCCATTAAAAACAGTAACTGTGCAGGGCCTCAGCAGAGAGGGAAGGAGCCCACCTGGAGGGCTACCATGGCTGAACAGTTCCTTCAGAATCTTTTACATTTTTCATACTTTTAAAACCTAACAGGCCAATAACAATCAATACAGGCAGCATGGCTTGAATTTTCCAGAGGGCTGCTGTGCTGCAGAAGGTTAGGACAAGACTATCTTTCCCCACACTGCATGGTGATTCCCTATGATTCTACAGTGAGAAACTTGCACAAGTCCATAGTGAGGTAGCACAGAAACTTCTGCATGAGATTCTTCACTGTGATTCCTTTCCACCTAAGAATTAACATATTTTTTGTTTCTTGTTGAAACAATCTGCTGTGTACAATGGTGAGATAGCCCAGTGCTTTTGATGTAGCAGTGAGTTGGGTTTAAAGCCTGCCCCTCCTGCTTCCACCTTCCACGTCTTGATATGAGATTTGTTTTGGGAGGGAGACAATCAAATGCATAAAGTTACAGCAGGAATAAGGCAGTTGTCTCATCTGTCTCTAAAGAAGATGGAGGAAAGCACTGAGAAAAATTCATGCACAGGGAGGGAACACTCTAAGCATGCATATTTGTGTAGCAGCATTACACACGTGACTGTATTGGAAACTAACAGTGCTACTGGACTGTTTTCCCAAGAATAACATCACAGACAGCAAAATTACTGCCCATTCTCTCAGCAGGAGCCCTAAAGTTTTCTTACTGTGATCTCCCTGAGCTGATTGTCTAAAGCCGATTCTAACATCATGTGGAAGCTTGAAGCAGAGAAGCACCTTCCCTTTTTTGTTGCATCTGGAGACCTGGTTGTATCGTTTATGCAGGCAGTGAAGGGTCACAGCCTGGCCGAGTCTCTGTTAATATGTTGTACATTGACTGTCCAGCATGCCTGCTGTGAGTTATACTGAGTCAAAGAGAGGGAAAGCTACCACTGCTGGCTGATTGGAGCTGGCTCAGGGCAAAGCAGGTTGATTAAGACTGATGAGGTACCCTTCACCTTCTTTTCATTCTCCACCCCCAAATACATTTTAGCAATTTTGCTGCAAACCATGGTTGTAAAACACTTCTCACAAAGGACAGTTAATGGAAGCTTCAGTGGGAGGAACACAGGCAGCCTGAACACAGAGCAGGTGGAGGCAGACAGCTGGGTTAGCAGGGCACTAATCATGGGAAAACACTTGGCTTGGAATTTAGCACACCACCACACACCTTCATTAGTGGCAAATCAGCACACAGAAGGAGAACAAAAGAGCAAGTTTGTGATTGCCTCTCCTAGATGGCTGAAGGAAGCAGTGAGGTGTTATGTAGGTCAGGACAGAGGGGCTGGTTTAAAATAATCCTAAACTAACAGCATGACAACCTGGAGCCCCAACTTGAATTTTCATGGAAAGAGAGAAACAGAGACAGCAGCAGAAATTCTGAGAAAAACTCAATTAATGAAAGTACTTCCAAGACATCAAAGTTTTGCTTAAGTTCCAGGAAGAGAAATATGTACAGTCTGAACCCAGGCTACCTCTTTTCTAAAGACATTTGCTAGAAAGAGAGAAGGACACCATAGGAGACCTAAATAATGAGATACCTCTTAAAATATGTAGTCAGTGAAAAATATTGCACTTGGAAAATTACTTCTCAGCAGATTAATTGCTTTTTCCAGCATGCATTGCTTAATAGCCCCTCTAATCAATTGTGGTCTGCATGATGTATTTCTTACAGAACTAGCAGCATTTCATTCTACACTACCTCTTCTTTGAATCTGGAAACAATAGGCAATAAAAGAGGAGGAAAGAAATGTAACTGAAATAGAGTCAGTGGGAATTCCAGCTCACCAGCTTTATACAAAAAATGATTCCCATTTATTTATCCAACCTCTAGCTTCTCTAGCCTATATAAATAAAAGCAATGGTCAACTAGCAAAAATTAAACCAACATTATTTCCTTTTTTTCAGGGCTTTTTGACAAGTACTAATATCTTTTTGTGGGTGGAATAAGAGATTTAGTTCTTATATTTGCAAAAAACCCCAAACAACAACATATAAGGAATGCTATAATCAGTGTGTTGCTTTGTCTAGCACTATGTCTGTTATGCATCCATAAAAAACATTATTTCACTTGGTATTTCCATGTCAGCTCAGAGGCTCAAGGGAGATCCCCGCATCCTCTTCTTATATGCTTTTAGAAAACAGCTCCTCTCATACTGCCTGAAGAGCTGTATGAAGTCAGAATATTCAAGAAATAGTAGTAAAATAATGGTTTTAATGATATTGGTAAGGCACAGTCTTCAATCTTATCACAGACATTAGTTAACCATCTCATAATTTGTCCTCCATGGTTGGTGATATCTATCCTCCATGGTCCATATAACTAAATCCGTATGGATGAGACAAAAATGGACATGACTCCACCGAACAGGTAAAATAAACACAGGGCTGATCCTGCAAATGTAGAAGAGCCTACTACTCCCTCAGTAGTAATACTACAACTAGGTGGAGAACTTTCATTTGGTTGAGGGAAGACAAAGGAGTGGCCTTGCAGGAGGAAAGGCTTTGGATGCTGTACCGCAGCGTCACGAGTTGGTGGAGGCCGACGGAGCAGTGCCAGATAACACGCTGACAATTCAAATCCACGAGGACACCTGCCTGTGCCACAGGATACATACACCCCAACAGATGAGCAATCCAGCAGACACCTGGTCCTGTGCATACATTGCATAGCTACACCACACCAAAGGAAAGGCAGAGGAATTAGACAGCTTAAAAGCTATTGAGCTCTAGAGATTCAGGGTTAGAGTTTCTGCTGGCATATGCTAGCAATAGGCTTGTAGGGTCTGTCCTTCAATCTAATTCACCCCTAAAGAAAGAAGCAAATCAAGCAGTTCAAGAGCAACTTCATCCTTTTAAATTGCCTTTCCTCACTGCCCTTTATGCCCTCTTCTCTCTTCACTTAAGCACTACATTTCAGCTTCGGTGCCTCAGATTGGTTGCAATTTATAAGCATGTTATCCTCGCAGCCAGATATTGATGGGAGCAGCATGGAGCCCTGGGGCCTTGTGGACACCCTGCAGGCAACTTTTGGGATACTGCAGGTGGATTAATTATTTCTGTTTCTCAGGCTGATGCTCTGAGGCATAACATCCATTCTAGGCACATAAAATAGCAATTAGCAATGCCAAGCATGTCCAGACAACCGTCTACTTTGAAATAGTCACACACATCCTCAGGATGATCTGTTAAACTATTCAAATTCACCACTGCAGTTGCTACGGGCTCAGCTGCAGTGAACACAAAGAGCAGAAGTCAGGGATCAGAAATGGCATTTTCATTGCATTAGACCATGGCACTCTGAGCATCCCCAAAGTTTTCAGCTGTCTTGATTGGGAACAGGAAGGGTCTTCAGGGGGACAAAAATTACTATTAGGGCCCATATTAGCAGCTGCCACTAACTACCAAAGTTAATTGATCCTCTGATTTGCAGGATAGCTATTTATGGCAGCATGCCACTAATTCCACCAGATGAAGATGAACAAAGGAAGACTTTGAAAGTGGACTAGGGTCCAAAACAACCATCTGGTGGAAGTAACAGTATGGACAATACCACGGTGCCATTCCAGATTCTACAAAGTCTGGAGCAGCCTGTGAGCTATGAAGCTTCATAAGTAGTGTTGGACTGCTGTGGAAAAACCAACACAGTACAGGGATGGACTTGCTGGGACAAAAAGGTAATCTTCAGTTTCAGCAAGCCTTAGCAGAAAT
Organism: Pycnonotus jocosus; assembly: GCA_013400435.1. Lineage (NCBI taxonomy): Eukaryota > Metazoa > Chordata > Aves > Passeriformes > Pycnonotidae > Pycnonotus > Pycnonotus jocosus. The sequence goes on from VWYP01019776.1 coordinate 11,439, forward strand.
ACTAAGAGAACTGTATTTGTTTGGAGCATAGTCCTTCTGAAATGTGTTGAACACTTTTGGTGAAAACTCATAGTGCAGTAATAAGGACATTCCAGACAGGCAGGGAAAATGAGGACTACCACAAAAGAAGACTTTATAGTGGGGAAGCAAAACTGACTAAAAGTCTGGCAAAGGAATCAACCTTATACATACGTGAAGATGCTTAAGGACATCAGAATAGTATTCTCTATATATACTTCCTGCTGTGATTAGGGTAAAATTTTTAGATGTGATTGTATAAAAAAGATCAGAATGATCTTTCATCTTCCCTTGTAATTTTCTATTTCAATTAAGTAGAATAATAATATTTACCATTTTGCATTTTACTCTACAATTGCATTATAAATTAAAAAGATTAATGAAAATGGTTGTTTGAATTGCATATGAAGGCTGTTTATACCAGTGCAGGGCTTCCGACTTTGTCTTGTAGGCAGAACACTTTTTTAGTGTTTGCTTTATTCATGAGATTTAATATGAACAGTAGGTGTGTCAAGAAATATTTAACACAAAACTGATGTTTATATGACAGCAAGTCCAATCTGCATATTGAAGGTTCATCAACCAGCATTTTCAAAATTTCTTCTGAAGTTGAAAAAGGCATTTAAAATATTTTTTTGCTCCAAGTGAAAATACAATATTTTATCCCATAGTCTCTTTTTTCCATCAAAATAAGGAAACTGAGAACTGAAAATAGTTTTCCTGTACACATACTTCTTTCCATTAGAAGTCAGAAGTTAATTTTGGCCCATTAGAGCAAAAGCAACAGCAACTTAAAACGTACTCAAACCAAAAAATGCTCAAACTACACAGAAAAAACCCTCACCCCAGAAACATTAGAAAGCCTGGTCGTCCATTTCTCCCTGTCCTGAACCTCAGGCCACACTGTATCTCAGAAATGCTCATTAGGCCTTACTCTTGATGAATAGGTCCTGAGCTCAGCTCCCCTTGAGCTTATGAGAAACACTATCTCCTCCCAGAAACTGGTACTGTCTAAAAAGCTCCTGGTTTTAACAAACATCATTGGATTTTTTTTTTCACCTGAAAAACAAGCCAAGAGGAACAACACTTTTGTTATTGAACTTTAAAAGAAAGTTATTGGCTTGAATTGTGGGCAGGATGTCAATGTGTTAAAAGCCAACTCTCTTGTGAGCCTATAAACAGTGGTCCTGAGTGAGATGGTCCTGAGTGAGACCCTTTGAGCTCTCCTGGACCACAGTGGGCTGTGACCGGCAACCTCCCTTTGACTGAGCCTCCCAGAGCCAGAGAACTCTCAGACTGGAGGTACTTGAGGGACCACTGCCAAACAATGATGACAAAGCCTGGGCCAACACCTCCATTCCTCAAGGCTCAAACCTTTGCCTGTTGAGAACATGCAGACACCTGACATGAGCACTTCACTGAGCTCAAGGGAGAATTTTCCCTTGTGCACACTCTAGGTCTGTGTGAAATGTGCTACAGAAAATGTACCTGGAATCTAAGTACTTTAGATTGGTAAGTTAGTCTATAGATGGGGTTGGAAGTAAATGCTATAGAATCTTTTGTAAATTGTTTAAATTAGATGATTGTTTTAGTTGAACTCTCTAGGCACAAGCTACTGCTCAGGTCCAGAGCTAAGTTTTGCACAGGAGTCCGTGATGAGACTTACGACTCTGTGGGAGGACCTCCCTTTTATTTTTCATCCTTACCCATTCCTATCTTTACACTTTTCTATCCCCAGGCTCCACACAGATAATTTTGGGTAGGTTTTAGTTTCAAATTAATTGATTTTATGTTTTAGTCTAATTTTTCATCTGTATGCTTTAACCATATAGCAAATAGTAGAGTGAACTGAAAAAAGAACTTCATTATGATTTCACTTGTCTATTAAACCTGGTTTTGCCAGTACCTTTGCTGGTGATTCTGTGAGCAACCTAAAACACTCATTCACATAGAAAGACACCTTTGAAAAATGGCAAGTTTCTCTTATCTTCTTTAGAATTACATGCCTTTTTTTGGCCAGAGACCATAACACGAAACAGGACCAAAGACAGAAATAGGAAAAATGTCTCTGTTCTGCTGAGCTGTTCAAAATCTTTCAAAAATCTAAAGCATAGAGTTGCTAGAACAGACTGGGAATGTTAGAAGAGACCTGTGAGGTCACATGGAAACTGCAGAAGAAAGTGAGCCCTTCTGGAGTGATCACCACATCACCACGACTTCCAAGAAGTATTACACAAAAAATGACCAGGATCAAAATAATCATGAAGAGGTAGCTCCTTGTACAATGTCTTATTGTGCTGGTAGTACTTCTTGTCAAAAGATCTAAATTCTTGAAGTTTACTAGAACCTGAAAAATACCAGAGAAAAGCTAAGAACAGATTCTCTTAAACAGAAAGAAACAATTTATTCAGAAAATCCCCACAGCAGATGCTAACAAGTATGTTCTTAGGAAAAATGTAGAACTTGCCATGTTCTCACCATTTTCCAGGCATCTATTCAAAGCCACCATGTCTTTTATCTTGTGGGGTTCTTTTTTGCTTCAGAAATAGTATTTATTAATCAACAATGTCAGAATCACAGACTTTGTCTGCGTACAGACAGACAGAGTTTGCAGACATTTGGAATCATAGTATCATAAAACCATAGTATCATTAAGGCTGGAAAATGCCACTAAGATGTCAAGTCCAACAATTAACCTAGCATTGCCATGTCCACCACTAAACCATGTCCCTAGGCTCCACATCTGCATGTTTTTTAAATAGCTCCGGGGATGGTGATTCCACCGCTTCCCTGAGGAGCGTGTTCCAATGCCCCATGTCACTTCAATGCATTCTTCAAAACCGGTGGAGAATATGACTGAAGTGCTGATGGAGACATATCTGGTAGTGCATTTCAATGCCATATCAATGGAAGCATAATAGTGCAATACAATCACTTTCTCAAAACACATCAACAAGTATAATTCAGGTGAAATAAATCTGTAATATCCTGACACTGCACTGGTAAACTGCCTTACTCCACATTTATTCAGCACTGCAAATCCTCCCTTCGCAGAACAATTTTCCTCTCCACAGAAATGAATGCTTAGGTACCAAGGGACCTATTAATCCACTGTACATAACATTTCCCTCTAATTTTCCTTCAGTGAGTGAAGACAGGAAGCTACTCAGTCCAGAAAAGTAATGTGGCCTCCAGAGTTGAAAGTTATAGATATCTATATCCTTTGCCTGAGTCATCCACTGTGGTGAGGTTTTCCAAGAGAGCCTATCTCTGGCTGCTTGCAAGGGACAAAATGAGTCAGGGAAGCAGCAGAAATCAGCAGAATCTCTGCAGCCAGCAGATATATGACCCTAAATGAAAGCTGTTCAGAAGCAGCCCAACCTGCCAAAAAATGAAGAGGACAAAAAGAAAAGAAATAAAAAGGAAAAAACACAAAGTGTTTCTGGAGCTGAGATTTGTCAATGGGAACAGAAACTGCCAGGTGGGGGGGAAAGCTGTTGCAGTTCTGCACACCAGAACTAACCTAGCTCCAGTTTCTAAACTAATCAACACACAAGAGATAGGGGATAACCCTGACAGGGTTGAAATGCAAGAGCTGAGTGCTAAAGTGGATAGACCAAACTGTCAGAAAATCAGGTTATTTAAGGTATCAGAAGAGAACTACCCCAAAATGTGGTAAGCAGAACCACTCAGTCTCTGCAGAACACTGGGAGCTTTTCAGGCTTATGTGCTGATTTAAGCCAGTGGAGACAATTCCACTTAATAGGGAAAAGGCAAGGGGCATTTAGGATGCAACTGCCTATTTCTGGTCTGTATTTCAATAGGCTGCCAAACTCTAAAGGCTATGTAGGATAGCAGAAAAAGTTGTTCTGTCCAAATATGCTGACTGTTTGAAGGAAAAAAAGCCAAACAGGAGCAGGGAGACAGTGAAGCACATAGGAAAAATAGATCAGTGCTACACATAATGGCAGGTTCTAAGCATGATAAATTAAACTTTTTCTGAAAGTAGTTCACCATAGGTGGATTTCAAAGATAGAAATTGAGAAAGAGTTGGAATCCTTCCTTCCTTTCATGAACAGGAGCTGAATGTCTTAGCTTTTATTACCCAGTTGATTTAAAGAAGAAAACAATGAGGCATATATCAACTTCAAAAAAATATTCATTTGAAAACTGTGGTTTCAGTGCAGTATTCCCATGCCAACAAATATGGGACATGGAGAACAATCCAATCAAGCTTTACAAATTATGATGATAAATAGCTGTTTTATTGCTGGAGCAATGTTGAAAAAAACCAACAATTTACTGGTGTGTTGAGGGAGGGGGGTTGAGGAGGGGCAAGGGCATAAAAACTATGTGTTTGATTTGGATGTCTTCATGGTTGTTAAATCTGATCCATTCTGATCTTTTAATAGTCTAAATTCTGTGGTTCAGGAGATTTGGCTTCAAATCACAGCTCTGCTGCAGATGTCATTGCGTGACCTTGAGAAAATCCACTTGACCTCTTTTCTCTTGGTCTGTGAAGCAGCAACAACACTTCTGCCCTCCTTCTTTAGGGCAACAGGAGCAAAAATATTCCAATTATCTCTGTAGACAATTGCAGTCATGCTGAGAAACTAAAATAGAAAGGGAAAGAAAGCAGTTACATAATCTTACCATATACATTCATACATATATACAAAGGTACATATTATATACACATACCTACATATATATATGTATACAGATTAAGTAATGCACATATTTTTTAATACAAGATGGTTTTTGGAGGGGGATTTTTTTTTGTTTATTGTTTGTATTTCTTTTTCAGGGATAGGATTGTGAATGACTCTGTATGACATATGTACCTTGAAAATGATGATTTTTAAATAGTTCTATCAGAAGCTGACATCCAATAACATAGTTCCAATACAAGTTTCACCTTCTAGCATTCTGTATGGACAGTTTATTCAACACCATTACATTATTGCTTTATGTCAGAAGTCCTGTAAAAAAACACCTGAACATGTTTTTAACTCAAGATACTAGCAAGATGGCTGCTAACAGTTGAAATAAAGCACATAGATTTATGATCTCAGTCACTGAATAAAGCCCAAACAGTAAAAAAAAAGGAAGGGGAAAAACCCAGTTGTTTACCAAGAGAAAGAAAGCAGCACAATCTTCTGCTGAGGCAACAAAACATAGCACCAGGAACACAAATATCGATAAAGCAGAAGATATGTGAGTTTTCAGGCAGGAAAGCTACCAGATTTTCTAGTTTACTCATAGAAGCAGGAACTATATTTTAAAATGACACAAACAAACAAACAAACAAACATTAAAAAAAGAAAACTAAAATAAAATAAATATGGATTAGATCCCTAGCTGTCTTTTTTTTAATTACTATTATTTCTCTGGCATTTTCAAGGGCCCTGTCACAATCTACAAGCCAAAGCAAGTGCAAAAATGATATTCAAACTCATGGCATGTGGACAGCCTCTTACTCCCACAGGCTCACCATGCATCCTAATACAACCTGCCTATTTTCAAAAACAAACTTCCTGGGGCTAATTTCTGACTCAATTCTTGGCATACTCCTGCTGCTGACAACTGAAAAGACATGTATTTTTGATTGTGTAGGCCACCCAAGGATTGTTATTTATGTTTGCAAAATGTTCTGCCGAATTATGGGCTTTTGAATAATACAGGCTTTCTCCTTGTGACATTGTTTTTGTTTTACATGAAAAGCTGTTGAATTATGGAAAAAATATTTTTTTTAATTAATAAAAAACTGAATAACTAATTCTCTAAGAACTACTGACATACTTCCCTGATTTATCTCTCTTTGTAGGACAGTAGGGTGCTTGTGGACCTTTCCAGTTGACTGTTAATGCTAATTTACTTCTGAGACATCTGCCATCCCAGCTAACACTATCTCACAGAACTGCAAAGTAGGGACAAGTATCTGGCCCTTCCAGTCAGCTGAGTACAGCCAATATATATATATACTGTCAGCAGTATCACATCCAGTTTGCATTCAAATTGTGGTGGAGACCAGCACGTATCAATGGCTGTGAATTTGCTGTTTATCTTACACCATCTGCTGGGACATGCAGCTCTCTGCAGAAGCGCAGCAGAGGACAGAAATTTCAGATATATTTATGACACCAGCGTATACTCCTCTACTTACAAAGCAAAACCAAACAAGACCAACAAAACCTTACAGAGTTCTCATGAGCCTGTCAGTCAGCAGATCAGCACTGCTGCTGCTGCTCCATGCCTCTGAAATCCCAGTGGGAATCAAGGCAAGCACAGGGACACTGAGCTGAAAGACAAGAAGAAAATGAGGCAAATAGCTGTTAAAAAAAAAAAA
>VWYP01019776.1:17825-35800 GCA_013400435.1 Pycnonotus jocosus
AAAACGAGAAAAAAAAAAAAAAAAAAAAAAAAAAAAAGCTTTGTCAACTGCCAGAAGCAGATGACAAACATTCACCTCCAATTCCTACTTGGAAAGTGAATCAAAGTAAGACAGCATGCATGTAGCAACAAAACCATCCAGCAGGCATAGCAAAGGAAAACAGTATTTGACAGTGGCAACCATGTTCCCAGTTGTTCAGATTGATAATCATGTTGTGAATGATGAAACGGTAGAGAGAGAGATTGCCTGTGCTCCTTTCCCTCTGTCCTCCTGCCCTTTCCCAAATAATGGCAAAAGATAGCCAGTGCAGAAACTACTAAAGAATAATTTTAGAAGTAGCATCTTTCCACCAGCTTGCACATGATATATGTAACATAAAACAGATTTTGTCTTTCAGCATAAACTGTCAAATATGGTTGGAGAAAAGTCACCGTTCCCATTTATCAGTCAAAAGGTGGCCCTGAAGTCCCATGTTCTGAACCCCACAGCCTCTGCAGTACATTCTGCATCAGTACTCCTCACCAGTGCTTTTGAAAAGCTGACAGGAAATGAGAAGTATTATGAGCCTTATCTGTTGCTAATGCTGGAAATAATGGCCATCTTTGCACACAACTCACTAATATTTTTATGCTCACGCACCTGCTGTGCAACAACACAGGAAGCAAATGCCTAGCACCAGCAGTGAATCTTCTCCTAAACTGATACCTAAAGTACCATCAAGTATTGTTGTACAGGCTTTTTTCCCTTCTGCTACAGGAAATGCAGAAGCCACTCTTTACTGTGTTCACACAATGGCACAAGTACTTTCAAACATAGCATTAGAACTTTTTATAAATTGTTGTCATATTCTACCTTCTTGCAGGAAATTCTCCACAGGGATCTGAAAAACCAGATATTGCATGAAAACAGATCATATACAAATGCATGCACGCATACAGAAACCAGAAATTCAGATTTTGGGTGGAGTACTCAGATGGTGAATATAATCAGAAAACCAGAGTCAAATAACTAGTTTCATAAGTCTATTGAACTGATATTCTCCTACAAACTCTGAAAGAGTCCTCATGATCCAAAGGAACTAAGATATTTCAATGATGTTAGACAGATTATATAAATTACAGAGGTCAATATAAATTTATGTCAAAATGTCTAACCTAAAAATTTACCCACACCTACAAGCCTACCCACTAGGGAAATATTCCACACAATTTCACATACATTGCTTAAATACCATCACATCCTACTTTGAAACCTGTATTCCTCTCAGTTCAGAAAGCAGCCAGGCCAGCTGGTTAAGGATTGTCTAATGAGCCCCAAGTTTATTGCATACTTGACATCCATTTTCTTTATCTCAGGGCTGGAGAAGATCAGGGAATGTTCAGTTTGTTTGCACCTCTCAGCATCCCCAAATTCTCCTGAGGACATCTCAGAAATGGGAGACCTGGAACAGAGAATGAAAAATACTGTCAGCACAATGATACAAATTGCCAGGCAACATTTGACTTTTGGGTTTGGTGGTATAAAGTGGGCATCAAATGTGCTGGTTAGTACAGCTACCAAAAATTTGGAAAATTGGTTTTTTGTACTATGTCTCCTTATAAAACTTTAATGGTTTGCCACTGTTACCAAAAGAAAGAATAACACATTAAAAGAGGGTGCTGGTGTGACTGATGTTTGGGCATCTGTCATTCCAGCATTTGAGATGTCAGGGACATGTAAGAGTCCTCTGACCTTATGAGGACTTGGGGTCCTCCTGACCAGACCTGGGATGTGTTACCAGTCTGAACCAACAGGCTGCCATAGACAGAAGCTTGAGAACAGATGGGGACATTATTGGTTGGAATGCAGTACATGCATCAAAAAGTGGCCTAAAAAAGAAAGTATGTTTACACTTTATCACTGTGACAGAGATTGAAAAAAAAAAAAAAGGCACACCTGCTCTTAGCCCTTAGTTTACTCTAGAGAAAGGCCAGGCCTGGGAAAAGTGGTATGAGTTTTATTTCATGGGCGCTCCCATACTGTACATACAGGAGTCAGAGATGAAATGAGAGATCATCTTGAGACACTGTGCTGAGCAGACTGCAAGAGGTGCCAACCCCACAGTCACATGAACCCTCCCACAGGCAAATGAGCTCATTCCATATTGTGAGGTGGTTACTCTGAGCAGCAGCATGGCACAGCTGCAGTTACAGAAATGCATCATGGCACAGGCTGCCTGATACAGACAGTTGCACAGTGTATACAACCCTCACAGCAGCAACCTGCAAAGCCCCTCTGATGAATTATACACTAAGCAGGTATACACCCTATACAGGTGGAATGGTTGAGCAAGGAACAGAAGAACACCAGCCCTCTATTGCTGATGAATAATGCATTTGCAACAGTTTTGAGACTCCAGTCTTCTAGCTATAGATCAATTATATACAGCAAGTCTGAGAAAAAAGTAATAAAAAAACCTAAAGAAAAACTTAGTTACTTGGAATGCGATTAAATACTGGAAAAGGCTAGCCAGAGAAGTTGTGAAATCTTCATCTTGAAGATGCTTATGAATGAGCTGGACACATCTCTGAGCAACCTGCTCTAGCTGACCCTAATTTTAGTAGTAAGTCTGGATTCAGAATCTCTAGATGGTTTTCTAGAGTGATAGTTTTTCTTCTGTGATTCCATGAAATAAGCACATTTTACTGTCACGAGGCCAGGCACTGAGGATGTAAGACACAACTTTCAATCTGCAGCATTATACAAATTTCACGCAGCCTTGAAGGTGCAGGTGTTAATTTACACAAGGAGACTGTGCCGTTCTCATAGCAACTCCAGATCAAGAAGACAGAAAGGTAGCTTTTAAGCTCTCAGATGTTCTTCTCTATCTTCCAGACAGGGTGATTGGTGAATCACTGGGTGGTGATTCCCTGCCACAAAATTCTCCACTCTATGCACTTTCTTTGAATACTGAATTTAGAACCAGTTTAAAAAAAATACTTTGAGATAAGATTTTCTGCTATCACAAAGACTGCTTTGAGATTGTTCTGGCAGACTTGGACAAGATTCCCGTGTCAGAAACCAGGACAGCAACAAAACATACATAATTTTCTACTGAGAGGTCATCTAGGACATTCCAGCTAAAATTGTTCTGCTGGCTAGCACTAAGAGTCACATATCTCTCCTGTTCTCTTTGACTGATCAATTTAGCATCAGCACCTGTAATCTGTGTGCTTTTACTGCAGCACTAAAAGGATTTCCCTGGCTTTACTTTCCTGTAATTCTATGCCCAGAGGCAATTCAATTCCTGCTTGGTACTGCCCGAGATGACTCACTCTTTAAAGAATTCTATTACCAACAAGCAATGACTCATCACTACCAGATTAGCACTGCCAAAGTTTTGTGACTCTGGCCATTTCCTATGCAGCTTGAAATTCTGCAATGCTTGGGAAAGTGCTTGCATCTGCTGAACCAGTGGTTTCCACTCTGCAGTTAGCATGCACTTCCACTCTTCTATGTGCTACCCAGTTCCACATAAAAACACTTGAGCAAGTAGTTTCCCAGGATGGATATAAACATTTGGCAGACACCTGTGTGGAGCTCTTTGGAGATAGCAAAATTATTGTTGGCAAAATTTAAGTTCTTGAAACCATCTGCTTTTCACTTGATCTAGCTGAAAAGCAGTGGGAAGCTAATTCCTTCCCCACAGTGTATCTTTCTGGTAAATTTGGTACACAGATAATCCTGGTAGGGGGAGAAAGAATGTTATATTGGAAAGTGTTTCACTGGTGATTTTTAAAGCTTGCATTCAAGATTGAAATGGTCGACTTCACTGTTTGCTTTCCATCACCTCAACATCTCAGTAAAACATTTCATAACACACTGCTGCACACATAGCACAAACAGTTTGGACATAACTTGAAGGGGGAACAAAAAAACATACCCAAAAGTCCATCCCAAGGCAAGGACATGGAGCTGGCCCTCACTAACTGCAGAGCTGGGACCATGCATGAGGATAGGTGGGTGCTGTGCCTTCCTGGCAGCACCAGGATGGGGCATGGCACGGACCTGGCCACATATGCCCCTCTGAGGGGAGAAAGCATAAAGCTGTAAGTATGCATCCCTTCCTTCACCTGCTGGTCCTCCCCAGCAGCTAAGAGTCAGCAAAGCTGAGCCCTGCCCACACATATACACATCTGTGAAAAAACCCCTAGCTCTTCATCTCCTTAGATCTTAATCTACCATAGCACTTGACTGTGTTCAGCTCTAAATCTCTGTTGTGTACCACAGTAATAAATCTGCTGAGAAGGTTTTCAGAGGCTAAAGAGAGGTCATGTGGAGACCATCTGCCTGTGACACCCATGTTCTTTACCCCAGAGCAGTTCCACCAAAGCAGATGCAGGATTTGACTGGTTGCTGACACGGAGCACTGAAGTGATTCATGCCAAGTGACCTTTAGCGTTATTGTTAACAGCAGAGCAGCAGGGCACAAAAAGCTTGGAAAGAAATGTTTGGGGGGTTTAATTTCACAAGTAACATGGTTATGGACCACTGGATGGTATTTAACATGATTTAGTTGTTGCTGTGGTTAATTATCTCATATTGTGCAGAAACTATTATCATAGGCAGCCAGATAATTCTGGAACGAGTTTACATGAATTAGGATATTAAATGTGACATTCTTAATGCCTTTTGGATCCAATACTTAAGTCCTAGGACTTCAAGAGTTTCTTAGTGTGGAGGATTCCTGGAATAACGCTGCTAGCAACACTGAGTAGCTAAACATGTTAGATTGACATATAGAGTTCATCCACCCTTTTTAAAGAGACACAGATTAAAGAATAATGAGAATAACATGGTTTTCCTAACAAGCATACAAAATGAGAATTTAGTTCCACCTTCAATCCTAAATTGAGTGCTCAGGCAAGACCAAAGAGCAAAAGCAAGAAGGGCTCTGCAGTACTCCCTTTCCTTAAATGCAACAGGGCTCCTATGCTACAATTTCTTGTCATATCCCTCTGGTACTGATATATTGCATTTGTAGACTGTTCAACCTGCTGTACAAAATTGCTTTTACTTATTATATTAAGATGATGGGAAAACCAAATTAAAAAATTTCTCTCCAATTTCATCTCTTTGCTGAACGGTTTCCTGCCATTATGCAAGTTTATCTTCCCAACAGATTAGCAATGTTTTTTTAAAGCATTTTTCTGCTTTACTCATGGTGGTGGAACAGAATATAACTCGTATGTGAATTTAAAGCACTATTTTCTTTTTCTGCTCCAAAGGAAAGAGAGCAGGGATTAGAGATCAAAACACTAGGAGTGCTTGCACACAAACTCCAGTTTAAGTGCTGTCAGTGACAGAAGTTCAGATAGAGCCAAGAATAACAAGTTCTGAAAAGCCTGAATCATAATTGATCTATCTTCCTTCTCAATAAAAAATGAAAACTGAAAGCCAACAGGAAACACCAAGTTAGTAAAATTCAAAACCTTCTTAGCACATAATTGGGTGGCTGTGTTTTCTTACAGATGACAGTTACTTAAATAAAGTTCATAGTGAGCTACACCAGCTACAACAAACTAGAAGAGACCTTAAAGCATATGTGACAGACTCAAGAGCACCCACCACCACTAAGCAACGGTACTTGTTTGGCTATGTCTGTCTTTCACTCTAACAGACAGGATATCTCCCTCATATTCTGAGGCCCCATCACTGCTGAGAATGCTTAGCCACTACAAATAGGATACCAAAAATCAAAATGAAATTAGAAAAAGAGGTATATTTTCCACATCAGAATTAAATTGGTTACAATTTTAAAGATAAAACCAAACAAGTACATCTTTTCATTTTCTCAGTCATTGCTGATAAAATTCCGACTGCTTTGGCATGCAGAAAATTTAATTTATGAACTATGATCCCACAAAATGAAAGAAATGGATCCTATCCCCCAAACCTTTAAATAAGTTGATTCAAACCAGATATGGATAGCAGAAGTCAAATATTGCAGAGAAAAAAAAACAAATTTTCATGCTAAATAGCTTACAAAACCAGCTGCAGCTTATTTCAGATATCAAGATTTTTGTGCAACATAGCAAAGGTGAATGTTCAAGTAGAGCATTTTAAAGGAAAATTGAGAAAGATTTGTAGACACCACCAACACTTCTCCACCCCAGTACCAAACCAGCCAGGATAAAGCTGGTGGCTACACCAATCTGTCTATGGAGGTTGGTGCTGTTGATGAAATGGAGGCCAGTGTTAACCTTTGGACTGTAATAAATAGGGATAAGCTTTGACAGGCATTGAAGAGTGTGTGAACACTCAATATACATGCTACAGACAAGACTCACTGTTATTCTATGATGCATAGAGATATGACATAACCAAAGCATGGGATTAACAGCAGAATCAAGCATCTGCAATATTTCCTCACAAAATCTCCAAAAATACTTCTATAATACACAGACCATTATCTGCCTTTCATTTTCTCCTGCTGCATCCAATAGAGACAGTGTGGCCAGTTAAAGTGTTAAAACAGGGAGACGGATTTCACAGCTTAACTGCATATACTACCAGTTCAATGTAGCCATGACAGCTATCACAGAGTAACCAGGCCACAGCTTGTCACTACCTTAGCTTTAGCCACTTGACAACTGGGATTTTTGATTGCATAAGTCTCATTTTGCATTAACACGTAAAGCCTGAAAGAATTGAACTCTATTAATAAATTTATAAACTCAGCAAGAGAAGCAACTGTGTTAAAAATAGGTTGGGAGAGCTGGCTTCACCCAGGCTATCAGAGCTTTCAGAAAATAGACCTGAAGGACAATGCATGAAGTCTTCACTGACAGCAAATTGGATTAAAATTGTACAGCTAATGGCATTACGGTCAAGTCAAAGTGTGAAATATAATTGAAAAGATCTGTTGGTGAATCTGGCAGTGCTTCTAAGGCCCTTGAGGACCCTGAAGCTATTTGTATTAGTCAAACCTGGTGCATGTATACCTGTCATGGCACAATTGTCCCTCTTGTCTTGCTTGTTTCTAAACAGAAGTGTGTTAGAAAGGCTAACAATAACACAAAATCATGTGTTACATGTGTAACAAACCATGGTTCACCTCCGAACACTCACACTTCACTGAAGTCTCTGAAAACATGCATTTTTCCATAGAGTTTGAGTTAAGTCACTCATTAATTTCCAGGGTGTAGCAAGTGTTAACCGTAAACTGATCAACACATCCTCTTAATTCATGATTTCAGTCTATCCAAAAGTTTACAACAGAAGTTTGAGCTTGTTTTCTGCCAGGCAGTAGAGTGCAATATCTTCCAATTTAGAACGTGAAATCTTTACCATAGCCTTCCTTAAGAGAAATAGAATTTGTTCTCAGATATCAGCAGATCTTACTCTGTTTCAACTGGGTACTACATGTATTCCTTAGCAAATTTCATAGCTCTTTTGAATTTAAGAGAAAATGGTAACATAACTGCAGGACTACAGATCTCTTGTGCCCTTCAAATTGTCAGTCTTAGAGATTAGATTTTTCCTTCAGTGGTAGATGCCCATGCCTGCTAATAATTATCTATCCTACTTCTATTTTTTTAACTGACAATATTCATTTTCAATTTACTTTCTGTTCCTCCTACAAGACCTCTGGGTTTTCTTTTGAGTCTCCTATCTTGTTTCTTTTTCTAATGATGTTTTGAGAATAATAATAATAAAAAAAAGCTCTATGGAATCTAGAGATTATTAATTATGATTTATTCCCTTTTGTCATAGATTACCACAGAGCTTTCTGTAATTGACAACATTCCCTCACTCCAGGCTATTTGCACAATAAGGAATCAAATTTCATTTAAGACCTAGGAACTAGCATGTCAATTTTCATTAAAATACTCTTATATTTATTATACTCATATTTCAGAAATATGGTATTTTTATAATCAATGGTTGTGCCATATTAATTAGTTTCAACAATTTTGTAATTGAACAGGAAGCTGAATAGTAAAAGAAAGGAACTAATTTAATTACTTCCCCTATTTTCAGCCTGGATTGATTTAGGTGTGCATCTTAAGCCTTTTCAGACAAGCCAGCTCAAATTTAATAATGAAATTCACTGTACTGTCTTTGGTCATTTGCTCAAAATTATCAAAAATGGCTGAAAATTTGTTTGGATTCTCGAAAGAGTAGTTTCTTTAACAAGGGGAAGAAATTAAATACAGCTGAAAATACCATTTTTCTTTGCAGTTTGCTGGTAAAATGATGGCCTGCCACCAAGGCATGGTTTAAATACATTATAGAAAATTGGCAACATGACAACATGATTTTGAATCCACTTGAAAAACCTCTAAAATATTATGACAGTGCAACACTGAACAACTTGTCCCAATCCAGTTAGTTGAGGCACAAACCAGAGAGCAATGGACTAGAGCTGGCTTCAACCCATGTGTGTCATCTTGGTGAGACTGGTAGCAGGCAGCGTCAGGGCAGTGAGCATGTCACGCAGAGGAATAACTGAGGAACGTTGGTATTTTTCATAGAACTGTGTATTGAAGATGTGTATTTTGCTAATTGTAACCTATATTTTGAGGTAAATGAAAACTCCAGGGTAACATCAGGCATGTGCAAATAGACACATTTTATGCTAAACATTACACTTTCCATGCATGGAGTATCTAGAGGAACCTGGTCATACTGTATAGTCATACTGATGTAACTCATATCAGTGTACCCAGAGACCTGAGAGTACAGATGTAAACAATGGAACAGTGGAAAGAAAAAACCCCCAACCTTTTCTCAAAGTGTTTAAAAGGCAAATAAGACACTAAAATTTAAAAATAAAAATTAAAAAAAAAAGGCACTTTTAGTCATCTGTTTGCTGAGAAATAAAGAAAAGGATGGCAAATGGAAGAATGTGCACTTGTATCTTTCAGATTTCTCATGACGTTTTCTAGTGGAGATTACTCTTCCTACTTGCTAGGCAAGAAGTTGAGTTAAGCCCTAGACTATCATGAACTGTTTGCTTAGTACTAGGAAAGAATTTGCAAGGGAAAGGTAGAGAATAAAAAAGGTTTTGCTGATTTCACCAGGCTTAAAGTGTTCAGAATTCATTTTAGAGAATCATTTTCCATGACTGGGTGTATAGTGGACCATATAGTATTGACATCCAAAAAGTATTGCATTCTGTATGCTTGATTTAGTCATGTGATCAAAGACAATGAAGACACTGAAAAAATTCTACAATTGCAGTGCCATGAAAAGCAGAGGGAATGCTTCTGCATGAATTGAAAAATGACAGCAGCATCCATAGCTGTTCTGCCAGTAAATATGAGGCACACAACCCTTCAAAGAGTGAAATAGCATAATCTTGAGATCTGAGACTGAAATATGGAAAAGAAAACTAGCAAGTATTGCTGAGGGCTTTGCAGAAGGAAACTGGGAGAAGAAAATGCAATCTACATAGATATTAAAGAAATGCAACCAAAAGAGATGTGAAAGGTGAAACAAAAGCTAACAGGAGAGTAAAGCTGCAGTAGCAACACAAATATATATCATTTGTCTTGCTGCCAGATAGGGATCATTTAACCAGACTTATCATCCTTAAGCTCAAAAACAGATGAAGAAGAATGAAGATCCATGTTGCTTAAGGTGGGAAATGGACATTGGAATTTTCACAGTTCTTTTCTTCCTTATTTTTTCCCCAGACCCACCTCAGATAGAGGTCAGCAGTGCTCTCCCAGGGAAAAAAGTCCAAAGGCAGTCTTAAGTGTTACAGATACTAGCAGCTGGGATTATAGGAGTCCACGGCTCTCTCACTGTCTCTGAACTGCAGCACCAGGAAAAGCAGTGCTCTGACACTCCTTTTTCTAAAGAACTACTGACACAGAGATTGCTCCTCATTCTCCCATTCTTCTTGCAGGCACCACATATACACAAGAAATGGGAGGGGAGGTGCTGAATGGCAGCACGTTGGTAGACGAGCAGATAGGGAGGTGCAGCTCAGCAGAAGACAGGAAAACAGCCACAAACAGTCATTACTGGCAGAAGGACTGAGGAAATAGGCTTGAAATGTGGATATAGAGCTGGCAGCTCCTTTCATAGGCAGGAGTGCTAGTTTGCAGTCACCAGAGATGCCTTGGGCCCGGTGTCATGCCCAGAATCCTGTTTGCCATGGAAGCAGGCAGCTCTGCACTTCCTTCCTGCACAGTGGCAGAGCATGAAAGGGACATTTCTGCCCTAGTGATGAGAATCTCTCAGGCTGCATCAACAGATTCTGTTTGTCTCCAGTTTAGCATACAGGCAGGAGGCTTATTATTCAAAAATCATGCAATATGATTTCTGTCTGCAGTAATTTCACTCAAGTTGCTAAATAGTTGAAACAAACAGTAAAAATATCTGCATATACATATATGCAGATATATGTATAAAGACAAAAAATATGGGAACTTGCAGACCCTTTATACCATATCCATGCTTTTGCCTGCACCTACTGCAACAATAAGACCTTGATTTTGAGCATAAAGGGTAACAACAACAAGTGCCCAGTCTCAAACAAGTTCCAGCATTATTGGATAATATTCTGGTGCTCACAAACAAATGGGAACACTGCAGCTCCTATGAAGCTTCAGTGGCTTTGTTTGCATGATAGAGCTCCACACCCAGACAGACTTGGGTTATGACTGCCTGCAGACTTGGCACTGAGGGATATCCCAGGAGTAAGTGCCCAGGGAAAGTATTTGGAAACACTTGCTATGGAATGCACTACCCTCCAATAAACAAAATCCAAGAGTAGCAATCCTGCTGAGAGGCATGGATTAATGACCACAAAAAAAGAGAGGGCATCCCATTCTGGATCACAGATCTTGATATGAGCACCATCCATCTTGGCTTTGTAAAAGTCAGATTCCATGCTTACAATAATTGAAAGGCTCTGGGTCTACCCAAACTTTGGGGAAATTGAGAAGAATTTCTGTTTGCTTTTAAGATCTACTAGGAAAACACAGCTTTTGAATTTCTATCTTTATTTGTTCATGATTTATTGTTTTAATAAGTCACCTTCACAAGTGAATAGTAAAAACTTCAGGGCTTAATTTCGGGATGCACTTGGCCTCAGCACTGGTTTGTTGCAAAGAAAGAGGTGCTTGTGTTGGAAAGGAGTGCACTGGCAGGGAGCATGCATGGGAACATCCACAGTGTCACCTTGAAACATTTCCTCTTCCTTAACAGTAGCTGAGTGATACTGGATGTATGTAAACAGAGAAGCTAACACAAATTGAGAGGAGCCAGACAGAGCATGTGCAGCTGTTTGTGCTGCTAATTATGAATATGAATGAGTGCTCCACTTCTTTATGATACTGCAGAAGTAACACTCAGCTCCTCTCCCCCACTCTGTGTGACAGCAGACAAATCTGAGTAACTACTTTCTCAAATGGCCTGGAAATAAAATGCCCACCAAGAAGTGAGAGAACATTTAAGCCTATTCACACTGACATTTAGCACAGGAAGGCACGAAAAATTATTGTGTTTTTATTTTTCCTTCTATCACATAGGGACCAAAGAGAGTACTAGAAGGGTGCCACAACTTTAAAAATTCTTTAATTAAGCAGAACTGCCCATAAAATCCACAACCTTGTATTAAAAGTGCTGACATTTCTTTTCTTCACTTTCATTCCTGTTTTGAAGGATAGAAATACCATGCTTTTAATAATCTGAATTATTTGAGCTTTGAGTTGTACTCTAACCAATAAAAATAGAATAAAGCTGACAGAGAGAAAGGGCTAATCAAGAATAAAACTGAAGGAGAAGCACTTCACAGCAGATGTTTCAGGAAGATGACACCACCAGAAAATTTCTGCATGTTGTCAGATTCTGTTGATCTCTTCCTGGCCCTCCATGGCCTGAAAACTCCTTTCCAGATTTCTGATGTTTGTACAATGTCTGGTTGAACATAAACAGACACATAAACAGTCTAATTTCATTAGAGTGGCAACATGGTTATCACTTTGCTGTGCAGAGAAAGGGAAGAAGGAGCAGCAGGCAGGAATGGCAGTGCCATGCTCATTCTTTCACACCAGCCAGTGGGAGGCAGGCAGTTGTTACAGTGTATAATCATGATTTGTAAATGGTTCATCCCTTCCCCTGACCCCCCTCTATCCCACCCCCTGGTGGTATCACCCTGTCTTGTCAATCACCCTGGTTGATCCTCTCCTATTTGGCAAGGTGTCCAGGTGCCACCCTTCCCATTGTAGTGTAAAATACCCTTGGCCTTGACCACGCCCCTCCACCTCCTCCATTGGATCTAGATCCCCCTGGTTCAGGTTTCACCCAAGGTGACATAAGTGGTCCAGAATCCATTCTGATCCATTCTGCCTTCCACCCCCATGTAATAAACATCTCCTAAACCACAGCAGAATCCGCTCTTCATTCACCAAGCCTCAGACCACGTGGAGGCTGGAGATTGAACCCCACGAACTATCAGTGGAGCAGGGCTGAGAAACCTCTGCTAGCCGGTAGCAGAAAGCACTCGGCATCCACAGGCAGTCATCTTTGCCCTGAAGCACCTGTAAAATAGGTAAATTTAAGCCCTCTACATCTCTCTAGTACTCTGTTTTCAGTCCATGACAGCTCTAGACTGACTGGAGTTAATCCCATCCATGAAGAGAGACGAGGTTCTGATGATAAACACATTGGCTAACTTCACTAAAATTTACGCACATCAGGAGGAGGTCCTGAAACCACCTGCTTTGACTAACACAGCAATTCCATTTAAAAATGTTTCACCTTCAGACACAACCTTCTCTGATCCTCTCTGCAGTCAGGGATCTTCTGAATCTCTCAGGGCCCATCTGATGGAAACCTAATTGCCCAAGAGAGCAGGAATGCAGGTATAGCAGCTGACAGGATGCTACTTCTCAGGCAGAAGTGTGGAGTTATCCTTGAGTAGTTCACATGCAACAACAGAAACACTGCATTATTTGGAGATAGCATGCAGCTAAAAGGAAATGGACTCTGTCAGGAGTAAATACTGTAGCACAGCGCAGTGCCCTGGGCCTGTGCCTAGGCTGAGGAATGTTGTTGCTGCTTTCCCATTTTCAGGTTCAGTATCAAATTGGAGCATGTACCCCAGAGTCACACACACAGACACACAGAGGATGGGCAATCACACACTCTGACACTGACAAGCTGCCTTCACAGCACCCCCACAGGACTCACACAGACAGAGGCACAGAGAGACAAGCCCCCTCCTCCTTGTGGGCTTCTCCCACAGGCACCCCAAAATCATAGGTCCCCCTACACAGCAGCCCAAACCTGAGGCCCCTCTGCTTTCCAGCTGGTTGAGATTGAAGTTTGTCAGCTAAGCACACAACACAGACATCCCCTCACCAATGCAACTCATTCACAGTCTGGGGAAGGTACAAACACTCCCTGTCAGCAGCTGGCAGTAGGTACTGGTGCTGTGACCTGTGGTCCCACTCCAGTCACTGGTACCCAGCCCTTCAGTTGCAGTGGTCTCCCAGTAGCTGGTTTTCAGGACAAGTGAGTTTCACCAGATCTGGTTGAGAATGGAGGGCCATGGCATGGAACCTTCTTGGTCCTCCTGTGGCTCTTCTTGCCCACAGATGAGATTGGGTGTGGAGAGTAGGCTGCCAGGACCCACACCGAGGACAGCAGCTGTAATGATGAGGAGCTCAATTCTGCTGGATCCAGCAGGGCTGCTGGAGAGGGCTGGGCTGGGAGCAGGAGTACTCCCTTAGGAATCTGCAGGTTTTCTTTACCTTTACTTGATCCATATGGTGTCGTTGTCTTACCAACACCCATCATTTATTAGCAGCTTCTTTAAACAGTTCTCTCCTTTTTGCTGTTTCTTATTCCTGCCATTTTTCCTGTTTCTGTCTTCCTAGCAGGTCAGGGCTGGCTGTCAGCATGCACAGGTACATCGGTATGTCACACACATAGACCGTACAGCACTTTACACTCTTCTCCCTGGGCCATGATCTTCAGCAGAATAGGGCTGCAGTACAGCTGAACCACCCTGTGTGGAGTTCTGTGGATGTGACTGTATCTTCTACAGGGCTTTAAACAGCCTATGCACTGGGGAGGGAATGAGGGAAGGAAGGAGAAAGAGGACTTCAAAGACACAACATTCTGTAGTGTCTAGGCTGTAGTTATTCAGTGGAAATCCCACCTAAGAAGAAACGCAAAAACATGTCAGAGAACAGTCAGCCCAGAAACGCTTGGATTTTGCAACAACTTTTATTATTACCCTTGTGGTAAAGAACAGGGATAAAATTAAAATATTAAGAGTTTCCAAAAGCTGGAAATGCCATTTGAAGGTCTGTGTACTTAGAGACAGATGGATGTGGTTCTGTGTAAAAAAGTATTCTGTGCTGGAGTACCTGTGCATGCTACTTTTCCTGCTGCCTGTCCACCCTCCTTTGCACTTACCTGATTCCAGCAGCTGCAGTGAGCCCGTGGTGACCCAGCCATCCTCACCTTCCCAATGCCTGCTGCAAGATGCTAACAGTGAGGGGACTGTACCACAGACAGACCAGGGGACTGAGAAAAGGGTGCGTGGGGATCCTGTGGTGATGCAAAGGCCTGAACACAGGTTTCTGTTCCCCTGTCTCCATGCAGAACACCCCTCATTCTCAGCCTGCCTTCAGGAGCACCCAGGTATTTCTAAGAGTCTGAGAAAATCAGCTTCCTCTTCTGGCTGTTTACTTCATCTTGGAAAGCAGGCATGCTGGTCAATATGGAATTGAGACCTGAACCTGCCTCCAGGCCCTCTAGAACTTCACACCCAGTGCTGTCAGAGCCAGGGTATTTACGGCAAAAAGCTGACCAAGTATTGTTGCTCTTTCTCTCTCCTGTGTGTGTGACCCTCTTTCAGAACATTGCATTACTAGTAAATTAGACTGTAAGCTTTGCAAGCACGTGAACTGAGACCCCTAAGGTTTGCCCTCTCTGAATTTTGCTTGACCTGCCTGTATCTTTATAGTGCTTCTCTTGGCTGGGGAGCAATTCCTCCAGCTGATCAGGTTCCTCTGCCTCATCTGTTTTACTTTTGCTTCTCTTTCTGTGAAATGACCATAGTTTTTGCAAAGACAGCAATGACAAGCTGCTACGCCCTGTGCAATGAGATTTACACAGCAGCAGCTTGATGACAAAGTGCTGACAAACCCAGGCATGGCAGGACAGCAGAGGCCTTGAGAAGGACACAGGATGTGGCACAGGAGAGCACAGCTGCAACCAGATTGCCCATGGTCAGCTAAAGTGTGAACCTGGAGCTGGACAAACTGCGTCCAGGGGTAGTGAACAGAACAAAGAGAGAACATACTGAGATGGCCCAGGGCGTGTTAAATGTGGGTGTAACATGGAGCTGCAGAGCACTGTAGAAGAGAGCAGTACCTCAGCAACACATGAAAATGATCCCAAGCAATCCTAGAGGGACAAAGAAGAATTCATACATGAACATTCTTCCTGCTAAAGGACTCTGGATGCTGACAGCTCCCCCTATGACCTCCACCAGTATGGAATTTCTAGAATACATGAGCATGGAATCAAAGAAAGGGGTGAAATGGAGCAGAGATGCTGTGTGTGTGTCTGTCTGTGTCTCTGTGTGTGTGTCTCCGTCCGTGGCAATTTCAGAGCAGTACTCCAGCTACATTGCTATTCCTTCATTTTTGCAACAATTAGAGATTAAATAAAACTGAATAGTCTCTCACTATTTTAATCATACTAACAATAAAATTCTGACTTTACTTCATCCTTGATATGCTTCCTTCTTGACCATAAACAATATTTTTAGTGTAACAATGGGCAACAGAAAATACAGAAGGTTTTTGTTTCACATCCATGCACAATGCATTACAAGAGACTGTGTGCTTCATCACAGGAAATACAGGAAGAAATACAGAAAGTCTATTTTTGTGTCCTACTACTACCACTGCTATTAATTAATTCTTTGCCCCTGAAGAGCAAAATGCATCCAGATGATTTGGTTACCTATTTTAAGATTTTCTTCTGCATGTTTTTTGAAAAACACAAAAATCTGGTAGAAAGTGCAGGTTGGGAGGGTTGTTTGTAATACCTGGGAAGTAAATGCTTTGTTGTCTTCATGACAGTTGAGGTTTTTTTGCAGTTTGTTAATTATTTTCAGTGTATGCATTAGAAAATCTGTCCATAGGTTTTTCAGAACCTTGCTGAGTGACAGTGGATGTTCCCAGAGAGTAAACACCAACTAAAGATGCACTTTAGTGTTAAAGTCAAGTCACAAGAATGGCTTCAAGCTTCTTTTGCCTCCAATCTTCCACCTCCCTGAACTGCTCATAGCCCTGCAGTGAACTTCACTCTGCACAGTGCCATCTGCTTCCCCAGATGTGTCACTGAATAGATAGCAGTCCCAGTCAGAAAGAGTCCTCTGTGAAATGTGCTGTCAGGGAAAGTTTTCCCAAAGCCCTGAGAATAAAAATGTCCCTTCTCAATTTGACTGTAAAAATGTTGACAGATGGCTGAGTTTTCCATCTTCCTTCCCTCCCTCCCACATTTAGTTCAGAAGAGTCCTTCCTACATGAATCCAAAGCACGCTGTGAAATGTTCTTCGACTTGCCATTTGTGTTTCTGCCAGGAGGAAGCCAAAAACAGTGAAACCAGAATGCCAAAGGACTTCCTACCAACTGTGTGAGCCTCCCTCAACTTAGTGCAGCTATTTACATATTCCAGTCTTTCCTCACTATCCATTAGGGTTTAGAAGGTTTGCACCATGCCTTCAGGAAACTTCCAAGCAAAGCATAAGATTGCAAAAAGTTTAATAGTCCCTCTAGCAGAAGAAGGAAGGGTTTGTCTTTTCCTATTCCTAGACCTAGCTCTGATAGATCTTCCCCATATGAAAATAAATTGTCTCTGGGAAGGAATCAGTAAGTTTATAACCCAAGACAGGCTGTAGTACTCACATCCTCAGTGGTAGGTTATCAGCTCTGGGTGCAGAAGTGATGTAAGGAGAGGGAGAGGACAGAGAACTTATTACATTGTTATTATTTGCAGAAATTTCACCTTCTCCCAAATGACACCAAAAATCAGGATCTCCATAAGGGATGGCACACACAAAGCTGATAATAACACAGCTGCCAAAAAAAAAAAAAAACAAACCAAAAAACAAACCAAAAAAACCCAACAAACCAAACCAACCCAAAAACCAAGACAATCCCACTCAAACCCACAGCTTAGACACTTTTGTTTTGCCTGGCTCTTTGCTCTGCACTGCTAACCTTCTGAATGTCAGCAGAGGATATATAGGTTTTTGAGCTTGGTCAAAAGCATGATGAGAATAGATTTACATAAGGAGCACACTGTTTATTGACCGATAGAACTACCCTTCCCTTTTGCTACATAGTCACACACTAAAGCAACACTGAGACAGTACAGTTAAAGTACTGTTGGAACAAAAGGAGGCAAAGGAAATTATTTTCGAAGTGGTACTGACATTTTTTTAGGATATAATCAAAATTTCCCCGTGGGGTTTTCAATATCATGGGATAAAAAAATACTTTGGCACCCATTTGTCCATTTAGTTCTTCCTTCAAGAAAACACAGGAAAGTGCTGACATGCCTTAGTTCATGAATCCCTCAGTGGATTACATTTATATCAAGTCCCACTAGGCCATTTGTGGTGTGCACTGCTGTTACATAACTTTGGTGTCACATCTTATAGCATCACAGCCACTCATGGTGCAGCACGAAGCAGTGTTATGGCAGTGGTCATGTTGTTGATAATAAATCAAGCTGCTATCTGGGCAGCAACTATACCAGGCAGTCCACTTGTGCAGACAAATCTGACAGACATGTCATTTTGTCTGGATAATGGCACAGACTTCCCACGTAGCACAAATGATCTATGGAAGAGACTTCCATGGACGTAGAATTACTGTGCCCCTCAGCCCTTGTTTCCACATCTGTCTGACATTACCTTCCTTCTGCCAATATGTATATATATATATATA
>VWYP01019777.1:0-18153 GCA_013400435.1 Pycnonotus jocosus
TGGTAATAGAATACATACTTTTGTTTATATCGTGCATTGCACCCTAAGATATCCACTTTATCCACTGCAGAGTTGTTCCTCTCGTTGTTCTCACTCCACTCTTCCCTCCTGTTGATACTGCTCAGTACATTGGCTTTCCAGGCTGCACATGTGCATTGCTGGGTCATAGTTACCATCTCATCAACCATTACCCCTAAGTCCTTAGTTCATTCCTCCCCCAGCTTGTGGTGCTACTGGGGATTGCCATGACCCAGGTGCAGCATCTTGCACCGGTGTTTTTAAACTTCATGTCTAAAAGAAAGTACAGAAATCATTGACAGTGAATTTATTGTTTAATGTTGTGTTAATATTTCTAATACAGCTCTGTATATGAGATACACATACAAAAAGGAAGTTCTTTGTTCTACATTTTGAAGGTATATTAGAAGTATTAGATCTCCATCTCCATGTATCTAGTGCCTAAAATAAATTTTAAAAAGGCACAGGATATATCTACACAAGATCATGAAGCAGGTGATTCTTCATGTCCCAAATGGAAGTACTTTGATACCATGACTTTTATGTCTGATACTTCTTTTACATTTACATACAGTTTTAATGGCTGAGTTTTAATTGTTGACCTATGTGAATCTGATATCATGTAGTTTTAAATTCACTCACAATAATATCCTTGGAAATATATTTAGCCTTTCTGGTGTTCACTTCACAGCTATTATGTCTTAATACTAAACTTCAGCATTTTTTTTTTCAAATACTTAAAAATTTTGATGCAACATTTAAATGGGATAGGAAATGAAGTCTGGGCTGGGACATCATTAAGAAGGGGAATTCAGAAGACCTGAGAAAGAGTAAATGTTGTATTACAGCTTCTCTTTTCAGGTACTTTGCCAATTTTCAGAATTACTTTAGAAATGAAGGTTTAAAAAAATATTTGAAAACCTAGACCAGACTTAACTCTGGAAACTTGAAAAGTGGCAGAGATGCACATAAGATCTTACTATAGCAGCCTCACAATAAGTGGGAGAGAAAAGCTAAAAAGCATACAAAAACCAGGTGAAAGAACATGTAAAAATCTAAATATGAGATGCACAAACTACATATTTAAATTATATCACTCAAAAATTGCATTATCAAAATCCCCTCACTTAATGAAAGCCTTCAGCCAAACTCATCTTTACCAAATTGGTTATTTTAAGATTTTGAGAAAGGATCAGCTGAAATAGTAAGAAAATCTCTGATATTTAAAAAGAGGTGACTATCTATAACCTTCAACATTGTGGCAATTCCTGATAAAATTGTAGTGGAACAAATAAATCAGAAAAACTTCATGAAACACCTGTCAGTAGTGAAAAACAGTATGAAATAATTGTTGTGTCTGAAGATCTGATCTATTAATTTGACATTTAAAATCAACATGGGCAATCCTAAAGTTATATTACCATAATGTCCAAAACCAGGTTGAATGAAAGAATCACTAAACAGTGAACGGAGGAGAAATACCTCACAACTGTAAAAATGAGAAATGTTTTGACCAAAAAAGAAAAAAAGACATAGGTTTTGAAACTTAATTAGACAACTTTCATTTTCACTTGCTCAAGTACCATTTGTGTGAAGTCAAATGGGCATATTTGTAGAAACTTGACCTGCATGCTAGTATAGCATTACTGTGTGTGTGTTCTACATATTCTATTTTCTCTTTTTTTCTTTTATTTGATTTAATTAAGATCTTAAGTATTTTTATAAATGTTTGTCTCTTGAGATAATGATGACTCATCCACTTGCAATATTCTACATGTTATTCAGTCATTTTACTTTATCTTTACTGACCTATCTCTTAATTAAGAAGACATAAAGTACCCTAAATTTATGTGATTGAGTTTTTTTGCTGCACAAAAATGTTACAGTAAATTAATAAACAACTGCACAGAAAATAAATAGGTACCCTCTATGACCTCTTCTTATGGTTATCTCTAAGAAGGCTATCTCTTCTTTCTTAGGATTGTGCTACTTGTTGTCTCAAATTTGTAATCCATGTCAGACTGTATGGTCTCTTCATGAAATCTGAAAATTATGTGGTAAAACAGATAGAGATGTCATTACCTTTTTATTAAGTGCTTTCTCTACAAACCTCAGAGCACGAGAGATATTTTAAAGCATTCTTTAAACTATCTCTTTTTTTGTTGTTGTTTTAGGTTCCTCATTTCTGCTAATGAAGAAAACTTGGAAGGAAAAATGTATCTCAGCTTTAATAAAATAAAATTATAACACTTGTAATGCTTATAAACAGAATGCATTTCATAACTCTTCATCTTTGAAGTGACAGAACAGACATTAATCCCAGTGACAATGGGGAGACTGACAGACAAAATCATGATTTGAATTATTTGAATTAACAGCTCTCTTGTTCTGTAATAACAGGACCATATTGCCTCTGTTATCAAAATGTCACATAGTAATTGAAGCACTTCAACATAGAAATAAAAGTATTTTTGTAATTAAAAACAAATGTGTTCATTTTAAAATAGGATATACTGGTCAGACATGGTCAGATTCTAGCATTATTAGCCAATATTGATATTTAAATATTTTACTTCATTGATGAAAACACTCACACTATTTTTTTGTTTTGTTTTTCCTGGTGAAAGTAAATCCCTCAGAAGCTTGATGTAGGATGCATACAAATTTAAAGTAATTCTGTCAGATAACACAGTGTATCAGAATGAGCCGAATGAGAATTAGAGCACTGTTGTTCACATTTAGAAGCTTTTTTTTTCTTTAATGTAATCTCTACAGTAAATAACTCCAGAGCTGGCACACAATTTGTATAAGAGGGGTGCAAATTATGCATCATGAACCTTTTTTCCAGGCATTTTTACTAAACACATTTCAAGTGAGTTAGAAGAATTCTGGGAAACAAAGAGGTACATATACAATTTCTAGAAAGAATTCCAGAGTAGATTAGTCTTCTTGCACCCAGAAACTCTGAATTATTTCTTTGACTTTTGACATGGGAATGATCTAGCACTTCTTACTGGTGGGGTTCTGATGGAAAATTTGCTGTCTTGGCCTCCAGTGAATGGTTATGTTATACTGTGTTGTAATGTCACTCTCTCCCTTTCCCTTTCTTGTAACCACCCACTCTCACTCACACACAAATACAAGGTTTATTATCATCTACTTGCTTGATAGGTACAATAGAACTTGTGGATTGATAGTGTGAAACACTTTTCAGACATCTGTTGTTGGTTTCTAGTTCAGACAAAGGTATTACTAAATCATGTAAGTGAAGTGTAGACATATTCATTTCACTGATTTCTATGTGTGTTTTGACATAAAAGACAAAAGCACAGCATTTGCCACTTTTTCTGTCAATTGTTTTCTGTATGAATATATAGCAAAATATACATATATAACACTTTAAAAAATAGACCTATTTTCCATTATTTGATAATTTATAGTTATGCTATAGTGCTCCAGACTGTATTCTGAGACAATTATTTGATTTAGAATTTACATTCTCTTGGAGTATATTATCTGGAAAAAAGGTGCATCTAAATTTCAATTTTTAAAGCTGAGGCTGGTAAAATTTCTATGGTTATTAAAATTGGAATCCCTACTCTCAGGAGCCACGGAAAAGCTGAAGACTTGCATAATCATTTTATGTAGGACGACAATTATTTTTCTTTACCTCTTGTCACAACTTTAGCTTTTAATGCTGTTAGGTCTGAAAACAGAAAACATTTAACGTTTTAATCAAGGTTTAGAAAAGCGTAAAGTTAGTAAATTATGTAAATGATATAAAACAAAGGAACATCACTTATTGTTGGATAGTTGATAAATTTTAATGAAATGTAACAATCCGTAAAGTACTGTTAAGTGGTGTTATAAATGGTATTTAAATGATAAGGTAATCAAGTATAAGACATACACAGAATCATGGCCTGTCCTGTTTAATATCTTTATTGTTCATCTAGGTGAGGACATCAAGTGAACCCTTAACCGGTTTGCAGGTGACACCACACTGGGTGGGAGTGTTGATCTGCTGAAGGATAGGAAGCTCTGCAGAGGGATCGGGACAGGCTGGGTCAATGGGTTGAGGCCAGTGGTCTGAGGTGCCACACTATGACATGTCACATCCTGTCCTTGGGTCACAACAACCCCAGGCAGTGCCACAGGCTGGGGCAGAGTGGCTGGAAAGCTGCCCACAGGAAAAGGACCTGGGGGTGCGGTGACAGTGACTGAACATGAGCCAGTACGCACCAAAAAGCCACAAAAGATCAATGGCATCCTGGCTTGTCTCAGCAACACTCTGGCCAGCAGGACCAGACCAGTGATCTTCTCAGAACTGGTGGGAGGCTCCACCTCAAACCTCGTGTTCAGTTTTGGGCCCCTCACTGCAGGAAGGGCATTGTGGTGAAGGAGGATGTCCAGAGGACAATGAAACTGCAGAAGGTTCTGGATCACAAGTCCTATGAGTAGGAGCTGGGGGTTTGGGTATTGTTTGGCCTGCAGAAAAAGAGGCTGAGGGGAGAATTAATTGTCCCATAAATATCTGGAAGGAGGCTGTAGCAACCTGCAGCTTGGTCTCTTCTCCCCAGTCAGGTGATAGGAGAAGACAAAATGGCCCCAAGTTGCATCAAGGAAAGTTAATGAATGTATCCAACAAAAGCAAATGTAAAGCTCAGCCTCTGAAGTGGATAAAGCATAGAAGCAGAACAGGTGTGGCACAACTGCTTTGGAGCATCAGAAAACACCCCAGGGATAGCAGTATGGCCCCAAGATCAAGACCCCAAGGCAGCAGTGAAGCCACAGACATTACAGGCTGGGGAAAAATCCTTCTCTGCTGTCTGAGACCTGAGTGCTGTATCCAGTCTAAGGCTCCTTTGCACATGACAAATACTGACTTACAGCAGAGACTTCCAAGGAGTCACCAAAATGATATGTGGGCCCCAGAACAAGATTGGGTCATAAGAGGCTCCAGAACTGGTGCACACAGATACCTGGTAGAAGGAAACAGAGAAGAGAGAGACGAGCTCTGTCTGATATGGTTTAATGGTAATATTTAAAAAAAAACCCTATAACGCAAGAAATGGCTAGATATTAGAAAAAGCTTTCCATTTAAGTGTGATTTACTTCTAGTACAAATAGCTTTGAGTAGCTATGGAATTTTCATCCTTGGAGATGTTTGAACCCAAATGACCATATTTGAGGAGCAGACTGCTTTGTCTGTCTCTAATACTTCCCTGGTGATTCAGGGTATTGGCAGTACAGCTGTGGGAACAGAGCACCGCTGATTGCTCAGAGACATGATCAAACATTAATTTCCTGAGCAGGACACTTATATCTGATCAACTGCAGTTTCTTTTCTAATATTTCTATTCCACAGCCAGTTCCCACACTTCACATTCACATGAGCCAAAGCCCAGCAGCTGTGACCAGCCCAGGCATAGCACCAGAATCCCAGGAGAAGGACACTCAGGCTAATCACTTGCGTGTTGCATCTGTCTGCGTTGCCAACATCTGTGCTCTCTTGGCTCCACCTCAGCAGAGCATTGGATGCCTGTGGATGTGTGTTGCTAGACAACTATTGCTTTAGCTATCTATCACACTGTATGCTAGGCAGCAGGCATATACTGATAAAGTGGCTCTAGGCCAGTCTCTGTGACTCTCTCCCCATCTAATGACAGTGAGGTGCTCTCACTGAGGTTTCTATCACCTGCTGGTCTCTTGTCTCAGGTGTCTTAAGGAAGAGCAAAATTCATATTGGCTAGGTGAAAAGGTTTGTCTACTGCTTCTTTACTGTCCAGATCACAGACCATTTATCCAATCAGATAGTGCCAATCAGTCAATCTTTCCTTTATCTCAACAGTATTTTCAAGAAGGTTTCATCACTTAAGGGTGAAAGCCTAGGTCTTTGACTCTAATAAAAGGACAAAAATCTTCCTTGTCATAATCTACCTGAAATATATATAATAGATGCAAATAGATATGAGTATAATTTGCCACATGAAAAATAATGAATTATAAATGTAAGAGACATTCAAAAGAAAGGAATTCTGCTGCACAATAATTTGTGGGGTTTGAAGTGTATGTTTGTTCAGAAAAAGGTTTATTTGCTCCTCAAAAAGAGTCAGAAAAGATCTGGGTTGAGGATAATCCAAATTTCCATCATTACCTGTGGGATTTAGATCTATATTTCATAGCGAGCAACTGCGAATTGAACACAACAAAGATATGAACCATTCTGTTCACTGTTCTGTTCACTCTGTGCCTGTTTGACAAAAAAAATATAAACCCCCCACACTTCTCCATTAACCCCAATAAAGTAATGAACTTTTTCCTGTATGCTTTTCCCACAAACTAGCCACCCTATTTCCTACATTCCCCCAAAAAGTGAGGTTTTAATATGCTACAAACTGGACAACACTGCCATCTTTTTTAACCCACAAAATGCAAATAATTTGCTCTCATACAGAACAATCTCCAAGTCCCTGTTGACAGCAACTACATAAAAACCAGTTTTTAGTTTCTAGCTGTCCCAATGAAAAGTTTGGATCTTCTAGACTGTTGTGTGCTCATCATAAATGAACAAATTGATACATTACATGTTCCATCAAATACAGAGATGTCCAACATGTTATTATTGTTTATTCACAGACAAAGAACACACACCCATTTTATGGTACATTCCACCATTACATATCTTTCCCCTTCAACTGATACAAGAGAATGCTAAGATGTCCTAATGCCACAAGTCATTATTCTTGTAGAATAACTCCAGAGTTCTCATTAATGCTTGAGACCACAATGGAAGACTACTGCGAAAAATACATATTAACGATGCCTTTATTTTAGGAGGGCTTTTTTTTCCTTTGAGTTTGTTTTGCCAAGCACACCATTTTATGGTTATTTGAACATTGTAGCCCATCAACAAGAGAAATGCATTTAAAAGAAAAAGCAGGAATACAACGAAAAGCTTTCTATAGACTATTTGTGCACTTTTCCCAATATTTGTAATTCTTCAGTAAAAATTATAATCTGAGACATATTTATAACTAAATTTTTACTTGATACTTTTCTCTGTCAATTGCAAGAAATCAAGCTGTGACATGAGAACAGATCTGCCTGTTTATTAGCTTTGAGTTCTTCAAAATGGTTTTCTCATGTACTTACACAGTTTAATTGAATCTCAGCTTTTGACATTCACGTTCTGTAAAGTAAACTTTCAGAAGACAAATAATTTAGCCCTTTGTATTAGAAGTGTGTTTTTGTTTTCAAGTTGGAGGTCTGAAGTATTGGTTTAACTGGAAAGCTCATCAAGAAAAAAATCAATCTGGCAGTTGGGAATAATGGGTAGCAGTTACCTTTATAATCCTTCACTCTGAATCCTTCTATTTTTCCCTTTAATTATTCCATTTCATTCATCTGAAACATTTATCTGCAAATCTACTACTTTTATGATGTGATGTAATAAATGTTCTCACTTATTAAAATATAAACAAACAAAAGCATTTTATTTGAATAAAGAAGAAATCAGTCCAACAGCAATTGTTGATATTTTCCGTACAGTACTGCATGCCACCTGTCAATATTTATGTAATCCAGGCATACTGAAATTTAACAATTCTAGTTTATAAGAGAAATTAAAATTGGGTTGACTCTAACAGAATGCTGTTAAAATTATTTTTCTGGACACCATAGTAAAAAGATTTTTTACAAAAATATGTTTTCATACTCAATAGTGCACCTCTGAGTATTGAAATGACAAAAAAACTGTTTCTTGATAAAGCCTAGGGCACAACAAAAGGGATCATAAAATAAATGCATGTAGTCTATTCTGCAGTCTCAAGAGAGACTGTGCTGTGCACATCTGTAATTGATTCTGATTTTTCTCATGTCCTTAGAATTTCTACTATTTTATTACTAGTTTGTCTTCTTATCCTAAATGATAACAAAACACAGGACAGGTATGGAGCCCTTTGAAAGTTTTATGTTGTGTAAGTGGACATCACAGCACTAAGGTTACCATAAATTGTTCTTTTACATGGTTAGATATCAGTAACATTGATTTAAGTTCTTTAAAAAGAATACTGTTCCTCACAATGTGATTTTATTTTTGTGATATTTCTTTCTTTTTCTCTTTTCTTATGTAGAATAAGTTTTCACTGAAAACAGCTTAAAGAAGTGATGGCTTTGTTACATACTGGTCTAGCCAGGATTATAGAGCCATATTGCACTGGGCCATGGAGAAAGTGATAGAGATTCCTGAATATTCTGTTCTAATGTGGCTGAATGGCAGAGGTCTGAGGGTTGTCATCAGTGGAGTAGAATCCAGTTGCAGGCTGGTAGTTACTGGTGCTCCTCAGGGAACTATATTGGATGGAGCCATATCCACTTTTATCTTGATATGGATGAAGGGATGAATAGCACTCTTAGCAAGTTTGCTGATGATGTTGAACTGAGGGAGGTGGCTCGTCCACCTGGAGGCAGTGCTGCCATTCCACGTGACCCGGATTGGCTGGCAAATTGTGTGGAGAAGAATTTTATGAGGTTCAACAAGGACAAACATAGGGTCCTGCACCTGGGGAGAATAACCTTAAACACCAGTATACGTTTAGAGCTGACCTGCTAGAGAGCAGCTCTACAGAGGACCTGGGACTCCTGGTGGATCACAAGTTGACTATATGCCAGCTGTGCCACTGTGGCCAGGATGCCTAGTGGTATCCTGGTATGCATCAGAACAAGTGTGGACAGCAGATTGAGGGAGATCATCCTGCCCCTCTAGTTCACAGAATCACAGAATTGGTAACAATCAGAGGTTGGGAGGGACTGCAGTGGATCATCTGTCTCTGCTCAAGAAGAGTCAGCTCAGAGCACATTGCTCAGGCATGTGTCTGGATGGCTCTTGAATATCTCCAGTGAGAGAGACTTCCACAACCTCTCTGGACAATCTATTCCAGTGCTCAGTCATCTGCACAGTAAAGTTCTCCCTTATGTTCAGGTGGAACTTTCTGTGCATCAGTTTCTGCCTACTTCCTGTTGTCCTGTTGCTTGGCAACATTAAGAAGAGCCTGGTCCATCCTTTTGGCTCCCTCCTTTTAGATATCTATACACATTTTGTCTCTCAGTCATCTCTTCTCAAGGCTGAACAGGCCTCAGCATGAGATGAGGTCAATTGTTCTGAGCATGATGCTACTAATGCCAAGGTCATCCTTGTAAGGGCCATTCACCGAAGAGTCAGACCCAATGATCCTTGTAGTTCAGGTCATCCAGAGAGGTTTGGAGTCCCTCTCTCTGGAGACATTCAAAACCTACCTGGACACATTCCTGTGTGACTCTGCCTTGGTAGGGGAGTTGGATGATCTCCAGAGGTCCTTTCCAACTTTATTCTGTGGTTCTGTGAAACACTAAATCTGGGCTGTTAATATAAGCAATACTACTACAGCTACATTTATAAATGGACGTTATGAAGGGAACTACTACATTTAAAAGGCTAAGCATCTTACCCCTCATTCATCTCATCAGATGACTTCTTCAACCTCCTGTGAAATTGCAAATAATGTATTTTCTTAAAAAAACTTAGGTTGCAGATTTTTTTTACTTGCAGATTTGATGAACTTTTTACTTGTTTATTTTTTGTTTGTTTTAAGAAAAATGGTGTCAATTTTTTCTTAGTATGAAATAGCATTATAATATTTTACTGAATTCTGTAAATTGTGGAATCAGTTGAGTTTTATATCTGTTCTTCCCAAGTTCTACCACTAAGTTTATACTATTAATTCAGCGTGGCGTTATGTTTTGGATCAAGTGATATTTATTCATGGGTTGATTTTCCCAAGTTTTTTTGGTGTGTCTTCTGATAAATGTGTGGGTTTTTTTAATAGTTAAGATTTGCAGGGGATGTTTGGAAGGTGAGGTTCATCTCAGATTTGATATTTAGCAATTCTAATACTCTATATTCCACAAGTTATCTAAAGATACCAGGATCTTTTAAATTCTTTACATACATTGACTTTATAGTTTTTGCAACCATTGGGAAACAGATTACCCATGAATGGAAATCTATGTGATGAGACTGTACTCATAAGAATAGTCCAAGATTTGAAGAGCCAAGGATGTAGGAGCAACCTTTCTATATGGTCAGTTAAAAGATTGACTAGCTTGCTCTGATGTTACTTCTTTTTTTTTTTTTTTTCTGCTTTGTGTGCAAATTGATTCAATTCACACAAAGAAAGAAAAAACCCCTGCAAAAATATCAGATAAAAAATGCAATTAAAATGTTATATAAATGTGAAAACAGTCAAAAGGCAATGAACTTTTAAATTTGCTTTTAAAAATATAATAAATTTGAGTTCTGATGACTAAGATTTTTACATAATGGAAATTCCACCACAGGGTTAAATTTAAAAATTTATTCTAATTGGGTGGTAGAATTTCTAAAGAACAGCTTCAAGAACTGAATAGCATGTAAACTGAAGGCTTAGAACAAAGATTAGAATTGCATATTTTTATTTTAAGAAGATAATTAATTTTATTACTCAGTGCACAGAGAGGCCCTGATTCATAAATAACTCATGTTACATGACATACTGTTGCTAATACCATTTGAGTCCTTCTTCTGAAAACAGATATTTCTGTTGTTTCCAGAGCTGCCTTTTCTCTAATAAGTGTTAGATGACAGTATGGTAACAACCTCTAACTGTCCATGCTATCATGTATCATGTACATATTAGTAGCAAGAGTTAACTCCCTTGCAGTTCACAATATAGTACTATTCAGCTTTTCCATTAAGGGGGTTTCAGCAGTTCTTCCTCAGCTACAGATTTTGAATTTGTGAATAGTTTGTCAACAAATAAAAGCCTTCCCAAATCTTTTTAAACTGAAAAAAAAAAAATCTCCCTTTAGTAGTTTCATTTCATATGTTTATGAATAGGTAAAACATTATGTTCAGTTTCTGTAAAGGTAATTAGCATGTTATGCATTTTTTGATAAACTAATAGTCTCAAATTTACGTTAAAAAGATGGTAACTGGATATCCAGCACTTCTTGTGAACACTTGCAAGTTTCAAGACCCATACAACAACATGAAAAAAAAAACCAAAACAGCTTTTTATATAAGTACTGTTGGACCTCAGCCCTTTCATGTGAGGATAAATTTGACTTCTCTGATTTCAAATAGTTATTAAGAATTGAGTCAAACATGAAAGTTGTTAGAATACATTGATATGAACCATTCTGACTTTGAAAACTACATAGAATCTCTACAGAAGTTCTCTGTTGTCTATTTAAAATCAATTCCGTGGTCATAGGCATGTAAAAATCTTTTGTTAATAAGGAGTGCATATGTACAGCATAATTTTTTTACATGTACATACAGATATCTGTATATTCATTGCTAACAGACAATACACATTTTATAGAAAACCATTTATGAAGGAATGTATAACTAAAATGACAAGCCACCTGCAACTTTGACTTTAAAATTACCAATATGGTGCTGAAAGCAAATGTTAATGTCAGTGCAGCTTGAGGAAGATTCATACTGTTTATAAATGGTGATAATTATGAAATAATTACTTTTTTTCTGAATTTTTTTAATGTTTTTGACTCTGTAAGTCAAATTTATTTACAAACCGCTAAAAATGATCTTTTCCATGATGAGGAAAAAAGGAAACATTATATAATTACATTTTCATTAGGGGGGATGTAGGGTGTGCTATTACATTCTTTTAAGCAGACCAGTAAAATGTGGATGAGATGTAGCCACCAACTGTTTGAAAAAATTACTTTCAGTTAACGAGGAATCATTATTAATCATTTCAGCTGGAGAGTTCCACAGGGGGCTGTTTTGGCCATGTTGTTTTTCAGCATCTAAAAGAAAAGAGGTTTGAATGACAGAAGAAACCATAAGCTTTAAAAATCTGTGGCTGATGAATTGTTGGGCAGGATTGTAAGTGCTCCAGAGGATAGGATTAGAATTTATAAAAATCCTGGCAAATTAGACAACATGTACAAAACAAGAGTGTGCAAGA
The DNA here is from genome assembly GCA_013400435.1 of Pycnonotus jocosus. Lineage (NCBI taxonomy): Eukaryota > Metazoa > Chordata > Aves > Passeriformes > Pycnonotidae > Pycnonotus > Pycnonotus jocosus. Next base: position 12,033 of record VWYP01019777.1, read on the forward strand.
AAAATACTAGGATATCATGACAAAATGCACAAATTAAACAAAAGTAATTGTATAGAGTGCAGAAACACAAAATTTTAACATAGCCTAATACTACAAGTTTGTTACAATGTGGACAAATTCTTTAGTAAATCTAAATCTGCTTCTAAAACCATCTAAATTTCAGGACCTATTTAAGCTTACCATAGCTCCTTTCCTGATTTCACTATACACCTGATACTGCTTTTAAAGGCAAGTAGGTAAGGGGAAAGTGAGAATTCACACTGGTGTATAATAATATACTGCAAACTCTGCATCTGAACATCATGAGCACTGGAATTAAAGAGCATCTGCCTCAAAGTTCAGACATAGACAATCCAGAATGTAAACATTCCAGCATACAAATAACAGGAGCTAACAAAGTAGTATGGCAAATAAAAATTAGTCTGTAATAGAAAACTTTTGATAGTACTGTCATGTAAATATGGGTTCTGTTCTGTGGTAGGGAATCCCAAACTGCAATGTTTTGGTGACAAATCTGGATGGGTTTTCAGTTAAGGTTAGTGCTGAGAAGAGAGGGAGAGATGTTTTATGCAAGTATAGATTACCTGCCAGGAAATGTACGTATGTTGTTTTTAATGAAATCTCTATGAAATAATTGAATTACATATTTGTTTCTTTGAGTTTTTAGTTTGAGTTTTTAGGCTTTGATATATGAACACCTGTATTTTGCTATAAACCAGAATATTCTTTCAGAAGATTAAGGAAAAGGGATTATATATTTTAATGGACCATTTTTATTTCTTCATCAGGCATTTTTTGTGTCTTTGAAGAAACATTATGAGATTCATGAAACATTATGAGAAGGTTTTGTTTCAGCAAGAATAGAAAACTGTTGTGAAATGACAGTTGTTGGAATATTGCAAAAATAAAGCACATGGATCAAACATAAATTTTTCTTTTTTAGCCTATTTGAAACACCCATAACTTTCAATTTTATCCTCCTTTTGGAATGGATATCTCAGGAGGCTACTATTGGGAGTAAAATAAGAATTTGGGAAATGTTTTTTCTAGGATTGAATTTAACTTTTCAAGTCTGTTGATACTTGGTAAAACCTTTGCAAAGAAAATTAGAATTAATGGGAGATGGTAATATACACTGTTGGAACTCCTTCTGGAATTTTTCTTTATATTTGTCCCCATAAAAGTAGAAGAAATTATTTTCTATGCTGAATTATAAACAGTATTTAAAATTCAAATTGCCAAAAGACCATAGAAAACAACATTTTATTCCATTATTTTCCCCCCCTGACCTGTTGAAAGGGACGTACAGTATTATTGTCCAGTACTGAACCATCACAGAGTGATAGTTACTGCCTGGTAGTTCATATGGTGCCTTTAAATAGGAGAGTTATAAAAGGAGGTTGAAAATGCAATAGTCTACTTAGTTAACAAACACTATCAGTGTTTTTTACTGAAGCGATGATCTCAATAGAATAATAGAATAGAAAGCATTTTGATATTATAATAGCCTCTTTCTTGTTTTTTAAAGTTGTGATGATTGCAGGTCTGGTGAAATTTAAATAAATTTGTGAAAATAAACCTTAAAAATGTCATAATTGTTGAAGAAACGTCCTGTAACAGTGGAAACTCACTAAGCATTTAAATTATTGCTGAATAATGTCCTTGAGTTGTGTGTGCAAACTTAGAGAATAAATCACTTTTTACATTAAGTAAAACCAAATTACTTCCAGGAGGAAGAGTTCCTGTTCTCTTTAAAGTACAATTAATTTCTGGCAACACAATACAATGAACCATCTTATTGATATTTTCAATTTATATACCTAGAAGTAATGCATAAAAATGGCATTTTCATCTAAACCTGAGAGGATATAACTAAAACTTCCCAAGATGATCTTATAGAGCAGGAAATTTTGCAAACAGAGAATTTGTAACCTTTTCTCCGTCAATATTTTAGTTCACACAGAACTAAGATTATGTTTAAGGATTATTAATATATAATTTTCTGATTTTAAGCACTTGGAGGCTTTCTATGTAAGGATCAGAGTGCTGACCATCAAAACTAATCAACTAATTTTGTAGGGAAGGTAGTATATAGGGGGTTTTGCACCCAATATCAATTCTAGAAAACTTTCTTCTCCAGTTGGTTAAAACTAGAGCAAAATAGTCTAGAGTAATTGTCCTACAGAGATTCAAAATAATAAAATAGAAAAAGTTATAGGGAGCTTCAGGTTAATTTAAACTCCTAAGACTCTGCTCCCAAAGTATATTTTGTATAAAAGGCATATTTTCACTTGCACTGTGATTCTCCTATCAGAGCTCATATCCTGCTGCCGTCCTAAGAAAAGGGAAGAGAAATACCAAATACAAAAAACAATGTTGTGAGAAAATTTGATTGGAGAAATAAAAGTAAGTTAAACTCTTCAAACAGGAATTTTGTTGGGCTGGTTTTGGGTTTTGTCCCCCATAGCAAACTAGTAACAGTATTGCTGACNTATATATATATATATATATATATATATTTTATTCTCAGGTTCTTTTTTTGAACATATGTAAAATACTTTGGAAAAAATCTACCAATCTTTGAGCCATGAAAAAAAACCCAAAACAAGAAAAAAGCCCAAAACCCAACAGCAATCTCTCAAAAACAAACAAAAGAAACAACCAATGTGGAAAAAAAGCCAAAAACCACCAACCAAAAAACCCCCCACAACTAATTTATCTAATGCAAACACTATGGAAAAATTGTTAGAATTTGGCAACACTGCAAGAACTGAGTGGATAATCTGTTAATAGGATGTCTTGAATAATCTTGAGATTACAGAGGCATACATGCTTCCACCAAACCATTCAGACTACCATTATAGCATCTAATATTCTCCTTTTATATGTTAATTATCATTAGCATAAAATGAACATAACTTTTATATTATGCTTATGCATAATTTTTCTATGCATCTTTCTTTCCTACTATTCAAAGAGACACATTTTTACTTTCTGTATTTTTTAATGTTTATTTACCAGATTTTAAATTTTGAGCATTAATCTTCATTAATGTTGCACTAGAAAGAGAAAAATGCCTGTAGACAAAAAGTTGGAAAGTAATTTGCTGCAGGAAAATCAATTTTAGATTGTTTTTATTAAGCTAATGTGTAACCTCGAACCTTATTAATGGAATAAGCATGGTTATAGTATTGATAATTTTAACAAATCTTAGCAATTATAAAGAAATGCATCCAATCCCATGAAATGAATGTTAATTCAATGATGAATCATTTGTATTTGATGATCATAAAGGAGTTTTGCTGCACAAATACGTTTTTTTTTTTCCTCTGCTTTTATAGAAAACATTTTTTTACATCCCCATATTTACAAACATCCATGTCCAGTCAGAGTCTCTATTGCTTTTGCCCTGGTGCACTTTCCCCAGTTGTCATAAAGCACTCTGATCACTTTCAACCTTGAAAATATATCCTTTATCATTATTTTAATTATTTTGATTTCCCCTCCTAGAACAGAAATCCTAAAATATGGTCTGATTTTTTTTATTACCTTCTGAGCATTAAAGTAATTTGTTTTCCAAATGAAATTTTTATGTTCAAATAAACTTCTAAAGTCATAATTTAATATGCTCTGGTGTACAGACCGAACTCTTCTACCCAGATGTCCCTGGAGTGTACTGTTCTCCACAGAAATTCACAAATTCTAATTTCCAGGAGAGAGCTTAAAATTGATTTTTCTTCAAAACATTGTTGGGGTGTAGGGAGAGGAAAATTAAACACACTTGAAAGCTTAGGCTTTCATTGGGCTGCTTTTTGGAATAAAATGTGTTTCTTTCAAAGTGTACTATTTGAGTTTTAAGTTAATTGATGTTCATGTAAGGCATATGTATGTTAATTATTTGTGGTTTTCATAAGTATTGGACAAGCATTTACTTGTTTTGTTGTCTATCTAATGTCTGACTATTTATTGTCAATGGCAATTGTTTTGTGTTTTTCAGATCTCAGGATAGAGTTGTTTTGATTGTGCTCCAAACCTGCAAGCTCAGGGTGAGTGATAATTTTTGTTATTTGCTTATCCTGAATTGTGATGGTTCTGTGAATAACTGTTTTCTAGCATATGATCATATTTCCTGGCACATTAAAAAAACCAAAACAACAAACCAAAACAAAAAAACACCCTACCCAGTCTGTGATAACATCAACCAGTAATATCAGTGGTTAATTAATCTCTACTTGTTACAAGATATTGCAAGGAAGAAGGAGTCTCTTTTCCCTTACTCTGTAACAGTAAAACAAAATTTTTCATGCTTTGTTAGTTTGTTGTGTGTTAAATAGTTTGGCTGAAGACATCATGGCATAACTGTACTTCAATGCTCTAGGTGTTAACATCTTGCATTTTGAGACTAATATTAAAATAGTCATCAAACACAGAAAGTGATGTAATTTCAGAGTGAAAGAGAGAACATGAACCAAAGAGGCAATGATCTGCAAAAGTGACAGAGGATCTTCAGATGTAAACTGCATTTCTGTACATTAAGTAACTGGTGAGAAACCAACTTTTAGGAACGAATCAGGGCCAAGCAGCAGAAAAGAGTAATTGCTATCATGTTATAGGTTTTATCGAAAGTATTTCTTACTGTCAAGATTTTTATGTTTAAATGTGAGACTTAAGATGGATAGCTGTTATAATGAAAACTAAAATTACTGGAAACCTGTGGTTGCCATGAATCAATTTTTATATTTTTACATATACTAAGTTTTTTGAAAAATGTTACATTTAATGTGAAGTCAATTGAACAAAATACATCGATATTTAGCATGTTCCTAATAATAATTTAATGAGTAATGTAATAAAGCTATTGAGATAAACAAGCTTAAACAGGTTACCAAAGTATTCTCCTGTGTTTTAAGCTTGTTTCATAATATTAGACATAACAAAGTAAAGTGCTTGCTTCATAACAAGGGACAATATGATTAGCATTCAATTGAGATCAAACTCATGAGTAAACCTCATTTGTATAACACAAATAGCTGTCATATTGTGCATACATTAGCAGCAAACTGCACTTCTAGACAGTGGAAACCTAAACCCAGGAGAACAGATCTGTCAGCTTTGCTTTGTGTTTTCACTCACTGTGTGAGGGTAGTAGTTCAGTTCTGCTATGTTGCTACTTTTGTACTGAGTTACAAATTTTGAGTTTCAAAGGCTTCCTGTGAAAGCCTAAAATTTAAAATTTTGTGTTATCAATATTAAAAATTGTGTAAAATATTCTTTCTTAATATTTGGGCAGCTCTGGTGGACTTTGATTCCATTTTGTTTCTGCTAGTTTTCCATGAGGTTATTACTTGTTCTTTTGCTCTGTCATTCAGAGTGAAATTGATCATTGCTACCCCACAATTCTTTATCAGTAAGCAAATCTACAATAGTCAGAACTGTTAACTGCATAGATAATTGCCTTGTGAAGTTTGTTAATTTCTAGTGGTTAAGGAAAGTCACTGAAAGTGTTTAATAGCAATACACTGAAGTGACTGCTAGAGCAGTCACTATAATCCTGGTATATTAGTTGATATAAGATTCCTGGTAACATTTTCCCCTGATGTTTTGAACTATATGCAATATGCAGTGTGTTGTGTACAGTGGAGCTTGATTTTCAAAGAAAGAAGTATACAAAGACACTGGTATCTCATGGTTTGAGGAACCTTTTATGCTAAAGGACTTTTATGGGTATGAATACAGGAGGCAGCTAAGCTAACTGCATTAAATAATTGCTAAATGNNTGCATTAAATAATTGCTAAATGTAATAAAATTAAATAAGGGGGTGGAGGATTTGATATTAATAATAATAATAAAAAAAAAAACAAACCAAAACAAATGATACAAAAGAGAAATTGTGGGAAAATACAGGGAAAAGTCTCTTAAAGCTTCAAAAACCCAGCACAGAAGAAAGAAAACCCAAACCCACAAAAACCCCAATTTGTAACTTCTTTAAATTGGATCACTTAAGCTTAGCATAGTTGGAGCAATTTAAAAAATTAATCTGGTAAGGAATTAATATGTAAAAAAGCTCTTTTCCAATATTATCATCTAACCAATCTACTTAAAGTAGAAAGATTAATAGTC